>CM034354.1:103325699-103925699 GCA_019925275.1 Mytilus edulis | reverse complement strand
GCTATTTTGAAAGCTCTTGAAATCATAAACTGGAAATCATTATTTTTAAATAAATTTTAGGTTTCTAGTATCACAAAATACACACGAACAAGATACATAACGTCCAGTGCCAAATATTTCAGGTTCTATTATCATACCTGGACTTTTGGATTGGGTCTAAATTTTTACAGTTATTCGGGATTAACTCTAGTCGGGATTTTAATCTAAACTAATTAAGAGTTAGGAAAAACGATTCTTTAATGACTTCAGTTATGTAATATAGAGGCTGTTTCAAAATAAACGTTGCGGAAATTAAAAAAAAGTTGCCTTCCAAAATACAACTGATGGTACAATGAAAGAGTAAAATGCTAAACAGGTGTTTCCGCGCAAATAAAGTGACATTCTCCCTAAACGAGGTATATGATTTAATATATACTTTTACCAGGGTTATACTTCCAAAAGTAATGTTTTTCTATTTTTAATGAAATAGTTAAATGAGTATACGCTAAGGAAAAAACAATTACCAAATAACCTACTTATTTATAAAACAGCCACGAATGATAGTTCCAGTAAAAGAAAAAAAGCTTGATATGGACACGTTTGGGGGATTGGACACGTTAGGGCGTTTATACAAATGACACGCTGTGGCGCCCTTTTACACATGTTTTGCAGTCCAGCGAAGTTCTGTGGACACGTTTTTGGGGAAGGACACGTTTCTGACTTTTTATGTTTAGCCATGGCGTTGTCAGTTTATTTTCAATCTATGAGTTTGACTGTCCTTCTGGTATCTTTCGTCGTTCTTTGATAATAAGAGATACAACATAAATTTCCAAAACTTAAGCTAAAGCTTCTGTGAATATTTTACGGAAAACTGAGGCACCTTTCGCTAGGGCAGTTGCCTTGGACGTTTCTTACTCATACAGGATTTTTGTTAGTTAGATACTTTAAGATTATGTTTTATCCTATAAACAAATCATGTTTACTGCCGAACAGTTTTTTGAAATACCGGAGTTCATAGTTCATTTTTTATAAAAAAAAAAAAAAAACACTCACTAAAAATTTCACCATGGGATACGTAACCATAGACGTCGTATTTGTCGATATAGTCGAGTTAATTTTACCTTTTCGTTTGACAAATAATTATGATTAAAAAGTGCTGACGAAATGAAACTTTTTTTAGCAATCGTATAAACCCGTGACTGATATTTCACACACGAGGTTGATACACTGCATTAACTAGACGTTTGTAAAAGTGAGAGGTTTAACGCTATAAAACCAGGTTCAATCAACCATTTTCTAAATAGGAAATGCCTGTACCAAGTCAATATGACAGGAATATGACAGTTGTTACACCTTCGTTTGATGTGTTTAGCTCTTGATTTTGCCACTTGATTAGTATGTATATCTAGAAATTAACTATGAAGGTCGGTTGAAAACAAAACTAAACTTAACGCCAAAAGAGATGGTTTCAGCTTCCCAATAGTGAAGCATTGGGACGTTGAAATCATCACTTCGTAAATTTTACGGACGCCATCACGAGTTGGTTGACCGTTATTGAATATATGTTATATAGATGATATCGGATATGTTCCTTTCTCGTAACTACAATCCCGATCCCTTTTCAATAATGTGACCTACCAAATTATACTTTTTACCTTTATTTGTGACATGTTTACCTATTGTGTCTGTTTGTTTTGTTCATTCATTATTATCAATGTTATTAAATTTGATGCGACTGTGGTACAAGTGAGTGGTTTAGAGCTAATAAAACCAGGTTCCATCCATCATTGTCCACATTTGTAAATGCCTGTACCAAGTTAGGAATATGACAGTTGTTGTCCATTTGTTTGATTTTTTTGTCATTTGATTTTGCCATGTGATTAGGGAATTCCGATTGAATTTTCCTCGGAGTTCAGTATTTTTGTGATCTTACTTTTAACCACACTGAAAACATGATTTTTGATTAAAGAAATAAAACATTTAGTTGTGATCATAATCGATATTTGCATAAATTTTAAATCAATACATTTAGTGTTTACATAGAATTGAGGGCCGAGTATGTCACAAAATTTGGGTTTCTTGATTACATACTGATAAGGCCTGACACAATCATATCAATGTTTATTTTAGGTAAGAGTAAGAACTCGCGGAAAATACATTTAATTACATGGACAGTGATAAAGTAACTATTAATTAGTATTGTCAACCTTTTCGTTGTCGTCTCTTGTATTATGACTTTTGATGCTCTAAAAATCAAATAATAAAATGTTCTGGAATGTCAACTATATTTTCTTCTTATATCTGCCAAACATTATAGAGTAATTGTATAATTTTTTTTTATTGGTTGGTGTTTGTTTGCTGGTTTGTTGTTTTCATTTTGTTTTCATTTTTAAAGGAAGTATTCATACCTTAATATTAGTTGAGCAATTGAACACAAAAAAAATTACGGTCCCTGGCAAATTTAAACAAATCATGATGTATTTCAAGTTTCGTGTTAAACAAAACTGTGTAATTTGCAATATAATTATACAGTATAAGTGGAGAAAGAACACAAACAGTTATATAAATTATATAAAATGTATTTCCCGTATTACATAAAGTTAAAAAACACAAACGTGTTGACCTTTGAAGATTCAATGTCCTGCAATTCGAACATTTGTGTACGAAACATTAGTAACTTGACGACGTTGCGTTTCACACATTTTTTGTTTTAACTATATATAATTTATAACACAAACTATTACAAATAAAAATATGACATGCTATATGCTAGACCTTCTTGTTCTGTTCTAAATATTTTTGACGGAGTACAACCATCCATTACTGTGTAAAGGCTGTCTGCGTGTATTTGTAGCAACGTTTTGTAACAAGTTTGAGTGTAAAGTCATTTCGTTGTATTTGATTTAGTATACACAATTTGTTCCGTTATTCACCTTTAGATAGTTTATAACACTAAATGTTGTTACACATAAAAATAAGACATGCTATATGCTGGACCGTCTTGTTCTGTTCTAATATTTTTTACCGAGTATAACCATCCATTATTGTGAAAAGGCTGTCTGAGTGTATTTATAGCAACGTTTTGTAACATGTTTGAGTGTACATGTCCTTGTATTTGATTTAGTATACACAATTTGTTCCATTATTCACCTTTAGATAGTTTATAACACTAAATGTTGTGTTTTATTATACATGCTATACTATATATAGGTGTCTAGAGCGTCTTGATCTGTTCTAAATATTGTTTACGGAGTATTACCATCCATTACAGTATCAAGGCTGTCTCAGAGTATTTATAGCAATGTTTTGTACGGTGTTTTGTTCCAATAACATATGAAAATAATACTTAATAAAAAAAATTCGTCCAAAGTGCTTTTCTATGTGTGTCTTCAGTGCCAAATATTTGCAAGGTAAAGATGTATACAACCAAAACAGTTGGAGAGCTATACGACCAATGAGATTTAACAACAACCACATTAATTGAAACCTTAGTTTTTAAATATTTAAAAAAATCATCAACTGACAATTTTATATGGGTTTATGTTTCTCCAAAAAGAGGTTAAACGAAATTTGGCGATGATATAATAGAGGCCAGTGCAATTGGACGTGGCGTGAAATGATGAATCCTCTTTATCATTAAACAATATGTATTGCTATAAAAGTATATGATAGGTCTTCATCTTCAAGAGTTTTTTTTTAATTTGGCATGCGACAATATTGTCGTTGTATAATATCAATCACGTTTACCTTGTACACATTATGTTATTTACCAGTAAAACAGTGATGTATTAGTTCTCGTTACCAATGAACATCCAATGTAATTTGTATAATTGTAGTGATGTATTAGTTCTCGTTACCAATGAACATCCAATGTAATTTGTATAATTGTTATCACTGCTAATTTACATGTTTTTTTATATAAAACTGATGAATTGTGGTTTTTGTGGTTATAGTGATAGAGTAGGACGCGCGTTCTTTTTAAGGTGTTTATACAGTATGTGTTTCTAGTGTAAATACGAGACACATTTGCATTGTTCTGTTCTTGTGTTGTTCAAAATAGACGTTTCGTTATTTTTAGAAAAGATACTATTTTTAACATAAAGGTCAAACAAATCTGTATGTAAAACTAATATCGTAGCAGTATTATCTGGTCATAATCATAAATAACTGTTAAATAAAGACAACAGTAGTATACCGCTGTTCAAAACTCATAAATCCATGGACAAAAAACAAAATCGGGGTAACAAACTAAAACCGAGGGAAACGCATTAAATATAAGAGGAAAACAACGACATAACACCGAAACGTAACACACACAGAAACGGACCAAGCACCAGACAAAACACCACGAGAATAACAAATATATCATGAAAACCAAATACATGAATTTGGGATAGACAAGTACCGTGCCACGTCTTATCTCAATTTATCAAAAATAAGAGAAAACACAAACAACTCAAAGATAAAATGCAACACAGAAACGAACAATAATATAACAATGGCCATCTTCCTGACTTGGTACAGGACACTTTTAAAGGGGAATAAAATTGGTGGGTTGAACCTGGTTTTGTGGCATGCCAAACCTCGCACTTTAATGGCAAAGTTAAATATAACATTGAAATGACAACATAATATTACAGGACTACAATACAAATTAATAGAACATATTAGACAAAGAAAAACATGATTAATAGATAACAAAAAGCATCAGGTTTAAAATTCAATACGCCAAAAACGCGCCTTGTCCACACAAGACTTACAAGTGACGCCCAGATATAAAAGATCGAAAGAGAAAAAAGTACAAAGTTGTACAACACTGAAGATCAAAAGTTGAAAAGGTTTCGCCAAATACGGCATTGTTTTTATGCCCGGGATAAGAACATTCTTATTATATAGAACAATTCATGCTATTGCAAACAGTAAATTTTATCAAATGAATATGAAAGAGATATACATAAAGAAACTGAAGTATTAACTAAGATGGTATATAACCTTTAACACAGTGTCCTCGTTGAGGCTTGCATATACTAGTACATTATAGACAACAGAATATTTAAAGAAACAACCATGAACCGTATAAATAACCATACACACACTTAAAACCCTGCACGTTTGTGTTAAACCAACATATAACAGCTCTATCTAAATTTAAAAAAAAATACTCATCCAGTGTGATACCATATTTATCCACTAGTAGACAGTTTAATTTCAAACGCGATACTTAAGTATTACACGAGATTTGGTGATATAATCTGTTTCTCTAATGAGTTTTCAAACAATACGCAGGAAAACGTATTCCTTTTTTTTGAATGATCTGCAAAAATATGTGTTCTTTCTATATGACGTCATCAGGCATGGTCGTCTTTTTTGTTTGCCGTCGCAATATGAAATTCAGGGAAAACAAGAAAATTAGACGTCATAATTGGATTTTTAACCAACGAAGAACTGAGATTTAACGAACCACACGTTGATTAAATAGTTAATTCAATGGGTGCAGAAAGGGAGAAATTGACGAACAAATACGAGAAATGTGTTTACTGTTTTAATATACCGTTTTATAAGTGACATTTGTCTGACGCACTTTTCTGGAGTAACCATCACCAGGACGCTTTAAACCGGATATTCATATGCCAAAGATAAATATAGAACATAAAAGATTGTAGTACATATTTCAAACAAAATAGTTCCTACTAATTTTCGGGTTGTTTTGTATCAGATCAACGCTTAGGGACTTGGGATCACCGTAGAACCCTTGTTAAATGTTTCGTCGGAATAATAAAGAGGTACATCAGTTTACAGGATATGTGACATTCCCCTTGTTGTTTAAATCAGAAGTACCGTTTTGTGTTAGTCCAACTTTTGGGAACCAGTATGTTTCAATACGCAATTAAAGGTATATTTTTTTTAAACATAACTCTCAATTTAAGTTTCAAACAAGAAGTGAAAAAACCTGTACAAGTTTGAATTTATGAATTTGTTTTTACACTATTTTCAATTTCGAACAATGATAGAAATATCCACTTTTCTTAAAAGTATTCTTTTACTGTTATTAAGGTGGTACGGATGTCTTTCGACATCTTGGATTGCCAAATACAGAGATAACTTATGTGAATTTTCATTTAAAAAAACTAATTTTAACACGACAAATGCCTCATGTGGACCAGGATCTATTTACCCTACCGGAACACCTGGATCAACCCTAGTTTTTGGTGGGGTTCGTGGTGCTTTTTCTATGTTGTGTCATGTGTACTATTGTTTGTCTGTTTGTCTTTTTCATTCTTAGCCATGGCGTTGCCAGTTTTTTTTTCGATTTATGAGTTTGACTGTCCCTCTGGTATCTTTCGTCACTCTTTAATCAAGATAAAACTTATAAATATTACTATTTGTACAACTGTATATTTTTTTTTAATTTGTATTTTAAGGAGAGATAACTATATAAAACTTGCAGTCATCGTAAAAACATAATATTTGTAAAGAAATTTCCAGTAGCGTTCAGTCCGTTTGCGTTGATCCAGTAGCGTTAAGATCCTTAGCCCATTAACATACTACTCTAACGTAATTAGTGTTTGTATAACCGGGAGTTTTCCGTGTTATAGTGATGCAAAGACGGATACCAATACTTTAAACTTTATTAGCAAGGTCCGGACAGTACCAGACCTAAGACCTAAACTGACTACAAAATAACATACAAAAGCATATATAAAAAACAGTTACTATAGAAAAGGATTAGTGTCCAACGGATTAACTTGTCATGGTCAGAGTGATTTCCATCACGACAAACATATATTTAACAATAGAATTAATTAGACACAAAGAAATGTAAAAGGTTTGATAGAAGGATTAATAAGTTGTCACTATAGCACTTTAAATATATTGTCTGAACTTGATTTATATCTAAGTGCTATGTTTTCTAGCTTAAGATCCCATATACCTGCACAGTGTTTTTTAACTGTAACAAGACAAACTTGCAAGACAGGTTTCTTAATTAAGGCATCAGTAGTATACCGCTGTTCGAAAGTTATCAATCGATTAAGAGAAAACAAATCCGGGTCACAAACTAAAACTGAGGTAAACACATCCACTATAAGAGGAAAACAACGAAACAACATAAACACTAAAGAGCAACAAAACACAAAAATGACAATACACACACAGAAACAAACTATACGATTATATCTGCTACAGGACATTTTCAGAAAAAGATGGTGGGTTGATCCTGGTTTTGCGGCTAGCCAAACATCGCGCTTTCATTCTACCTATTTATTACAGTTTTAGTACAAATGATTTGTTTACTAAAATAATCCATTAACGACAAAATATATATATTGAACTTACTTTACGTTGTACTTATCTCATGGTGGAGTATATATGTTACTGTGAATTTGTAAAAGTTCAGTGATTTTATAAAATTACTGAAAAAATTGCCAGGAATTTTGTAAAACCCCTGATTACAAGTTTAAATTTGATATCATAACTGTGTTTTTCTTAATACAAATAAAACAAGCATTCTAGCTTTGCGTATTGCTTGGCTTCACATTCTAGCTTTGCGTATTGCCTGGCTTCACATTCTAGCTTTGCGTATTGCCTGGCTTCACATTCTAGCTTTGCGTATTGCCTGGCTTCAGTGATTTAAACAAATTACTCATTTTACATATATTCACTGTTAAATGTATACGGATACATGTATGATTTTTGTAATTGTTCTTCGTTCAAAGGTTTGAGCTTTTGCAGTTGACATTGCAGAAGATCTTGTACGTCTTTTCTGTGGTCTTACTGTGAAATGTTGATGAATGCTGCAATTGGTTGCAACATTTGCAGCGCTTATCCCCACAGGGCTGGCAACTACCTACAGTATGGTTGGGTTTAGAAAGGTCAGCACGGACAAGTATATTTTTTTTTTAATTTCCACCACCTCAGTAGCAATATGTCAACTTCATTTACACCTTGGATATACCCCAACTTATTCTGCATTCCTGAGCTTTCAATAAATACTTTTATTTTGAAAATCGTCATCAGTCTCTGAGCATAATGTTGATGATGCGTATCAACTTCACAAACAATACACAATTGAACTGAGTTTGATCTTTGTATTGACATTGTTTATGATATTTCTATAGTATTCTTTTATTCGTCTTAATTTTTTGATTGAAGTTGCTCGGTTCTAATACATCATTGTGCTATGGAAATATTTTGTATTGTCTCTCGTTTTTGTGCTTATGTGCTTAGATTCTATATATTCATTTTTGTGTTACTTTGTTGACATATTTTATTCATAATTAAGATTAATATTAAAATAGTAACATAATTTTGACTGATGCACTCTTATTTTTGACATTTTCACCTAGTATATAGTTTGTTGTTTTTAACCCATTGTGGTCAATCAAATGGAATTGTATGCCACTGTCATACAAGTGAAAGGTTAAGGTAGCTATGCAACCAGGTATAATCCACTATATATATGAGAACATACCTGTACCGAGTGAGCAATATGTGACAGTTGTTATCCATTCACAAACAATACACAATTGACCTGAGTTTGATCTTTGACGTTGTTTATAATATTGATATAGTTTTCTTTTATTCGTAGTGTTACAATTTGTGATAATTATAACTTGAAACATTACTAGTTATATCTTGACAGTGTGTATGCCGTCTAACCCCTTTATTTGAATTACTACACTTATTTTATTTTTGTTGAGTTTTCAGTGGTTTCCGGTCTCATAAACGTATGCTTATCATTTTAAAATATGCATAAGAAGGGTTGATAAATCAAATAACAAAACACAAATAGTTTAAAGACGCTTTACCTGTTAAACATGTAAACCATTCACGACAAATGTACATTTGAATATAAATTTTCACTCTGTTAAACGATCAATAACTTTAACATGTTTTATACTTAAATAGCAGAACCATACATCAATTGTAATCATAATTCACTTTACAACTATGTCTGTATACAATGTCCTTTAACTAAAACAAATTTAGCCATGTTTAACCAACATATCTTTACAAGGACATATTGTTCCTCTTGTATCAAGTGGAAGAAAACAAATACATATTGATTCGGATCTGTCGACGATGATCTGTTATATATTATTTGTCTGTACACCACTATCAGAACTGGTCAGTATCCAAAGTTCCGTGAATTGTCCGTTTCGAAAAACAAAACATAGTATCAACATAATAAAAGGAAAAATAATGAATTTTACGAGTTGGTTGCATTTGAATGTTAAAAAAAAAAGAAACAAGCAAAAATATGTTGAATATCTAAATACTGCATGTGGTCATGCATTCTTGTATGCATTGATAATGCGTAATTAGTGCTGTAAAAAGTACAGAATGCGTATCAAAACTTAAATTGAAAACAAATGTTTATTCTAAAATAATGATAGTTTGCTGATTAAAGAACTAATTCAAAAGAGTTTCAACAAAAACTAGGATAGAAGATATACAGTTGTTTAGAAACATTACTGCAGCCAGGTCAACGTCAATAATTTACTCATTTTTTAAAAATCAGTAGTATTCATAGTATAGGACGATGTGGTATGAGTGTCCATGAGACCACTCTCTATCAAATAGATCTTGTATGTATAAACATCCTAAAAAATGAAGAACTAAATGAATATAAGGCTTTAGTGAAATTGAAAACAATCGGCCTTTGGGATTCTCATTATTGTGTTTTGGTTGATTGTGAATGTATAACGATACAATTTAATTCAAACAGTATTTTTAAATACGAAAATATCAGAAAAAAGAATTACAATATCAACGAAATAACCCAAAATGAAACTTACAATGGTAACAAACACCTTGACTAAAGCATATTTATCACGATTAATTTTCATGAAATTTTATATATATCAATGTTTACCCTCTGAGAAAAATATGAATATTCCAAAGAATGTGAACTACACATTTTATCGGAAATGTGTCATTGAATACATAACATTTTGAAATACAATAATTTTATTATTGGAAAACTTTATGTTTTTTATTAATAATAAAAGGTAATTAAAACGGTCGGCATATTTCATAGTCATCTCCCTTTAGTGTCATGCACAACCTTAATGATATTCTCTTCTGCAAACCTTGATTTTATTTGACTTTTGACCAGCAGAAAAAATACAAGTCATACATCATATTTTTTTTTAATAATTAACTTAATTTACTATAGCTTTGAAGGTATATTTATAGATTCTGTCTTATTACTATAACACATTCAACCACGAAAAATGCAATCAATCTTTTCATGGACATATTGGTTGGCTTGCACTTTCGCGGTTAAGATGTAAAATAGAATAATGATCGGTTAGTCATATATTTACTTTTTGAAGTTTGTAATGTATCTGTTTCCTTAAATTTATAAACTAGAGTAAAAACAATTGTATGGTGTTGAAATATAGCATTGGTTTTTTAAATTCAATTTCTATAAATCAATCGTATTTAATTGGTACTGAAAAAAAGTATGTATTGTTTACTATCCTACTACTTATCATCTTTTTTTTCCAATTGAAACAGGAAACAAAATTGTGCACGTATTTTCTGAACTGAACAGCATAGTCTTCAGAACCTGCACGATACCACGATAGATTAAATGTTAATATGTAGTTATAGCTTAATGTGTTTTAAGTAAATTATAGATTTTGTTAAATGAAAAGTTATGAAAAATATTAAGATTGAGAAAGGAAGTAGGGAATGTGTCAAAGCGACAACAACCCGACCACAGAGCAGACAAAATTACAACATTAAAGGGAAACTTCGCAAAAAAATCAAAAATTGATATTATGTTCATTCTGTATAAAAATGCTCAAATTCATAAATATTAAAGTTTTATATCGCTAGATAAGAGATCACCATCGATTTTAAATTTAGAGTATCAATTCTCTGCGTTCGGCCATTTTGTCTTCTTTCCCGATTTATAACAACGATATGTCTATAAACCACAAAGGATCAAAACTACAGTAACCGATGTAGTCGTAATTGCGTGTCGATATCTTGTCAATCGTACGGTTGTTTTATCCGACTAACTAACTTGATACGGAAAATATTCTTATTTTGTTTTAAATTATCATGGTCTGATATTTTTAAACTGTTAATATTTGAATTAGTGAAAAAGTCAAAGTTGAAATCATAAATAAGTGATCCGTGAAAATTGTTTTCGAAAATCTAATTTGTTCATAAGTCTTTAAAGTAATAAACTTTATTCAAATACATTCTGATCTTCCCTCATCTGATCACCAGCATGGCTAAAGGTATTACTCCCAAAGGTATTGTGAGGGGTGTGAGGTGACACGTCCAGGTATTCAAGCGATTTCCTGTCGGGCTTGAAAGTTCATGCATGGTTTCACTTCTGTAGGTATTGATCAGTGTACACGCCCGATAACTTATAACATAACATTTTGAACTATCAGGTGTATAATATACATCTCTGTCTTGCGTGTCCGAAAGTGATATAATATACTAGTCATTACTTAACTCATACGCTTGTTTATAAATAACATTTCTGGTGTAAAGAATATTATTTATAAAAATATAAATAATACCAACAAAAAAAAAAGATTGAAGAAATAAAAATCTATTTACATATTTTTTCCACAGGTTAATTTGGAAAAATGTAATATATACTCGTTGTCAATAGTAAAGGACAGATTGGAACATACCAGAAATATTGATTTAAAAAAAATGTACGCACTTGTCGACGATTCGTTTATACGCTTGGATAGAAAGTTATGGAACTATATCGCAATTTAAGATATATACATGTATACATTGAACATATATTAAGAAAGAAACATACATTTTGTGTAAATTGGGGTAAAAGTTTTGTAAATAGACTAGTCCACGTATGCCAACAGTGTGTACTAGACTATTGTATACCAAAAGAAGAAGAAGAGAACCGATTTGATTTAAATACAGGTCGATATATAACTTGCTTTGGTTCATCGAAGTTATGAACATAGTAAAATCACAGATTAATATATCAATTAGATTGTTCTCGAATAAAGGAAGAAATTCGTCATCATCACAATTGTCCCGACATTCATGTAATATATATGCAACTGGACGTACACTAATAATCCCCAAGGGATGTGAATATTTTCTAGGAAAACTATTGAGTATTAAAGTTTCAAATCAATTTCGGGATTTATTTTCTTTCTTGATATTCAATGACAGCAATTTAAAGAATAAACTGCTTGTCCGCTTTAGGGGTATTCTTGCCTGTTGAACAGACTTATAATAACATTTAAAAATAGGGAAAGATGACATTAAATTCGTTGTCTTTTGTTTTTAAACATAGTTGGTCAAATAGCTAAAGAATAATACGTTGTGAGACGAAGACTATTTTAATAAGGACGTTCCCGATTATGAATAAATTTGGTTGACGTTTTTCACACTTGAAAAGAATATCTATTCGTAATTTTTCGATTCCATTCAAATAGTGAAGTATTCATGCGTTGTGAGATTTAAAATATTTTGATGAGAACATTAATTTCTAAATAGGTAAATAAAAATCGCTTTGGATGGACTAAATTATATAATTGCAATTGTTAATGATCTGTTTGAAATATTAAAGGTTGCCGATTCTAATTTAAAAAGTACCATCTTTAGTTCATACACTCGTGTTTAGAAGGCTATTTTTATTTATAAATTTATTCAATTAAAATAATTCAGTATTTTATCGTTACAAAAGTAATTAGAAGTCATAATTCATTTAAAAGTGAGCTTATGCAAAATATATAAAAATATACAACAGCTATCCACTTGTTGCGCGACCTTATTACTCCCGTAAATTAATTTTAATTCTTTTTCTTACATTTCTGTGTCTAAAACTATAACTGACTCCCGTATATCATTCATACGAAATGTTGTTCACACATGAAATGGTGAACCTTGACGCCTAGATGTCACTGAATGAAGATCAAAAGATTAGAATTACATAATGCTAATCTTTTAATTACCTTGAATTTAACTACGCATTCAACATTCGCTAAGTGTCACAAATTAATACACATTTTATTTCCACAGTACAAGCAAGTGAAAATGTTTGCTGGAATGAAGCAAAAAGTTCAGAATACAAACATGTATTTTTTAATACACTATCGATCATGTCAGTTTCATATGTTTGTTTAAAGTATTTGTAGAAAAAAATCGTAAAAATTTTCTCTTGTATTATTTACTTTAATTACTTAAATTCGTATAAAAAAATCCAAACATAAATCTACACTCTAATTTTAAAAGTTGCATGGCTATCACTTACTTTTCGTTGGTTAATAGCTACACCAAAAGTCGTCGATGCGCTTTAAATAGCGTAATGAGATGGTTAACGTACAAGACTTAAATGATATTAATTTCACTCCCGGCATGCAAAAAGACTTAAACTACGTCACATAAGTCAATAAGTTTGAAGAAATAACATTAATAATTCCCAATTTTCTTCTTTATTACTTTTCATATCTAAATAAAACTTGGTGAATATGTTTTTTATGGTATTATGAACATAATAAGATGAAAAGTGAAAAATCGCGAATTATCCCTTTAAATATTGTTCATGACACATGTTACATTCGGGTAACAGGATTGACTGAATTATAACAAAGCTATTAATCGAATATAATACTTGTAATGACCAAATGCACTTGAAATTTTATTTAAGAACATATCAGTGACTTTTAAAACATCGATTTACGACGATTATCAAATGATATAATATTATAAATGTATTTTTGTATATTTAAAATGATGAACAGTAAGCAGGTTAGTTCATATAGATCATTATAAATATAGTGTGTAAATCCAACATGGCAGCCATTGTGTTTTCCTTGGTCACCATTATTGGATGTACACACTTTATTTATAATGATCTATATGAACGTACCTGTTTTGTACATACCATTTTTAAGTTAAAATACACCGATAATATAATATTATTACATAATCATAATCAATGTTTAAAAGTCATCAATATGTATTATATTAAAATTGCAAGTGTTATTCGGTCATATGAGGTACCGCCGCCATTGACAGTAAAACGTCGTCTGACCAACTTCAGGATTTATTCTTCTGACTTTTAAGTTTCGTTCAGTCTCGTTGAAATCTCGTTCTTGAATTATTTCCAAAACATGTGATACAAGTGGAAAATATCCATTAATTCTATAAATATTATAATCAAACATAATTCTGTGAAAAAATTGTGTACTTACAATGAATGGTTTTTGAGTAATCCAGTCATCAAATTTTACGACCAATCAAGTCTGTTTTTTAGCCAAAATTTTGAGAAAATGGGTGAGGGATACAAAAAAAGATTTTACAAGAATCATGTACATCCCCTATCATTTTGGTCTTTTCAAATTTCTTAAATATGTATTTTTTCAATCAATTATAACAAAAATGTTGCGATAGTATGCAATTTGTTCTTAAAACTGAGAAAAATCACAAAAACACACAATTGATGGCATGGTAAATTTTACACAAAAAAGCGTAAATGATAAAACTTTCTTATATTAACACCTAACTATAGTTTTTACTAGAACATACCCGTGATATCGCGGGTCGGTGACTGAATTAAATTAAATAACTATGCGCTAGCCTTATTTTAGTATAAGTATCAGATAAAGTCGTGCCGATTATAAGATATATTAGATTTCTCTGCTTTCAAATCTTTCTGTTTGAACCCGTCGAACTGGAACTTATCAATTATTGGTAATACTAATTATTTGGATAACAAAAGGTCCTGGAATGGAGTAGTTTTTAATCAACAGCATTGTCCTATATTAGTTATAAATAAAGTTGCTGTTTTACGTCATGCCCGCTACCAAATTGAAAACTGTCCCTATACGCCTTATTTTTTGTCCAGATTTTTAGTATTCGTATTGTTATCTTAGAAAGTCTTACTGATTAAAATACTACAATTTGTAACAATTTGACAATTTAGTAGTGTCAACCCTGTGATTATTACCCGTGTATATAGCATATTAATCCTGAATACACCGTTTGTTGGTGCGCCTGTCAGATGCGGAACGTACAGATAAGGTAATAGGTAACAGGTGAATATACTATTGGTATCGGTATCGGACTCGACCCGGAACTTTTTAATTATTGGCAATATTAATTACGTGGAAAACAAAAGGGCCTGGAGTGGTGTAATTTTAATCTACACCTTTGTACTATATTTGTTATATATAAAGTTGAATTCTTTGATTCGTCGTTTTTACATGATGACGGCTGACAAATTTTAATATTGGAACTGTGATTTTTTTCACGATAATAGTAAAAAAATAGGTAAAAATAGACAAAAATGGGAAAATCATCAAAACTGGGCATTTTCAAAGGGCCGTAGCAAAAAAAGAAGTGAACCACTATATGATTTTTCTTCACAAATGTTTTTGTTACAGTCTTATAAACCCAAAAATCTGGTTAAGAAAACAAGTTTAATTCTAGAAATGTTTGACTCCTCAGATGTGTATTTCCTTAACAAGCCCCTGTGAGTGTTGTAACTGCAAAAGTAACATCAAAAATACATTGTTCTTTTATGGGTTTCGTATCATGGCATCATTTAATATATGACAGGAAAATAGCCCATATCATGCCTACTACTGATTTTAGAACAAATGTGTTGATTTCCAATGCAAAGACGCTGAAAATTAATCCGTATAAAAACCAAAATATGCCACCTTTAATAACCTGATCACTGTTTCGTAAAAGAGGGACGAAAGATCTAAAATCTAAAACAAACTGACAACGCCATGACTAAAAATTAAAAAGACAAACAGAAAAATAATAGTACACATGACACAACATAGAAAACTAAAGAATAAACAACACGAACCCCACCAAAAACTAGGGGTGATATCAGTGCTCCGGAAGGGTAAGCAGATCCTGCTCCACATGTGGCACCCGTCGTGTTGCTTAAGTGATTACAAATCCGGTAAATAGTCTAATTCGGTAGGTCACATTCATGAAAGGGAAGGGGGTTGTAGTTACGACGTAAGGAACATATCCGATGACATTTGTATCCTTTCTTCACAAATCTTGATCTGTTTAAATGGTTGGTTAGCTCTTGAGGCAAATGTATAAGTTTAGAACTTATGTTAGTTATTTCCTTGATGTCAAAGTTTTGTTGAGTAATTTGTGATTATTATAAATTGTAATAGTACTAGTTATATCTTAACAGTGTTTATGTCTTCTTATCCCCGTCTTTCAATAAATAAGATATTTCTGTTTTGTTGAGATGTCAGTAATTTCCGGTCCCAACGTTTGCCCATCATTTTACTATATCCCAAAGAAGGGTTGATCAATCAAATAACAAAAAAATATAGTTTAACAACGGTTTACCTGTCAACCAAATTACGACAACTATACATTTGAATATAAACTTTCACTCTGTCAAACAATCAATAACTGTAACATGTATAACATTTGATTAACTGCGTTAATACATCAGTTGTAATTATAATTTACTTTACAAGTATGTCTGTATACTAAGTCCTTTAACTAAAACAAATTTAGCCATGTTTAACCAACATCTCTTTACAAGGAAACATTGTTCCTCTTGTATTTTCTGGAAGAAAACAAATACATATTGAACATGATCTGTCGACGATGATCTGTTATATAGTATTTGTCTGTACACAACTGTCCAAACTGGCCTGTGTTCAAAGTCATTAAATTGTCCGTTTCAATAGGTTATTCTGAAGTAACATTATATAGTGGCAACATTATCAAGGATCAGAATAAAATAATAATATCCCAATTAAATCCGATAGTGCTGTTTTGTTTAGGGATGAAACCGTGATACCAAAAAAGAAAACAAAATCCGACTCTTTACAGAAATGTGAATTTAACAAGCTGGAATAATGATCAAACGTTATAATGTTTTAAAATATAATTTCGTGACCTTGATTGACCGAAAACTAACTCACGAAAGTTGTTAGAAAGAAAATGTCAGGTAACATGTAAACGTGAACATTTTAACGTTGTTTTTTTAGATATTGTCGCTTTTTAAAATTTAATTAGATTGCCAATGACCTTTCTAGATAAAAGAAAAAGATTGAGATATTGATATTGAAAACTTTTTTCTTTCATTGATTCAAAGATTTTTTGTTATTATTTTAGCTACTGTGTAACACATTTCTCTATTCCAGAAAATGCTATAAAATAAGGAGATGTGGTGTGATTGCCAAAGTATGAAATGGATAAAACGGGAAAAAGCTGACAAAAAATCTGTGGACTCTTTTTTTAATTCAGTAATGAAGATAGTTGATATACGTATTCAACATTTTAAAGAACATTTTACTATAAACAATAACAACAATAAACCTATTTCTCGTATCAAACATAAACTAAAAGAACTAGCCAAGGAATTTGTTTTTGTCCCGGCAGATAAAGCTGCTAATAATATTATTATTGTTTGACGTAAATTTTACATTGAGGTTCTGAAAAAGGAAATCACCAATTCACCAACATTCCAACTTACTCAATTTTCAGAAAACGAAATCTGTTACAAACATAAACTTTTAGGCACCGCTTTACAAGCAGAGCCAAACATAATGAAAGTCCCAACTATGTATTGGCTTCCGAAGCTACACAAAACCCCTTACAAATATAGATTTATTTCGTCTTCAAGCCATTGTTCAACTACTAAATTGTCTATTCTTCTTACCAGCACACTTGGTACAATTAAAAACCTGATAATAAATTGTTCAAATAAGGCCTTCGGAAATAGTGGAATAAATTACTTTTGGAGTGTCAAGAACTCGTTGGAAGTACTTGATAAATTGCATGCTTATATTGGTGATTTTGAATCTGTTCAAAGTTTTGATTTTTTTACCCTGTATACCACATTGCCTCACATTCTCATTAAGAAAAAATTCACACACCTAATTAAATGGGCATTCAAAAAATCAGAATGTGAATATATATGTTCAAACTCTTTTAGGTCATTTTTTAGTAGCAATAAACAAAAAAACTATGTTAATTGGACATGCTTTGATACTATATATGCCCTTGAATTTTTACTAGATAACATTTTTGTTCGCTTTGGGGATTCCGTATATCGTCAGATTATCGGAATTCCAATGGGGACTAACTGTGCACCCCTTATTGCGGACCTGTTTTTGTATTGTTATGAGTTACAATTTATGACAAAAATAAGCAAAGACCCATCGAAACAACATCTGATAAACAAATTTAATAATACTTTTAGATATTTGGATGATATTTTGGCTCTCAATAATGACGACTTCAGTATGTATATTAATGAAATTTATCCTGTTGAACTTACTTTAAATAAAGCTAATACTAACAATGACCACTGCCCTTTTCTCGATCTGGATATCTATATCACTAACGGAAAGATGAATACTAAAATTTATGATAAAAGGGATGATTTTTCATTTCCTATCGTTAATTATCCGTTTTTAGATGGTGACGTTCCCTTGTCACCATCTTACAGTGTTTATGTATCTCAACTTGTACGATTCGCTCGTGTATGTAACAAAGTTTTAGATTTTAACGAGAGAAATTTATGTATTACTGAAAAATTATTACACCAGGGTTTTCGATATCACAAACTAGTCAAAACATTTACTAAATTTTATCATCGGTATAAAGACATCATTCGTAAATATAGCTCAACATGCAGACTTTTAATACGTTCAGGTATTTCACATCCAATTTTTTATGGTAATATTCTTTATAAAGCACAAAGGTGTCAGTATTCACCTCAGAAACTTACAAAACCTTTGAATAGACTTATTAAGAAGGGACATAATTACGATACTGTTGTCAAGTCATTAAAGATTGCATATTTTGGCGTTAATATTGAGTCACTGATAAGGTCTTTGCATCGGAACTAAACACATTTATTCTAAAAACAGTTGTTGGCATGACACGGGTTATGTTCTTCTCATATATGTTATGATTGTATGATACTAAACCCCTAACCGGAAGGATTGTGCCTGATGTTCATATGATGAAATCATAATCTTTCAGTCAGTTTAGTTGAAGTCTGGAGCTGGCATGTCAGTTAACTGCTAGTAGTCTGTTATTTATGTATTATTGTCATTTTGTTTATTTTCTTTGGTTACATCTTCTGACATCAGACTCGGATTTCTCTTGAACTGAATTTTAATGTGCGTATTGTTATGCGTTTACTTTACTACATTGGTTAGAGGTATAAGGGGGGGGTTGAGATCTCACAAACATGTTTAACCCCGCCGCATTTTTGCGCCTGTCCCAAGTCAGGAGCCTCTGGCCTTTGTTAGTCTTGTATTATTTTAATTTTAGTTTCTTGTGTACAATTTGGAAATTAGTATGGCGTTCATTATCACTGGACTAGTATATATTTGTTTAGGGGCCAGCTGAAGGACGCCTCCGGGTGCGGGAATTTCTCGCTACATTGAAGACCTGTTGGTGACCCTCTGCTGTTGTTTTTTATTTGGGCGGGTTGTTGTCTCTTTGACACGTTCCCCATTTCCATTCTCAATTTTATCTATATACTTTTTAATATATTTCTTCAACTTTGTGATTATTTGGCTTTATAACTATTTTGATTAAAGCGTCACTGATGAGTCTTATGTAGAAGAAACGCGCGTCTGGTGTTTTAAATTTTAATCCTTGTACCTTTTATAACTATATTCATATATAAATATCTAGCATAAACCAAATGACGCAAATACTTGTACCTGAAGGTCACCGTATGACCCCCAACATGGAGCAGAACAAATCCCCATAAAAGCTTAAAGACCCGCCATAACAATTGAATTATTTTAAATATATATATAAAAAACGGACATTTTAAACAAAGATAGATGTAGGGTAAAAAATCAGCTTAGGATGTGATTTATTGGCAGATTTTATTGTATTCATTTATTTTGGTGACTTTGTAGGTTTTTCTTGTAGCTGTGCAACATCATAGTAAGAAATGAGAAACAACGAGCTTTAAAATTAATAGATCTCTATTATGAAACAATATAACTCTGTGAATAATGATCTTGTTGTTTTGCTGGATCGTCACCCGTGTATTGAAAATAAATTGTAACTTTTGTTTAAAAGACATCTCAACATTATCAAACAAACCCATACAGGTAATTATAATAAATGATTATCTGTACTTTTCAACATGGTCCCCATTACATTATTAGTTATTACTTCATCATGTTTATGATATGGTACAACAGGGGCATATCCAGCCATTTTTAAAAGGGGGTTCAAGAACTCAATAATTTGATAACTTGGGGGCTCCAACACATTCAATTAGCTATATTCGGGGAAATCATTTAATGTCTAAGCAGTGTCAAATTGTGCTTGCAGCAACTTAAATAAACCTTGTTTCCAGGTCTTTCCGGTGAAATATTATTGCACGACATAAAAGTATAACTAAAATCAAGAACAAATTATCTTATGTAAAGACATTACGTTTACGTGGAAATTTTGTAAATTGAGTGATTTCCTGATCGTAGATTAACCATAAATATACTAGTAGTTTCAACTTGAACATTTAACATCTAAGATTTTTAATACACAACACGAAATTCAATGACAACTTCAGCAAGCATATACACTTTACGCCCATATTGGTCAATGGCTTAAAAACATTATACATAATATAGTTTACATATAAACAATGAAGACACTTTGATTGAACTGTATAAATCATATAACTTAATATATACTCCGTCACCATGGAAACACTTTTTGAGACTGATCTGAATGAAAACAAGCATGTGTTTCTTACTCACAGTGACACATTTATTTTTTCAACAGTTCATAATCTTATTGTATTAAACCTTATTATATTATACAAAGGCTTAAACAGACTTTGATTTACATTATCAGTACTGATATTATTTTTGTCATTGCACCCGCGTTTACTGCTTGCGTGATTGGTAAAATTCATGTAATGGAAAAGGGGGCTGTTCTGGCAGTGGGGTAAAACGACGTGGCGTCTGTCAAGCCATTATTGATAAACGAATACAAGAACTAACCTGATGTATACATTGACAAACTATTGTTTAGGCAGTTCCCATTTCCTCTGGTTTTAATTGCAATAAAGGTACAATCATCTGGTTTTAATGCATTTGATAAAGTGTCTAACGAAAACATATCAGAGCAGGTATTCGCTGACGTTTTCCTGTCTTTCAATAAAGTGTTACACTCTTCAAACATATTGTCTATCTCATTGTCCCTATTAAAACTTATCAAGCACCTTAAGTTTTGTAAATCATCAGCAAATAGTGACATTGCGGCGAATTGTTGATGAAAACAGAATTAGTAAATCGCAAAACAGGCTCGGACTAAGTTAAAATTCCGTAATATTGACTATTACGATAATGCATACTGTTTTTATTAATGCATGTATAATATGTTAATACGGTTATGAAAATTAACCTGTAAGAAAGAAAAACGGCACAAAAAAAATCGACAAATTTTGGTGCCAAAATTCCATTCATTTGACATTAGAATTGAAATATCTCTTTTTACACATCGGTGACCTATAATTTGTATTACTTTATTTCAATGAGCTGCAAATAAACTAAATAATTGTAAAATTTAAACGAGTTCTGTAATTATGTTATTTTTTAATTTCGATATTACTCTATTTCTCCTATAAGTTCAACAGAAACAAAGGACGTTAACAAATGTGTATGCTTCTTACGGAAGCAGATTGTGAGCTTAATTGAACGGTGACTTCATTGTTTTATTCCATTTTTCCATTAAGTATTTGATAAAGATCATTTATAATTAAAAATATAGCGAAATTCTATATTAAAAAAATGATTTATACCCGAGAGCCCCCTTAAACAGTATCTAATAATGAAAAACTACAAGAATAAAGTAGTTCAATGTTGCAAGAAATTCATACATGGTATTCGGAATTAAGTTCAGAAAATATAAATCAGTCTCCTAAAACACATAACTAAAATTTCATCATCTGTACGTTTGTGTCAGCAATTTTCATCAATATATTCTAAGTTCTTAGGATACACAATTTTTCCAGTTTATTTAAAAAAAATGCTTAAAATAATTTGCTGGAACTTCACTTATACAAACGCATAAACGATTTGAAGAGTTATATCCTAGAACCAAAGTATATTCTCTTACAAAGAGTTGGTTTACAGACAAATCATCGCCGATTATTTGTAAATTAAGTCTTTTAGTCAGATATGAGTAAAGACTTTAATGTGATTGCGTGTTGCCTAATCAATTGATAAGACTTATACTAATTGTATATGCGTGAAATGATGTGTGTTGTAGGGCAGGCTCATTTGAGATCCTTTCCACATTTTGGTTAGTTTGTATTTTAGTTGATTTGTTTTGCTTTGGTTGTTTTGTTTTGTTTATGTTGCTTTGTTTTGCTTTTGTTCATTTGTTTTGTTTGTGCTGCTTTGTTTTTATTTTGTTGCTTTGTTTTTGTTTTGTTGCTTTGAATTGTTTGTGTTACTTTGTTTTGCTTAGGTTTGCTTTGTTTTGCTTTTGTTGGTGCGACTTTGTAGGAGTTAACCACTATAAACAAAATTGATTACAAATGAGACAACTCTCCACAAGAATGCAAATGACAGAAATCAAATAAAAACAATAGGTCACCGTACGGGCTTTTACATTCAGAAAAGCCTTTACCGAATAGTCAGCTATATACGAAGCCCCGAAAAAAGCATGGGTAAAACAATTCAAAAGAGAATTAGTTTATTAACTAACATGTATGTAGACGAGTTTAACCAATCTTAACTTGTCATAAATATAACCAAAAATGTACACATAAAAGAAACAAACACCTTGATTAAAATATATTTGGCTCGTTTAATTTTAATCAAATTTAAAAATCAATCAACCTATACCGTCTGAAAATAATAGTAAAATTTCAAAGAACTTGAACTACACATTTTATCGGAAAAGTGTAATCGAATACATAGCATTTTGCAATACAATAATTTTCTTATTGGAAAACTTTATATTCTTATTAATAATAAAAGGTAATTAAAACGGTCGGCATGTTTCATAGTTATCTCTCTTTAGTGTCATGCACAACCGTAATGATATTCTCTTCTGCAAACCTTGATTTTATTTGACTTTTGACCAGCAGAAAAAATACAAGTCATACATCAAATCTTTTTTAATAATTAACTTAATTTAGTATAGCTTTGAAGGTATTGCTTATTGCTACTAAACAATTACCTTAAAGACTTTTTTAATGCCCATTTAATGAGGTGTGTGATTATTTGTTAATGAGAATGTGAGGCAATCTGGTATATAGGGTAGAAAAATCAAAACTGTGAACAGATTCAAAATCACCAATAGAAGCATGCAATTTATCAAGTACTACCAATGAGTTGTTGACACTGAAAAAGTAATTAAATCCACTATTTTCGAAGGCCATATTTGAACAATTTATTATCAGGTTATTGATTGTACTAAGTGTACTGGTAAGAATAATGGATAATTTAGAAGTGGAACAATGGCTTGAAGACGAAATAAATATATATTTGTAAGGTGTTTTGTGTAGCTTCGGAAGCCAATACATAGTTTTGGGTTCTGCTTATAAAGCCGCAGCTAAAAGTTTATGTTTGTTACAGATGTCGTTTTCTGAAATCGTGAACTGGTGATTTCTTTTTGTAGAACCTCAATGTAAAATTTAAGTCAAACAAAAATAGTATTATTAGCAGCTTTATCGTCCGGGACAAAAACAAATTCCTTGGTCAGTTCTTTTAGTTATATTTGATACGATAAATAGGTTTATTGTGGTTATTGCTAAGAGTAAAATGTTCTTTAAAATGTTGAATACGTATATCAACTATGTTCATTACTGAATTTAAAAAAGTTCAAAACATTTTTGTCAGCTTTTTCCCGATTTATCCATTTCAAACAGTAAGTACGGAGTGAGTCGTGGATGATATTACGACACTCATTCCAATTATTAATTGACTGGGAACGATATTTAGGTCCTTTACTGAGGAATGATTTTAACTCTCGGTCTTCAACGATGTTAAGATCTCCTGTTATAACATGGGAAATGGGTCCATAAATGTATTCGGAATTACTGCAATAAATGAAGTGGGTGTATTTTCACTGATATGAACATCTTTACACAATTGGCTATAATTAAACACAAATTTACGGGTAGATTTCTTGTAAATATAACATATAAGAGGGAGCTCAGTATTATGAAAAATTTCTGGAAGTTTCTTTAACAAAATGGTCGTTAAAAATACATGCAATATTTACAAAATCAAAACCTTAATTGACATACTTTATTTTAATAAAATGTTTTTATGATCTTCAGGGCGATCAATTTTGGGAAACAGTTTAGAATAACTATATGCCATTATAATTTGAAGGATTTCATACTAGGACTGCTATTTAAAATTGTGTTGCAATCCTCTGAAATTTTATTCAACTTATTAATCGGTAATGCACAGAGCTGTGTTAAAATATAATGTCTGCCGTTGTTTTTTTAAATAGAAATTAGGTCCAAAATATTGGTATGATTGGTCCGAAATTTTCTTTGATTGCAATTTTTGTCTACGACAATGAGAACGTTTTTTCGAACAGTTTAAGAAACTATATCCAAAATGTTAATAGAATCAGTTCTTGATATATTGCCAATTCCCATGATATTATCATTAAGACCGAGAGGGTAGACTGTCTGTAATTTTGCTGCTTATTTACTACCTCCAAAGGTTGAACTGCTAAATATTCAATAGGATGAGTGTGCTTCTGAAGGTGTTGATAAATGATACTTTTGAATTTGTTGGGTCTTTTAAAACGACACAGATGTTCTTGAGTGCCTTTAGATAAATATCGTCCAGTTTCTCCTACGTACTGAATACCGCATCCCGGTTTGTTTCATGTGAGTAAATAAATGATACTGTTTGTTTTTCAAGTTATATCAGTTTCAAATTTTAAGGAAAATGTGCGACCATTTAACGTGGACCTTACCGTATTGTTGGTGGAAAGGCAGGAACATGTAAGTCATTTTTTGGCATGACACTTATCGATAGAAGGGTAACCACGATTTTGATTGTTAAAAATGTTAGCGATTTTGAAGATTGAGACGTTTATATACCCTTTGAACGAGTTTAGTATTTAATATTTTTTTTCCATTTCTAAGCTTCATATTTGTTTTTTGTGTGTGAATTATATTAGAAATGAGCAAAGACTGGCGTCCAGGATATAAACCAGCATACAATGATTTAAATTATGTAAAAATGATCAATCTGTTCAGCTAAAGATGTTAAACGCTGTCCGTATTAATTACCCGAAAAATATAGGGTATATCAGGGTAGTGACTGACGTCTGACTAAATAGTAGAATGGGGCTGAATATTGAAGTATTACTTCTTGATAAATATTCCTAAAATAATGAACAAGAGAAGTTCACGCTCGGACACACACTTCATAAGCCAGTATATTATAAGAACATAAACCTGAAGCACGGGGAGGCACTCTACTGTCTCCACACGGCACTAAAGACAAACTCCGTAAAAAATAAAATTGAGAATGGAAATGGGGAAAGAGACAACAACCCGACCCCGACCATAGATCAGACAACAGCAGAAGGTCACCAACAGGTCTTCAATGCAGCATGAATTTCCCGCACCTGTAGGCGTCCTTCAGCTGGCCCCTACACACACATATATACTTGTTCAGTGATAACGCCATACTTAACTCCAAATTGTAGACAAGAAACTAAAATTAAATGTAATACAAGACTAACAAAGGACACAGGATCCTGACTTGGGACAGGCGCAAACATTCGGCGGGGTTAAACATGTTTTTTAGATCTCAACCCTCCCCCTATACCTCTAGCCAATGCAGAAAAAGAAAACGCATAACAATACGCACATTAAAATTCAGTTCAAGAGAAGTCCGAGTCTGATGTCAGAAGTTGTAACCAAAGAAAATAAACAAAATGACAATAATACATAAATAACATCAGACTACTAGCAATTAACTGACATGCCAGCTCCAGACTTCAATTAAACTGATTGAAAGATTATGTCTTCCTCATATGAATATCAGGCACAATCCTTCTCGTTAGGGGTTTAGTATCATACTATTATAACATATATGAGAAGAACATAACCCGTTTCATGCCAACAACTAGTTTTTAAATAAATGTGTTTAGTTCCGATGCAAAGATCCTATAATTGAATCACTATTAACGCCTAAATATGCAATCTTTAATGACCTGACAACAGTATGGTAACTATATCCCTTCTTAATAAGTCTATTTAAAGGTTTTGTTAGCTTCTGAGGTGAATACTGCCATGTTTGTGCTTTATATAGAATATTTCCATAACATATTGGATGTGAAATACCTGAACGTAAAAGAAGACTGCATTTAAGCTATATTTACGAATGATGTCCTTATACCGATGATAAAATTTGGTAAATTTGTTCACTAGTTTGTGATACCGAAAATGATAATGGTGTTATAGTTTTCATATGTATGTATAGCTTAATGTTTTGAATAAATGCTAGATTTTGTTAACTGTAAAGTTATGAAAAATATAAAACATCAAATACATTTCATCTCAACTGAACGACAACCATCATGCCGACACTACAAATGATAATACACAAAACAATACACCTTATCGCAAATCCCGGCTGACCTTGCCGCTTGAACTTTTGACGTCAACAACAATCAGTTTTCCATTGTGGCGTCAGATATTTTGTTTTATGACATCAATATTTTACGGGAACCTGTGTGATATCCAGCATTGGCGGACAAATAGCGATAAGGTGTATTGACAGAAATCAAAAGATTTACAAGTAAAACAAGTTAAACTAAGGTCCTACAGTAGAATTAACAGTTCACCAACAGTTTATTTTGGTTAAAGTTGATGTTCTCTAGTTAGTCTGTCTTTTTTGTTCCGGTTTATATCGCCGTGGCTTATATATCAATGGAATCGTAGCAAATGTAACTACATTTTTGAATTATTAAACATTTATGTTAAATCTCCAATTTTAGGTGGAAACAAATGTACTGCCTATTTGCAATTTGCTATTAATATTTGACTTTTTAGAATTATGCAAAAACTTATCTTTTTACGTTGATGCTATCATATACTGTCAGTTTACAAATTGCATTAAAACAAGTGAATAGATGTATTGTACGCATGAACCAGACCTCAATTATTTCCAATTCAAAATGCTTAGAAAAGTACTCTTGCAACCCGAAAATGACATTAAATGATACATTTTTCTGTAAAAATCTTGAAGATGTGGCTGTTTATTATATACTTTATTTTGTTTTATAGCTCATGATGTATCAAAACATATTTTTAAGCATTATCAATCATAATAAAATTAGTTCTGATTGCATCCAACGGTTTAAATACAGACACAAGCCGTTTTCGGTTCACAGCAAGGTAATCTTCTTAAAATGATGATTTATCCTACCCTTTTTCGTTTTGAGTAAAAACTAAAGAAGATAGAGAAAAATTAAACAAATTAAAAGATCATTAATACAAGATTACGGAAATACATATTGTTGTCGGAGTCTTTTCTCGACATCAATGTTTGACATTCACAAAGACCAAGGTGAGCGACAAAGGCTCTTTACAGCCTATAGTTGTTACATGTGTTAATGAGCATCATCTGTTCTGCATTTTGTATTTATTCGTTCTTTTAGTGATTACGACGATGATTTTACTAGGAGTTCAGTATTTTTGCTATTTTACAAATCAGGATAAAGACATCCTTACGATTTTGAAGGCTTACATGTATAACATTTATAATTTTTAATACAATACACGAGTATCATTCCTGTCAGTTATGCCTTACAAGTTCAAAGTAAACCCATTAAAAAACAGAAGACAACCAGAACATATTTTTATTGATAGGTCTAAATAAAAAAATTTCCGAGCAAATACAAATCTTCCCAAAACTAATAATCAACAGTGGAATTGATAATAATATATCTACGATAACATGTATACCAATTTATGTTTTATTAACAACCATTAGAAATCGACTAACAGGGTTGTCTCATTTGCACTCATATCACATCTTTTTATACCTATTTCAGACTAAAATACATTCAGATTAAAAGAATTACAGACTTCAGACTTCAGACTTACAGATACAGACATACAGATTTAAGGACTTAAAGACTTACAGACTTTCAGACTTTATAGACGGAGAGAAACCTCAACTACGGTGTGTAACTGAACATTTGTAATTTGGATACCTATTGTTAATTTTCTAAATAGTTGAATCAGTCAGTTTATTTTGTCTGATCTTACTTTCAATAAATAAAAGTTTCGGACCTTTTCTTTCTGTCTTTTTCATGATAGAGAGTTTCCGAATAAAGAAGAAAAACCTTGAGTGCATACGTATCAAACATTTCTGACAACATTAAAGCAAAATCGAAACCATTCAAAGAAGATACAGAATAATCTACAAAGTACATCATTAAAACCAGACTATTCAAATAAAAAAAAAACAAAAAAACTTGTGCACATGATAGGTTTTGTAAATGACATCATAAAATACGTTGAAAAGCTTCATCAAGTACCTATCGATAAAAAGGTGATTGATAACTGGCCCTTATCCAGCCCTACAATATCACCAAAATTAGTAGGTCAAATCAAATTCAGGTTCACCTGATAAAAGATTTTGGACACTTTTTAAACACTTAAATGTCTACTTCAGTCGATTCAATTAGTTTGAGTGAAAGATTGTAATTGATGAAGTCAGTAAATATGTTCAATTCAAGCTTAAATATGAAACATCTATCAAATACGCCAACATATGTCAATGTTCAGATGCTTTTTTTGTAAAAAAGAAAGTGGCCACATCCGTGTTCACTCTTAACCTTTATATATGTTATGTATTATCATCAAATACAACTTACATTTCAATATCAAGAATGAACACAAATGCGGCTACTTCCATTTAAGACGAAAAAAGTATACAATTTAACTCAAATACTAAAAATACGAAAATTTCAGTGATTTAGATGACTTAATGATGCTAGTTCCGATAAATGTGCATTGTAGTGTCAAAAACGGCCCATATGTAGGTAGCAAAAGTAATTTACTTTCCAAAAAATAACTAAAAGTTTACATTTTAACAATTTTGTAATACTACTATATTTTGGGGCAATATAGGGGTCTTACTGGACCTATTCCTTTATAAGCGATTTGTCTAATGAATAGTCTATCCAAACTACAAAGAGTTTACATGATTGCTACTGATATATAAAAAAAAAGATGCCAATGCCACTGAATATTCAAACTCACTAATCAAAAACAAATTGACAATATCATTGCAAGTAATATTGGCGAAAATTCACGCAATACAAACATATATAATGCAACAATCTTAAAGGCTTTTGAACTCAGCAGTTTTGTACAGACAACGAAATTATGACACATTACTATCCCGTGATCAACATGAATTTTGCATTTTCAAAGAAGGACTAAATGAACGATGTGTCTATATCAAAATAGCTGAGAAGGCATTACATTTGATTATGCCAAAAATCTGAGAATTTACATAAATGCTTAACCATTCACAAATGTTGACATATTTGCTACGATAACATTGGTATGCTAGCTACGGGGAAATAAACCAGAAAAAAGAGAGACTAACAACAGAGTATCAATTTCAAGCATAATAAATTGTTGGTGAACTGTTCGTTCTTCTGTTGGACCTCGTTTTTTCAACTTGTTTTCAGTAGACGTTGCACTGGTCAATATTTGTATTCTGTCGATTGTTTTGTGTATTACTATGTGTAATGTCGTCGTGATAGTTGTCCCTCAGTTGAGATGAAATAAGATGTTGTAATATTTTTTATAATTTTTCAGTAAACAAAATCTATAATTTATTCAAAACATTCAACTTTAACTACATGTACACCTGCTCAAAACTGACTTTAGTTTAACCGTTTTTTGTTAAGCTTATTAAAGTTTTTACTTGCATTACTCATCATGTTTGTGTAAAGTTTTTGACCTCACAAACTTAGAATCAAGCACCCCTGACAAGCTGTTTGTAGACAAAATACTATTATTAGTGGTTTGGTTGAATTAGTACGGATTGATCTTTTAAATTGTCCTCATCGAGATGAGTAGTGTATTCATAAACTCTTTCGTCTTCATCTTCATTCTTACAATGTTATTCAATTAGTAATGAAATAATTTATTTGTTGGGTAAAATCACAAAGTGTTGTCTATGTTTGATTAAAAACGGTAAAATGTCAAATGTAATCTTCGTTTTTTTTTTTCTTTTTTTTTTTATCTCAAAAGCAATGTCAAGTTCTACAACTATATTTTGTTTCCTGGAAACTATAAATGATAAATAGTAGTTTAGTAAATATTGCATACTTTTTTTTATTTAGAACCAATTATATAAGATTAATTTAATATTAAAGACTTGTTTGAGGTCTAGTTTGATAAATAGTAGTTTCATAAATATTGCATACTTTTTTATTTAGAACAAACTATATAAGAATAATTTAATATTAAAAACTTGTTTGAAGTCTAGTTTTTTAAATAGTAGTCTCATAAATATTGCATACTTTTTTTATTTAGAACAAATTATATCAGAATAATTTGATATTAAACACTTGTTTGAAGTCTAGTTTGATAAATAGTAGTTTCATAAATATTGCATACTTTTTTTATTTAAAACAAATTATATAAGAATAATTTAATATTAAACACTTGTTTGAAGTCTAGTTTTTTAAATAGTAGTCTCATAAATATTGCATACTTTTTTTTATTAGAACAAATTATATAAGAATAAATTAATATTACACTTGTTTGAAGTCTAGTTTTCTGTCTTTAAGGAAATAGATACATTACAAACTACAGAAACTATATATGATCGATCACTATTATAATCTTCATCGTGACCGTACAAGTGCAAGCAAAATAATTAGTCCACGAGAAGATCGATTGCTTTCATCTTGGTTAAATGTGATATAGTTATAGGATAGAATATATATATATATATATACCTTCAAAGCGATACTAAATTAAGTTAATTATTAAAAATAAATGATGTATGACTTGCAGTTTCTCTGCTGGTCAAAAGTCAAAAAAATGAAGGTTTATAGGAAGATCTATCATTAAGATGGCGCATTACACTATAGGGCGATGACTTTAAAATCTGCCGACCGTTTTAATTACCTTTTATTATTAATAAAAATATGAAATCTTCCAATAATAAAATTATTGAATGAATGAATGAATTCTTTTTTTGCAAGGCAGCAGTTACATGCTATAGCAACACAAACATATTTACATTTTGACACACAATAAACAATAGAGAACACTATAATAAGATACTACAAAGGACAAATGATCAACTTATTAGATGTGATATAATCTGCCAGGCAGATTTCAAATGATTACATAAATTTCCAACTAAAGATCGACAAAAACAGTTATGGATAATTTAAACATCATTTCCATGATGGAAACCCCAAATTTCCGAGGCATAATTTATCACAGACGAAATCATACTATCGAACAAATCACATTTCTTTTTCTTCGTCAAACTATAAGAAAGAGGGATAATTAACTGTGGATAAGGACATCAAAAAGCATTATTTTCACAAATTATAACAACATTCTTTTTTCTATTAAAACCTTAGGAAAACTAACATAGTTGTGGTCAAAGCTAAAATGAAAAATGATCACTTCAAGAAATCAAGAAAATCTTTAGCTTAGTATAATACTGTGTCAGATTCAAAAAGCAAATACATCGTGTATCTGCAACGAGTTATAAAAATGATGACCTTCTGGGATTTAGAAATTTCATTTGAAGCACCAGAAATACATGTAACAATCGGACATTGCCAAACAGAATTATCTAAACAATCAATGGTGCAAAGTGTAGATCACGGGAACAATATATTACATACATAAAATACATACAGTAGTCAAACATTATATTAACGAAGATATAGCATCACAATTCATGTGTTACATTATGGTATTTTCCTGTACCCATTAAACAGGAAACTAAATAAGTCAACACACATTTTGCTAGTGTTTTAATTACTAAAAAGGCCTTTTATAGATTTCTATACGAAAAGGAGGTTGCTCATTTTCGAAAGCCTTAAAGCCGACCGTTCCAAAACATGCATTAGCCTAGAAACATCTTTAAATAGAATTATTGAAAACTGTTTCTTTATTAATGAAAACAATTTACATTGTGAAGCTGTTGTTTTTACGGTGTGACAGAGAAATAGAATGACATTTATCATGTTGATAAATATTCTCCGAACAACGAAAATTAACATGTTCATGGTATTAGGTTACTTTGGACTTAAATAATTGTAAAAGAAACTTTAACAGAAACGCAATTTGTCAAGCTTACAATTAATTTTCATCAAAAGAAAATGTGGTATGATTGTCATTGAGACAACACTTTACAAGAGACCAACACGTCCTAGGAATTAACAGCAATAGGTCACTGTACGACTTCAAACAATCAGCGAAGTCCATTACGCAAAGTAAGCTATAACAGGCCCCGACATCATAAATGTAAAACAATTGAAATGATTTTATAAGGAACTAGATAATGTACAAACAAATGAACGGAAAACAAATTTGTAACACAGCAAAAAACGTCAACCACTGAAAAACAGGTTCTTGACCTGGGATAGGCACATACATACAGAATATAGCCTTTTTATAGTTGTGTATTTAAAAAAAGTGCACTCGCTCTCCAATGCATCAAAGTATTACAACCATGTAATAAAGAAGACGAACGTTATACTAGGTTCAATGACTTAACCTAAAACATAAGTAGACGTACACTTCTGTTGTGGTGTTTACAATATTCAAGCGTTTAAATACAGATATAAATGCGGATTATTTTCAGCTATCAAAGAAGCTTAATTTTGAAGTATATCGGATATATGATTCCTGCTTTCTTTAATGTTTAATATATGAGTTTACCGGAAACTTGATTTTAGATATATTGGATGTTGACACTAACCTTGTATAATGTGGTCTATTTTGAATGTCATTGACAATATGTTTTAAAAACAATATATAACAGAGGTGTTTTATTTTAATTCAGCCTTTTTATTTCCTTTAGTTTATGAGATTAAATTAACTGAGAAGTATTTCCATGTTTAATCTCCTCTCCGAAATAAGCTTAGCAGGTCCGTTTGCTTTTAAATATATCAACAGTTTAAAGTTAATACTCCGGAAGTTTAATTTCAAATCCTCATACAATTTCCTGTATTAGCACGTATAATAGGTATTGAATTTATTTCATTTTAAATCTAAAATAAAATGCTTTTAAATTAAAATATAGGTAAAAAACAAATCCAAAACATTGATATATAGAAGATATGGTAAAAATCGAAAATCGAAATCCCGCCTCTACCTGTTTTAAACAATAACAATGGCTGACTATGACTGCAAAGATTTTGCCGACATTGGGAAATGTTTCCAGAAACTACATGTCTATATTAATACTGAAGTTGAGAAACTAAAAGAAAAACAAGATCAGATCGATGATAGGTTTAAAGTTCTTGAAAACCAGGCCGAGTTTGCCAGTGGTGAGCTTCATGATATCCATAACTCTAAAATCCCCAACTTGGAGTCACTAATTGCCGAGGAGGCAAATGAACGTTTAAAATTGGAGGTGTGGGAAAAAAAATGAAATTTGGTTATCCGTTGGCTTGAGGGGAAAGTCGGTGAATCCCCTAAGGTCACCGAAAACATAGTCCGAATATGGTTGCATAATGATAAAACGGGGCTTGGGTTTACTGCTCTGCAGGTGAAACGTATGCTATTTACAGCAGAACATAGATTGCCGAATGGTTCTAAAAAAAAACGCAATATTATCCTTAGGCTATCAAACTTGATAAATAGGGATGATATCCTAAGTACTGCCACAAAATTGCCTAGGGGTGCGGATACAGTGTGGTACCGGACCTCCCACCCTCACTTGCAGCTCGTCACGGTGAACCCCTGGCAGAGAGAAGCAAGATGTCCAATGAGGAAAAATGAAAAATTAGACTTGTATACTTGAAAGACCCACCTTTCGTCCAACTCGTAAAGAAAAGATTATAAACGTTACGTGTCTAGTATAGAGATCGAATAATTATCGCTTACAAGATTTATTGGAACATTGTGCTAATTAGGGCTAATTTTGATCAAATTGAAGCCATATGGATTGGGTCAAAGATTAACTCAAGAGATAAACTAACAACTACAAGAAATTTGAACTGGAATCATTCAGGAAAATTTAAACTTTTAGGAAAAAAAATTAATCTGTTCAGTGAAAATAAAACGCTGGCAAATTTTGTAGAAAAAGTACAAAAAAAATACAGAGCTTACTAAATTCATGGGTTTATAGAGATTCAACATATATGGGAAAGATCACTGTCATTAAATCACTAGCTCTACCTGTTCTAATTCAATCATTGACAGTTTAGCCAAACCCGCCTGAGGATAAAATTCAAAATATTTTTTTTAGTTTCTTCTGGTCGGGAAAACCAGAAAAGATTTAAAGAAAAGTTATGATAGGGTTATTTGAAAATGGGGTGTTGAAAATGCCAGATATAAGATCTTTTTGTTATTCCTTAAAAGAGGGACGAAAGATACCAAAGGGACAGTCAAACTCATAAAACTAAAACAAACTGACAACGCCATGGCTAAAAATGAAAAAAGACAAACAGAAAAACAATAGTACACACGACACAACATAGAAAACTAAAGAATAAACAATACGAACCCCACCAAAAACTAGGGGTGATCTCAGGAGCTCCGGAAGGGTAAGCAGATCCTGCTCCACATGTGGCACCCGTCGTGTTGCTTATGTGATTACAAATCCGGAAAATAGTCTAAATCGGTAGGTCATATTCATGAAAGGGAAGGGGATTGTAGTTACGACGTAAGGAACATATCCGATATCATTTGTGAAACGGTTATTCCATAACGGTCAACCAACTCGTGATGGCGTCCGTAAAATTTACGAAGGGATGATTTCAACTTCACCATTTGGAACTCTTGGTTTAATAGCTTCCTTGTGAACCTCATTAAAGATGACATGGATAAATAAACTTTTAGACCCCTTGAATATAACCCCATTAACATTGTGTATAGATCAATACAACAGATTAGGAGCAGACAAAATATGGTTGATGACCCCTGATGGTATCCAAAAGATTTCTGCGAAAAATATAATCTTAATATCAATTTCTTGGAATGCCATTCTTTCCTTCATATGATATCAAAAGACTGGAAAAATCTAATCACTACTTCAGAGAAAATTACGCACATATCTAACGATAAATTTGAATTTATAAAAATCAATAAAAAGTCAGTTCTTTTATAAAAAAAATCTTGTCAATGTATACAGAACGTCCTACAAAACAAGAAGAAGACAAAATGTGTAAGGAACCAGGCACTCATATAGAAAATTGGGATTTCATTTATAATTTACCCTTTTGTTGCACTAAAACATTGTGAAAACAACAAATTTAGTATGTTCCAGTTTAAGATTTTACTTAGAACTCTCGCCACAAATGCATTAATGCAGAAATATGGGTTAAAAGAAACTAATTTATGTAGTTTCTGTTATGAAACGAAAAGAAACTATTAATCACCTTTTCTGGGAATGTACCGTAGTTAGAAATTTGTGGTTAGAAATTGCAGCACTTTTTCTAGTTGAAAATAATTTTAATACTTAATGTGGAAAATATTGTTTTTGGGTCAGAGTCTTTGGATGTTTCCCTAAACTTACTCAATATTCTGGTTAAATATTACATTTATACATGTCGCTTTTATACCGACTCTTACATGTGAGGATAGATCTTTCTATTTTGTACTTACTTAAGGCTTTATAATAGTTCATGTAGAATTAATGATATGTTGATGCACATCACAACTGGACAGTGATTTGTGTGCATCTTAAAAGTACTATCTATGTTTATTGATATTGTTATATATATATTGATATACTAGTTTTTGTTTGATTGTATTTGACTTATCTCCCCTTGACTTATGTTGACATTTATTATGTGATTCTGTCCATTATATTATCTGTTAATGATCTCTGATGGCCTATCCTGGTACCTCTCATGTGCAACATCATTGTATAGGCAGTGATGCATGTGGCTAGAGGAGAAGGCTGTTGCCATCATTAACCTTATCAGCATATTCAGGTATTCTAATCCAGAGTGATAAAGGATGTGTATGATTCAAGTAGAAAATTTACAACAATAAGCATAACTAACTTTTTAAGTTTAGACTGTTAGTGAAAAATTTAATATCAATACATGTATTATGAATTAACTATATAATTATGTATCAGATGCAATAAAAATAAATTACAAAAAAAAATCGAAAATGAGACACCTGTTCTTCCAAGTCATAATTGGTTTAAGTAAACGAGTAAACGTCTAACTACTGTCTTTCTAAAACTGTTCAAAATAGCACAGGCTTTGTATGTCGCTAGAATTTTGCCCTTATTGTGTACAGTGTACCAATTAAGTCAGATTACAATCAGAATATACAAATCAATGCATACTTCTATAAGGGCACTCAACTTATTCAATGCAATACTTAGTTTAGTTACGCAATGTTCGTTCAATATCGGATTGGCTATATATATATATACAAATGTCATGCATCTGAACCGATTATTTGAGTTCGTTTCTCCAACAGGAACTCTAAAATATAAATAATTGAAAGTAATGTATGTTGAAAAACGATACAATGATATAAGTTTGAAAATTAAATGGCAGGTACAAGATTTCCCAAAAACATGTAAGGTCAACTTGCACATGTACATTTAAAAAACCTGAATGTCAAAATCAATATCAATGAAAAAAAAAACATTTCCCAATACCTGCATAACTATTGTATGAAATGAGGATTATCTACACAAATGTATTGCTTAAATCCTTTTTTGCATTTTCCTTTTCAAATTTGATTTTGATATTTGCAAATTCTTTGAAATGAAATGTCCATGTATTTTGTATCTTTATTATTGTAATGTATAACGCCATGAGAAGGTATGATTGCAATTGTTTATCCTTGACTGAATGATTGTACTGTATTTTATCTTTGACTGCCTAACTGTACTGTATTTTATTTTAAATCCCAAACTATACTGTATTTTATCTTTAACTGCCTCACTGTAATATACTTTATCTTTGATTACCTGACTCTACTGTATTTTATCTTTGACTGCCTGACGGTACTGCATTCTATCTTTGACTGCCTGACTGTACTGTACTTTATCTTTGAATGCCTGACTGTACTGCATTTTATCTTTAACTACCTGACTGTACTGTATTTTCTCTTTAACTGCCTGCATGTACTGCATTTTTCTTTAACTGTCTGATTGTATTGCATTTTATCTTTGACTGCCCGACTGTACTGTACTTTATCTTTGATTACCTGACTCTACTGTATTTTATCTTTGACGGCCTGACTGTACTGCATTCTATCTTCGACTGCCTGACTGTACTGCATTCTATCTTTGACTGCCTGACTGTACTGTATTTTATCTGTGACTGCCTGACTGTACTGCATTTTAACTTTAACTGCCTGAATGTACTGTATTTTATCGTTAACTGCCTGACTGTACTGTATTTTATCTATGACTGCCTGACTTTACTGTATTTTATCTTTGACTGTCTGACTGTACTGTATTTTATGATTGACTGCCTGACTGTACTGTATTTTATCTTTGACTGCATAACTGTACTATATATTATCTTTGGCTGCCTGACTGTACTGTATTTTATCTTTGACTGCCTGACTTTACTGTATTTTATCTTTGACTGCCTGACTGTACTGTATTTTATATATGACTGCCTGACTTTACTGTATTTTATGATTGACTGCCTGACTGTACTGTATTTTATTTTTGACTACCTGACTGTACTGTATTTTATCTTTGACTGCATAACTGTACTATATATTATCTTTGGCTGCCTGACTGTACTGTATTTTATCTTGAACTGCCTGACTGTACTATACTTTAACTTTGACTGCATAACTGTACTATACTTTATCTTTGACTGCCTAACTGTACTGTATTTTTACCTTAACTGATTTACTGTACTCTTAGTACGTGACATGTACTTTTCGTCGAAACAAAATGTCTATACAATTTCAAGCATCAGAAAAAAGAAGTAAACACATTGTTCCCCGTTTTAAATGTCCTATTTGTCATCATTTTGTTTCAATTATCTATTTTTAATGATCAAGCAAACTAACTGAAATCAATTAAATCATCATCAATCAATGTAATGGTCCTTTTTTTAAAGTTCGAATAAAATAAATACAACTAATAGCAATCATTGTCTTTACTGCAGTTCGTATCGATCCAAAATGACAATGGTAATTGTGACTGTACTATTGTTATTCATTGTTGAACATGTGTACAGACAGCAATATATTGGAAGATATAGAGGTTACGGAGCTTTTAGTGGATTCGGAGGATATGGAAGGGGTACAGGAGGAAGATTTGGTGGAGGTTCTAGGGTAAGTTTGACTGGAAGACTTGGTGGAGTTTCAAATGGAATAGGTTCCGGATTTGCTGGTGGTATAACTTTCGGTGGTCCTGGATTTGGAGTTGGTTCATCTGGAGATCGAAGAGGTTCTGGTATAGATATGGGCGGAGGGGTGGAGGACTAAGTATGATGGGAAGAGGTATGTATTATCGATATTAATATGTATAGTTTACGAAGTTCATGTACCACGTCAGGTATATGACAGTTGTTGTCCATTCGTTTGATGTGTTTTATCATTTGATTTTGTCATTTTATTATGGACTTTCCGTTTTGAATTTCTCTCGGAGTTTAGTATTATTGTTATTTTACTTTTCACCAATTGACAATGACAGACACAGTATGCTCTAACGATTTATTTACATCACTTTATCTGAGTTGCATCTGTCATGTTCTTGACCAAGTAACCCTACGTTTTATTATTGATCATACTTAGTCATCCACCCCTCCGCCCATATCTATACCATGTCTGTTTAACGGTTAGCATATTTTTTTCAACAAAAACAATGTATTAATACAAATATATTATAGTACTGTAACTTTAATTGACAATATGCAACTGAGTAATACATTTTCATGAATAAAATTAAAGTGAAATAGTTAATGTCGTCAGGTGTATCACCTTTTACTACAACTAGTTTTTACGGAACTAAGTACAAGAAACGACCCTTTGCATTGTACCACTACACAAATACTAGCGTACTGCTCTATTTTAACCATCATTTAAATGTTGTAAATAGAAATGTTGCAATTCTACCAACATAAAATTTTAAATGCTGTTCAATTGAGATATAATCTTTATCCCTTTTTACTCATGTGCATGATGTGTGCATAAAAAATAAAAATTAGATTTCCAAATTTCAACCTTAAAAATACATGTATTATTGCCCTGAGAAGAATTGCGATTTCACCTGCATGGTAACATTGTAATGTAAACATAATTGGTTAATCTAACTTTTAATTTACTTCTACTTATTTTTAGAATAATGAATTTCAATCATGACAATACTTATGAGAGTGACAGATTATAGTATCATGCATGGCAAAACATAGTCCCCTCTCGGTTAAAAAATCATTATACAGGAACAAAATGCTATACTTAATCTAATATATAACGTGGCATGGTTTATTGTAATAAATATCAAGTCAATATCTAAAAGCATGATAAAATACTGATTATGTGACATGTTTGAGTGAATAAGACCGGAACTAAATTTGTACTTGATCTGCAAATAGTTATCAAAGGTACCAGGATTATAATTTAGTACGCCAGACGCGCATTTCGTCTACATAAGACTCATCAGTGACGCTCATATCAAAAAACATTTAAAGGCAAACAAGTACAAAGTTGAAGAGGATTGAGAATCTAAAATTCCAAAAAAATGTACCAAATACGGCTAAGGTAATATATGCCTGGGATAAGAAAATTAAACTGTCATTTAAAAAAAATACATACATATATGTTCATGTACATGTGCCAATTATATAAAAAGGTGTAAAACTGATTATCTGTGTGTAATTTTCTAAGTACAAGGAATATTTCTCGGGACAATATCATCAGCATCAGATCATTACAAAGTGCGAACTTGATCTCTAACTTGTCAATAGAACACTATATACCAATTATAAAATCAATATTCTCATGGAAGAATAAAACATGTGTGAAAACCTGAAAATTTGATTTAATTTATGAAATCTATTGACCATAAATCTGGACAAAATCATCGGATCAGAACAGATTTCTAACTAGATCTGTAACTCAAGTAGCTTATCATGATAAAAAATAGAGACCAAATATCATATCAATACTTTTAAGCATAAAGAAAAAAAAGTGTAGAAAACTGATTTCCTAAACTGAAGGACAGACAGACAGACAGACAGACAGACAGACAGAAAATTCAATATAACATGATAGAGAGAGTAATTAGTAAAAATGTACTAAACATCAAGGTCTCTCAATTAAGAAGAAAACATATGAATATTTTTTTAAACAAAAAGTGTAAATTTTGACAATTGTAAATGAGGGATTATAACAATCATTATAAAATAAAAACAAGGAGACGTGGTATGAATGTCAATGAGACAACTTTCCACCAAAATTCAAATGAAGTGCATATAAGCAATAATAGGCAACCATTTGGCCTTCAAGAATGAGAAAAAACGATACTCATACAGAATAGCTAGTTATAACGATGTCTTCGACATGAAGAATTAATGTCAACTGAGAAAACTAACAGTATATTTTCATATCAAAACAATTTATAAAAAAACAAAACATATATATTGACAGACAAGACCAAATGACAACCACTGTTTCTGTTAAATTTATTCCCAGTTCATACAAAAAAAATAAGGAACAATTTAGAGCTTGACATAGATGATACATGTACTATACCTATTATTGTAATCTGCATGTTGATAATACAAACGAAGAATAATATATCACCATTGATTTTGATTTTGGAAACTTTTGTAATTAGGTTGCTGACTTTTAGTTTTATTACCCCTTTTATTTATTTCATGTATTTGATTGTAAATTATTTGAGCCCCTTATTTTTTAAACAAATCTTGCAACATTATTAATCCAAAATTATACAGAAATTTAATGCCTAGTACTGGGTTTTGGTACATATGGCATGTATGTTTGCAATGTAAGAGACGAATGATCAGCTTTGCCATGATCGTCTCTTGCTGTTTACAAAATGGCGTTTAGACTTACATGCAAATTTATACCATAATAAGTCACATAACAAGCATTTAAAAAAGTATTGCCTATTGGAAATATATGAACAATTTAAATTACATGTATTATATATCTTGCCAACATTACATTCATTACATTACCATGATGGTATATGTATTTGTCACTAAATTTCTAATATAGTATATACTTCCCTGTTGACTGTTACCCAGGAAATCCCCTAGATATATTTTCTTAATTTGGTTCATCAGAGACTCTGGACTTGGAATCCAAAACTGTAAAAGGATTACAGCTGTGGCTAAATCTCTTTCAAACTATAGATATTGTATAACAGTCCCCGCTCCGTAGCCAGGAATTCCCAAGGAGAGGTTACATTCGACTCACGATGCAATCATCCAGGGGGATGGGGTAGGCTTACTTTTGTACGAACCCCTTGAACCCCCTGGCTATGACGGGTGTGTATTGACAGACCCTTATTAAGTTCTTTTAAATATTAGATATGCAGACAATGATTAATTTGTTATATTTTATATGTTATTATAGACCTGTTGTACATACTGAATGCGACTGTTCAGTTTTTTGTACGGAAGTTTAAGACCTGCTTTAGACTTGAGGCTCGTTGTTGTCATAATAGCAACAGCAAACTAAATTCCTTCTTCACTTCACCTCAACATAATATCTCGTTATCAGCTCTACGTTTCTGTAATATCTCATTATCTGACACTCAGTCACAAAACATTTTCGTGCAGAAGCACTGAGCTGATAAAATTTGAGAACAATCCAGACTTGTCTCTTCACATTGCAGCATTGACATCAAAACAAAGTGTGATGTATCTTTATGTCACTCAAAAAGCTTACGTAAGGTGCTACTAACAAAATGGCTCAGTTGCTAGTTTCAGGGAAGTCAGCATCTGAGCAGTTACCTTCTTTATAGTAGTATGGAGAACAATTTAAAGGGAGATAACTCATGATGACAATTATATCGGTGAAAGTTACAATGTCTAATTTATGCAGATGTTATACATTTGCAAAGTTATTTTATCTGAATATCTCAAAAGTGAACATTTAAAATCATTTAAACATCATATTTTGTTTGATATATACCCACAATTGGTTTTGTAAAAAATGTGGGAAAATGCTTAAGGTGGGATTTTGAAGTGAAAATATACCCAAAATTGGTTTTGTAAAAAATGTGGGAAAATGCTTAAGGTGGGGTTTTGAAGTGAAAAGTAAGGTTATTTTTACTAATTTACCATGGGTGGATTTTTTTATATTTTTCTAATCCAATAAAAAATTGTGTAAAAAAAATTAATTCAGGTATATATGTGCTCACCTTTTCGAAAACCAGTGACTTGAACTTGGCTTGTAATGCTAGTAAATTACAGTTACAAAATAAGGCATTAAAGAGAGCACCCTTTAAGTGTGCAAAAAATAGAAAATGCTTTATAAATGCATAATTTATGATCTTTTATATATATGTCAACAATATAAATTGTTAGAACCCCAATAGAACTAATTTGGTGACTTAACAAGTATTTTCAAATAAACATATATTTGAAAAAAGATTTGGCTAATTTTATTCAATTATACATCTTAGCTTGTTAATAAAAATTCACACAATTCAGAGAAGTCTAAAATATATTTTCTGGTTTCCATTGAATATAATATTATGAAAAAACTTCATTAGCTGGAAAAGTGTTAACCACTCTCCTGAACGATTTTTCAAATTTTGATTTTCTGTGAGACAAGCTCTAAAAGTGCTCGTTTACTACTTTCCTACTTACTAAACGGACACAGAGTAAATGCTCGTTTATTATTAATCTAATAGACACAGAGTAAACGCGCGTTTACTCGGAGATCATCAGACATTTCCATTTCGACCGCGTCAACGTAAATATAGTAAACGTGCGTTTACTAGTCAGCGCGAAAATTAAAATTAACTAAAGAAAATAATGAACTAGCGGCGTTAACGTACGTTTACTTTCTGTAATACTTATTCTGCACCCAACTGTGTTTATCAATCTAAAACAGTAATCTCAAGCACCAAAACAAACAGTAAAGCTGATAAAGATGCCAGATCCCATTTGATTTTTGTTAACTTAATGAAACCCAACAATTTTTCATGAAACATGTTTGAACGTCTATATATACAGTTTTACTCCACTTAATGACTGTTTCAATAATACCAAAATGCTTCAAAGTTCCAATCGTGAATATACCAGTCAAATTAATCAAATGTTTTCATAAAATCTATAAAAACATTTGCCTCTTCAATTTTGCATGATTTTGCGTAGTTTATAACATTTTGGAATTGTCCCAAATTAAACCAATAAAATGTTTAGTATAACTAGTTTGGTCATCGTTTATGATTTCTGAATAATCTTGTTTAACCTTTGAGGAAGAACATATGAAAAGATTTTTTAAATAAAATTGACAATAGAAATGGGGAATGTGTCAAAGAGACAACAACCCGACCATAAAGCAGACAACAGCAGAAGGTCACCAACAGGTCTTCAATGCAGCGAGAAATTCCCGCACCCGGATCTATATTTATAAGATATATTTGACAATAGTTTTCCCAAAGTGAAATATCACATTGTTGTAATATCAAGGTTAATATACTTGTACGTTGTGAAAATGCAAGATTATATATATTGTATCCTGTACTTAATATATAATTATCAAAATTAATTTAATTATATATCAACACATTTTAACTTTACTGTATTTTCTTCACGACCTGGACATTTATTTAATTCTAATTTATAGATATTATGTGTGCATTCCTCCACTGTTATCGTTCAAACGTAAATAAGGTTTATCATGTACATCAACTTTATATTCTAATTTTGTATCAATGCTATATCATTTGTATGTTTCTGTTAAATCTTTGTTTAAGGTGTACCCAACAAATTCACTAAAATTGATTTGGCTCGTTTAATTTTCAAAAAAAAATTGACAAAGTATTTACTTTGACACTTTTACAAAAATATAAAAATGTGAATTTTTTTTTATCATTTTATCAGAACAATTACACTGGTTATATAGAATGTTGACAAAACTAATTTTGATCATTGAATAGTTTTGTATTCCCTTAAAACACAACGTAATTTAAACGTTTAGCTGATTTTACAGAGTTATAACCCTGTAGTGTTATCGACCACCTTAAACCGTTTCTATCATACAAATTCTTTTTTGTTAAATAATTTATTTCCCCATTATCCTATTAGTTTAATAATCGAATTTTTCTCTTGTTTTCGTTTTTCTGACCCAAAGAAATAAGTTACAAAGCTCTAAAAAAAATTCTCTAGAACTAACTTGAGTTCCTGTTTATATATTTTGTCTAATATATATCATATATTTCCTTTTCTATTTCATTATTATCTATGTGCGTCTCGTCCCTTGATGTTATTCTTTTTCCTTCTCTTTTCAAAGTAGGGCTTAGCCCTTTGTTTTTACTTTAATTTACTTTTACAATGATTTGTGGTTACTTCCCTTACTTCGATTAAACTAAAATAAATCAAACATGACAAAATGTTAGACTATGTCACTGTGTCTAAACCACACCGGCAAAATTTGATTGGACTCGATGGTATCTAACATCCGGCACAATGACGGAACATCAATAGACAGAAGAAAGATAGGTTTCTCCTTATTTTCTTAATGATATCGAAGAATATATATACATATACAACTATTTTCTATTGTGATATGCAATATTTTCTACAACCGTTCTATATAATGGATATTAGATACCATTGAGTCCGAACAAATTTTGCCGGTGTGGTTTAGACACAGTGTATGTTACCTAACTATAACTAATGAAAATAAGTAGTACAATTTCCACTCATTAAAGTAATATGTCATCGTTAGAAATACATTAATATGAAAGGAACACTTTAAACACAACAACAAAAGAGTGATAAAAACTTGCAAGATACATAATGGATTGATACAGATTCAATTTTACATTTAGTCACGTGCGGGTGTCAATTAAGATGCCATTATAAGGTCTTCCGTCATTATAAATAGTTAAGGAATTGTATGAGAAATATTTTAAAACTTAACGTTGTTTCATTTTCAATCATAACCCATCTTTTTTATTTTAAAAGTTCAGGATTTATATAGTAGTAGGTTTATTGTAATACGTACACGTAGTCGGCAAATATGGTAATTTTTGTGTCAACGTAGTTATTATAAACCCCTTTACTGGCTAAGTATATTTAACTCAAAACTTAGAGAAGCGATTGTATCTGTGTAAATGGTTGTTTTTGACCTGTTGTTCTTACCTTCTGAATCAATGAAACAACCTCGACACTATATAGCAAAAGTCACCGAATGTGGCTCTAACGCAAACAAGCAAAACAACCACACACAACAGATTGACATTTTACCTTTAAGTAGTTGTCTTTGGTTCATACTCACTAATATCTAAGGAAATAATATAACAATAACACTTTTTATTTCACCAAGCAAACTTATCAATAGGTTTATAGGTTCTTAGAGTATTTACCATGACTACATTTCAATCGGTGCTAAGTATCCCTTTACAAATCAATCTTAAAAACATATCATAGATATAACATAATCATACTCTTTATAATGTATATGTCTTTGAATTTGCCGTAAAAGTTGAAAAAACAAATATAAAAGGATACCGTATCAATGTATGCCCCAAAAATCATAGTTTATCTAACATGTTTTGGGGATCGATTTTTGTTTTATTGAATGTAATATGGGTTCGCGCGTTTGTCACACAGGAAGTATTGTCATAATCAAACAAACATATACGAATAAATAGAAACAAACATTAAGATTTGATGCGACTGTCATATAAGTAGCCATTTTATACAGCCATTGTTAATTGGCTGAGGAGCCGGTATCCTGAAATATAACTATGGCTTTTTGACAGGAGTATAATCAATTCTAGTCATTTTAGATTGAGGCCGGACGCATTTGGCACCAGCAGGGTCTGACCTCACTATCAAAATGTTTACATTAATATTTTAATATATATTAAGATATTTTAAGCCTGACACGCGTACACAGGCCAGGTATAACTAGAGAATAACGGGTTAGCCCTTGTTAATGTTTTAGTGGATACATTGGTGGATGTTTATATGTGAGGTGTTTCAGAGGAAGGGCCAATCTATTGGATGAAAAAAAAACATTGATTTAATGTATTTTTACCGATAACGTTACTTAGTTCATCCATACACAGAGTTTAAAGTTTCAAATTTGTTTAGCCACTCCGATGAAGATCGACTTATTACTTATTTTAAATAACGCACCCGAAATCAGTCATTCACCTCCGTGTTGAAAACCGTACTTCGACATATAATTGTTCACTTTTATGAAGTTTGACTTGGATGCAGAGTTGTCTCATGAGTACTCATACCACATCTTCTTATATCTATATAAATACTTCTGTTTATTAGATTACAAAAAATAAAATAATCAGAATGAATCTGCTAACACAGAACCGTATAATGCTGTTACTGTTCCACAATTTAGAACCAAGAGTATCGATACTAACAGGACTAATTCAGAAATAAATCCCCTTTTACTATTGTACATATGATTGATCTGTCTTTATTAATATACGACAGTTTGTTATCTTATTTATCAGTGTCGTTAGTTTCAAACTTGTTCATATTGCCAGTAAAATAGTGATGTATTACTTATCACTATGAGTTTACATCCATTGTAATTGATATTTTATTGGTTTCACTGCTAATTGACATGTTTTTTTTTTATAAAACTGATGAATTGTGGTTTTAGTGGTTAAAATGATTGAGTGAGACTCTAAATCACATTAAACCTTTGTACGGTGATATCTTTAAATAGTAAGCAAGCCCTTAGTATGTGTATCAAGTAAAGGCACTATCCTAACATATGTTGGAGGTTTCTCGTTTTTATAAGTCGTCTATAGGCATATGCATTGCATTATTTGAATGGTAGAGGAGAGCTCAACTAAAAAGTCTTCCTAGTTTTTCTAAATTTAGATAAAAAACTTTTTAGGATCACGGGTTGAATACATTTTGTATTCAACAAACGTATATAAATATGACAACTAACTATAATCAACTTATTTGTGAATGAATGTGGCTTCATATGGGTTCAACAAACAATTCGACTAAAATTTGTGTTGTTTAACGTTTTGTTACTATTGAGATACCACATTTCTTTTCAAATTGTAGGCCACCCATATTAGCAGACGCGAAAACATTAAGGTTATGCGTAATCTAATTCAAGCTAAGGGGTTTCATAGCTTAATTTAACAAAAATAAATCAAAGCAGCCAATAGAAGTGATGTATTTCAAAACTGGTTTACGTTCATTTATATTTGAAAAAAAAAAAATCTGCTGGTTTTTGTTATCTCGTAGTTAATTAAATAAGTACACCAATTATTTTATACCCAATGATGTCTGTGATAAACTCCTCAATTTCATTGAGGCCCAGCTTTTGTTTAAACATGTTCTAGTTCAAATAAAATGACAAACAATGCATATCAAAGCAACACTTGATGGTGTCTTCTACTGAAAAAATCAACATACTGATTATAAGACAGAACTGATTCCCAAAACTTCAAAATAACAAGTCAAGTGTTTTTTCAATTTTCACAATCATTCAGCTTTCATCATTGTCCATTTGATACCAAAATTACCTTAAAATTATACACATTTTACAAGTTAAATCCATGCGTAGGAACTGTTTTGTGTAAAAACTGTACTACTTTCTTTTATGTTCTTTCCTGGCGGTCCCGAATTAGTGGTGGTACACCATTGGTACACCTTTGAGATTTCACATGCAATAATATCGCAGGTTGAATAAATCACATTAACAGATATTTCTTTTAAAAAATAAAAAAAAAGATTGGACCAATAAGAACCCGATAGTTAACAAATTAAGGCCACCCTTCAACTTCACATTAATTAGACAAATATCCCCCATATACAAGAATGCCTATACAGGTGTAGAAAAAATGCAATATCAATTTTAGAAAGTTGTGCAGTTTACTTTTTGCACGTCCCGATTAGATTAGATTAGATATTGCTCTTTTTTTTTAGATTTTTATTAAAGCGTATCGTCGCTGTTATGCAAAAACCTCGTATCTCAATTTTTTGCGGAAATCTTTTTATCGATTATTTAAGATTAGATAGGTATGATCCACTGTATGCGAAAATATCTGATCTTCTAACCAATCATTTACTCGAATTCTGACACGAGACGAAAAAGTGTAGTCGGATCGGTGAGACATTTTGTTGTGCGAAAATATCGTATCTCAAAAGAAAACACATGGCACGGCAGATTATATTATAACAGGTACAGTTTTATCAATTTCAGGTTTTCAAAGCTAATATAGCTTAAAAATAATGAAAAGCTTTGAAAAAACAATATAGGTGCAGAAATATTTGCTCGTCTTGGTAATTGATTGGTTAGAAGATCAGATATTTTGGCATACAGTTGAACATACATATTTAATTCTAAATAATCGATTAAAAGATTTCAGTTTTTAATGCCTGGTGAAAAATTATCAAAACCTTAGATACGTGGTTTCTGCATAACAGCGACGGTATGTATAAAATATAAAAAAGAAACATTTACATTGTCCTGTAAAAAAAAAACATTTCAAAGGAGAATACTTTGTTTATGAGAATTAAAAAAACAAATTATTTTTAAATAGTCTAGATGTTTATGTACAATTATCATCTTTGTTGTAAATTATGTAGTCTGTAGCGAGAGGCACATAATAATTATTATGTGTATGTATCATTTATAATATAGAAGCATTGTCTGCTTGACCAGAACTATATGTGTTCATTTTTGGAGAATCGAGAAAGCATCACAATATCATATGTCTTATATAAACGTGATTGCATTGCTCGTCGTTTATTTTAAATATCGATGACCAAGAAGCTTTGATCATCATAGATTCAGCGCCTGTTTTTGTTATTCATCTGGTTCATAATGTATCGTTTGAGTTAGACATGTCTGTTGATATACCCTTTATTCTGGTATATTTGATGATTCTTTTTACAAATGGTAGATCGATGCCATTACTGGTGGAGTTTTTATTCATCCCGCGGTATCATCAGTCTAGAAGTCACGATTCTGTGTTTACAAATATTTATATGGCCTAAGTCATAACCAACTGTTGAACAACTTTGAGTGGTTTTTTTTCTTCAAATTACAACAAACTTGTCAACTCCTGGAATATTGTACCCGTGACATATTAAGTCCAGCTTTAGGAAGTGTTTGTTCTCTCACCTTTGCACTTGATATGCTCTTTATAACTATCTGATGTAATGTTACACTCGCGTCTTTTGTAGACGAAATGGGCATATACATGTAGCGAACACAATGTTGATACTTTTATCTTTGACAAATTATTTAACCATCGGTCGTAATACTTCCATTGTAAATGATGAGGGCGTCAAATTTTATAAAGAAGGACAATTGATCAAATGTCACATAAGTTCTGAGAACATCAAATTTAACAACTGACGGAAACTGTATTTTATTGTTACGTAGTGATATGTCACGTGACAGAACCTGAGTCAATTAACAAAGTTACAAGTTTTCGGCTTGTGTGGTTATGTTATGAATTATGTATCTCTGCTAATGTCTAAACCTTCTACTAAAAAAAGAATAGCGACATCAAACTATACAAAATAAGTATTTAAAATCGATTTAAACAAGATATTATGTTCCTTTTTAATTCATGCAAATACCACACAACCTATTGTTTCAGTGCATTGTTAGCGCAACATGTATTGTTATATACCGCGTTGTCTTTCCTTCCAAAAATGGCAGACTATCGCGTACCTTTTCGCGAATTTTGGTGACTTTAATATAGCGTCTCGACCCATATAGAAAAAAAAACCATCCAAGCTAGTAATGTAGGTTAAGTATGTTATTTTGTTCTAGATAGATCTGAATTTATATTTAGTTGTCTGCATTGTTATCCGCGGGTTTCCTTGGGTTGGTGCTCTTTCGTTGAAATTCTGTATAATGGTTTTATTTTATATTGACTGCTGTTATTGTCTTTGTAAATTAATGTTCCACTGTTGTTGAAGTTTAAATTCAGACGTTGTACTTGAGTTAACTATTCGAAGTTTTGTTTATACTGACCGATAACATCATTTAATTCCTAAGCTCTCTGTCAAGAATTTTTATGTTGTACTCGGAGTATATATTATATAAACCAAATATAATAGTTTGATAAGTTACGTTTTTAAGTTAACGTACGGTTATTGTACTCGATAAATTGATAACGGCAAGACCTAAAATGTAATGTCAATTGGTGTACTGAGAAAACTAAAGAGCAAACATATATGTATGACTGTTAATGTAATCTAGACAAGTTTTCTACGATTTATGAAAAACAAGTGTTGTTAAATTTGATTAACTGGTTTAATCTGTCATATGTTGATCAACATATTTACATAGACAATAAGGTTTTTGTCAATATATCCTGGGAAAATATGGATTCACTTTACATTTGTCCCAATATCATTCCATTTACATCATCACATCGTTACCTAGATATGTTTCTGTGAGAAAACAACGGGAAAAGAAGATTGCTTTTGAAACTATCAAAGCAAGTTCATTCGTCATAAAATGCATCAATACTGATCGATTCCAAAACAATAACAAACTCTGTTACAAGGCAACAAAAGGGGATTGACATTATAAAATACCAACAAATGTATATGTTTAGTTGCAATTGCCTTATATGTATTGGTTGGACAACCACTATTTATTTCTTATGACTATATTTTAAGTGACTCGTCTAATTATACAGCAAAGAATAGAGACATTTCTCTACTTTACCAATTTAATATTTTAGAATATGACAACATCTGTTCAAATTCATTGCATGCAGACATATCATTTGGAAAAGTGCGCAAGAAGTCAATTTTTGCAAAATACATAAGTTATCATCATATATAAGGGGACTATATAATGTTATGACCGTATACAACTAAATCAATATAACTATATCATTACTGTATTTTGATGATGTACACATGCGACTCTATTGACTTTTAAACACAAATGACATTCACTATAAAATTGAGAAAGGAAATGGGGAATGTGTCAAAGCGACAACAACCCGACCATAGAGTAAACAACGGCCAAATGCCACCAATGGGTCTTCCATGTAGCGAGAAACACCCGCACCCGGAAGCGTCCTTCAGCTGGCCCCTTAAAAATATGAATACTAGTACAGTGATAATGGACGTCATACTAAATTCCGAATTATACACAAGAAACTAAAATTAAAAATCATACAAGACTAACAAAGGACAGAGGCTCCTGAATTGGGACAGGCGCAAAATCGCGACGGGGTTAAACATGTTAATGTGATCTCAACCCTCCCCCTATACCTCTAGCCAATGTTGAAAAGTGAACGCATAACAATACGCACATTAAAATTCAGTTCAAGAGAAGTCCGAGTCCGATCCCAGAAGAAAGAAAATAAATAAAATGACAATACTACATAAATAACAACAGACTAATAGCAGTTAACTGACATGCCAGCTCCAGACCTCAATTAAACTGATTGAAAGATTATGTCTTCATCATATGAATATCAGGCACACTCCCTCCCGTTAGGGGTTTAGTATCGTACAATCATAAAATATATGAGAACATAACCCATGTCATGCCAAGAACTGTTTTTTAAATAAATGTGTTTAGTTCCGATGCATAGACCCTATAAGTGAATCAATATTAAAGCAAAAATATGCAATCTTTAAAGACCTGACAACAGTATCGTAACTATATCCCTTCGTACTAAGTCTGTTTAAGAGATTGTAAGCTTTTGAGGTGAATACTGACATTTTTGTGCTTTGTAAAGAATATTACCATAAAAGATTGGTTGTGAAATACCTGAACGTATACTATGTCTGAATGTTGAGTTATATTTACGAATCACTTCCTTATACCGATGATAAAAAATAGTAAATGTTTTGACTAGTTTCTGAAATCGAAAACCCTGGTGTAATAATTTTTCAGTAATACATAAATTTCTCTCTAATACGTTGTTACATACACGAGAGAATCGTACAAGTTAAGATATATAAACACAATAATATGGTGACAGGGGAACGTCACCATCTTAAATGAATGATTAACAATAGGAAATGAAAAACGATCTCTTTTATCATAATTGTTTGTATTAAGCTTCCCGTTAATGATATAGATATCGAGATCGAGGAAGGAGCAGTGGTCATTGTTAGTATTAGCTTTATTTAAAGTAATTTCAACAAGATAGATTTCTTTAGTATACATACTGAAGTTATCATTATTGAGAGCCAATATACCATCCAAATATCTAAAAGTATTGTTGAATTTTTGTATCAAATATTGTTTCGATGGGTCTTTGCTAATTTTAGTCATACATTGTAACTCATAACAATGTCAAAACAGGTCCGCAATAAGTGGTGCACAGTTAGTCCCCATTAGAATTTCAATAACTTGACGATATATGGAATCTCCAAAGCGAACAAAAATGTTATCAAGTAAAAATTCAAGCGCATATATAGAATCAAAGCATGTCCTATTGGCATAGTTCTTTTGTTTATTGCTACTAAAAAAATACCTCAAAGAGTTTGAACATATGTACTAGCATTCTGACTTTTTAAATGCCCCGTTAATTAGGGATGTTGTTTTTCTTAAATAAGAAGATGAGGCAAAGTGGTACATGTATATAGGGTAGAAAAATAAGAAAACTAATGAACAAATTCAAAATCACCAATATATGCATGCAATTTATGCAAGTACTTCTAACGAATTTTTGACACTCCAAAAGTAATTATTGTCAAAGGCCTTATTTACACAATTTATTATCAGATATTTTATTGTACCAAGTGTACTATTAAGTAGAATAGACATTTATTAGTAGAACAATGGCCTGAAGATGAACAAAATATATATTTGTAAGGTTTTTTGTGTAGCTTCGAAAGCCAGCAGATAGTTGGAAATTGCATTGTATTTGGTTCTGCTAGTAAATAAGTGACTACAAGTTTGTGTTTGTTACAGTTGTCGTTTTCCGAAAAAGAAGTCAGTTGGAATGTTGGTGAATTCGTGATTTCCTTTTGCAAAACCTCAATATAATATAACGTCAAACAATAAGGATATTATTAGCAGATTTATCAGCCGGGACAAAAACAAATTCCTTGGCTAGTTATTTTAGTTTATGTTTGATACGCGAAATAGGGTTTTTATGGTTGTTGTTAAGATGCTTAGAGGCCGACGACCGAAGTGAAGAATATTTTAAGAAATCAATTAAACTACATATTTACCGAAACAAAAAGAGTATTTTTTTAATTCCATATTCCGAACTTGTATTTAACGACAAATATTGACCAAAACGACTTGTATATGTAACATGTAAACCATCACGTTGCATGTAAAAGTCCGTGACGATTAGCGCGGTGAATAACTCTTTCCTCCATGTGAATATGCTTTTGTATTTGAAATCAATGTTGATTAATCCAATATTCACTATTCAAAAATCAGAAGCATTTTACAGTTTGTGTACATAAATATGTAAGCTGTATCGGATAGAAGCTGACCTTATACAACATTGTACAATGAACTTCATAAAATCAACTGTTTTCGTATTTTGAGTCTTGAGAACTTATCTTTGTAAAGTATTCAACTGTTAAATGTGTATATTTATGTATTAATTTGCATACAGGTCGATTTATATACGACACGAGACAGTTGTTGATTACATTTTCTCCAATTTGGCTCCATAATAAATGTGAAAAAGCCCGATAATTTCAAGTGACCACGACACGTATCAAATGTGTGTCCTCTCTGTCGTTTCTTTTATATTTTATATTCCATCCATTGGAATTTAAATGCATTTTTCTTTTAAATCAGGAATGAAAGGTATAAATTACATTTAATAACAGTAACTTTTCTCTGTCTTAGAAACTGTGCTACTTTATAGCTTGGTCCGATAGAAACGTGCATAATTTGTAGTTTTCGTCTATTGAAATAAAAAAAAATGAAAATAATGAATCGTATTGTGAATCATATAAAAAAACGGGAAACATATTTTGGTTACAGCAACACATGACTACTCTGTCACAGTTTTTGCTTGAATCGTTAAATTTAAAACCACAAAAGTGCATAATTATTCATCATTTATCATTAGTTTATTACAATGCATGGTCATTTTTTTCCAAACATTGGTGGTATAAATAGAGCTGTTTAAAGACGATCAAATCAGGTTGAATAAATCCAAAGTAAGTAACCATGGGAGTTTTAACTATACTGTTGGTAGCTGTTGTTGGAACTGTCTACGGATATGGCTATGGAGGCAGCTATGGTGGTGGTAGAGGCGGAGGTGGAGGTGGAGATTTCGTTGCTCTAGGTGGAGGTGGCGGTGGCGGAGGAGGAGTTCTTGGTGGTGGAGGTGTAGTTGGAGGTATAATTGGAGGTGGCGCAGGAGGAGGCGGTGCCGGAGGTTTAATAGGAGGTGGAGGTGTTGCTGGAGGTTTAATCGGTGGAGGTGTTGCTGGAGGTTTAATCGGAGGAGGTTAGTGAATGTTAATATTGGGTTCATTATCAGTGACATTCAAAAAGTTCCTAACGCTTAGTTGACCTTAAATATATTTGTAAACTTGGTTAATTTCTTCTTTTTTAATTTATCTACTCAACTGTTCAGGTCGTATATGCCTTTCTCACTATCAAATTCTGCACTGTTGACTAACAGTTTTTGCATCCATTGCATTTAGATATTGGTGGATAGTTTTCTGATTGGGAATTATACACTGTTTAACATCAATATGTTCTGTAATATTTGGTCTAAACTAAATTTAACACACATACCATAAGTGCAACTATTAAAATTCATTCAAATTATTCTGGGCGTTTGAAACCAAAAATATGCAAGCTATTTTGACTAATTATTTAAAGTAAATGTATACTGGTACATGTATATTATAAATAGTTTGTTTTTTAATAGAACAATTTGGTACATAAGTTTTAAGTATTTTGTTGTATGAATTCCCTTATACAAACTGAACATTGATACAAAATAATGTTTGTTACATAATAGCTGGTCGTTGGTGGTGTACCTGCCGTCCAGGTCTTTGCCGTAAAGGGGAGCTTACTTTGGACAAAAAATGCAGACTGTCACCATTGTTTCCATTGCAATGGAATACCTGTTGTCAATGGTTCCCATGGTGGGTAACCAGCCGTAACTACGGTGGTGGCATCGGAGGTGGCATTGGTGGTGGCATCGGTGGAGGAATCGGCGGTGGAATCGGCGGTGGAATCGGCGGTGGAATCGGCGGTGGAATCGGCGGTGGAATCGGTGGAGGAGTTGTAGTAGGAGGTGGAATAGGAGGAGGATTAGGAGGAGGATTAGGCGGTGGATTAGGAGGTGGATTAGGCGGAGGATTAGGCGGAGCATTAGGCGGTGGATATGGCGGAGGATATGGCGGTGGATATGGCGGAGGATATGGCGGAGGAAAAAAGTCATATTAATCTGAATGGTTTGTAAAATCTTTTTTTTTATACTTTATTCCTTGAATTTTTGTTGTATGTTTCACAAATTCAAATATTGTATATGTATTTAATCTCTATTATTTGATGTTTATTTTATTTATAACTATAACCATGAGAATTCGGATTCGATATTATTCATTGACATGCCTATTACTCGTAACACTACGAAGATGAATATACGGGATTTTGCAAAAAGATATTTGTCTATCAACCGTATCGGGTACAAGTCAAGTGGTACTTTTATATACTATGCTGTACACCAAAAGACATCTTCTATAATAAACAAATGATGCACTAGTAACGTCAGTTGCACTGTCGAAATAATTGTACTATTTGCCATATTTCTCATATCGAAACAACAGTGAATACATTCAATAAACTTTGGCGATTTTGTAAACCATTTATTGTAAACCTGTCAAATATTTAAAAGATGCCTAATTTAAATTGTATGCATACCCCTCAAATTAGTTCAATCTTTAAAATGTAACAACGAGTATCTACACCATATACATAGTACGTCATCTATATTGTTTTGTGTTTCTTGCACTATGTATGTATACATTGAAATCCAACTGCCAATGTTTTTCAAATCAAGATGAACGTCTTGAATTTTAAGAAGATGCATTTGATAACGGTAAAACGAATTTATTTTTATTCATTTTTTACATTTACAAAATAATGCTTCTTTTTGTAATTGTAACTGTTGGGCTGCATTAAAAACAATTTTTCATCCCGATAAAATTACAAAAAAAAACAATTTTTGTTTTATAATATTGTAATTGCATTGGTAATAAAGCCATGAACAAAAAGTAATATCAAGTTTATCTTTTAATTACCTGTGCACTTTTATGATGAAGCATGTATTATAGCGAATACAAAATCTTCATGTTGATATGAAGATTATTCTTTGAATTACGAGCAATTCATGTTAGCCAATCAAACAAACAGAATATCGTGAAACACATATTTAAGGTGGTACCTAACACTACAGGGAGATAACTCTGTAAAATCAGCTCAACGTTTTAATCACGTTTTATTGTTAGAGAAACATTAAGCTTCTCAATGATCAAAATGAGTGTTTGTCAAATTGCTATCTATCCAACCATTTTTTTCCGAGAAAGTGATTAGTTCAAGTTTTCTGAAATTTTTATATTTTTGTCAAAGGATCAAAGTAAATATTTTGTCAAAATTTTATGAAAATTAAACGAGCCAAATTAATTTTGGTCAAGGTGTTGGGTACCACCTTAATGTTATTATCATTGAATTATGTTGAGTTATTTCAAATTACTTAAATTCACCTGCTTTACACTTTTAATATTTTGTAGATGTACAGAAAAAAAATGAGAAACAATACCTCATTGCATAGGATAGAATAAGAATTTGCAATTAAAATATATTTGTTTCTATTACTATTTTTTGTGTTCAATTTACTTCTACGATACATTCAAAAACATTATTAGCAACTGTTCATCTTGCATCAATATAGTGGTAGGCCATTTAGATTTATTCGAAATGGGTGACCACTTTGTTTGAACAACAGATACGTCACATGTGTATTATAATCAAATGTATATAACTGATATTAATCATCGTCAAATCCATTTGAAAAGTTTAAAAATAGTCCGATATATATTGTTTTCTATTTCTTGGTTTTGGTAATATTTGTGACATTTTTACCGTGTTTGTTTTGTTCACACATCATTGTCAATAAGATGGAATTTGGAGCCACTTTATATAATTGAGAAGTGTAGCTAGCTATAAATCCAGGTTTAATCCACCATTTTCTACAAAACAAAATGTCTATACCAAGTCAGGAATATGAAAGCTGTTATCCGTTCGGTTAATATAATTGAACGTGTGATTTTGCGCTTTGGTTAGCGACTTTCCGTTTTGACTTTCCTCAGTGTTCAATATTTTTGTGAAGTACGTTTAGAAAATCGTTAGTTCGTTGCAATTCATGCAGGGCTCATAGTTACATAGTGATACGGACTGACACATTCATAGCAATGTTTAAATAAGATAAGAGTAAGAAGTCAAGGTTAATATAATCACAAACAGTGATACAGTAACGATACATTATATATATAATTACTCTTGTCAATATTGTAGATGTTGTCTCCTGTTTCGAGTATCTAAAACTACAAAAAAAAATGTCCTTGAATTTCAGTTCATTTTGTTTGTTTTAACTTTAGATAATTTATAACATAAACTGTTACAAATAAAATATGACATGCTATATGCTAGACCGTCTTGTTCTGTGACATTTTTTGTTTGCGAAGTATTACAATACATTAATGTGCCAAGGCTGTCTAAGCTTATTTGAAGCAACGTTTTGTCACATGTTTGAGTGTAAAGTACATGTACCTGTACTTGATTGAGTATACACAATGTGTTCCGATAAAATATGGAAATTACACGTTATTCACCTTTAGATAATTTATAACACTAAATGTTTTTTTATTCTACTTGCAATACTATATATAGGTTGCTAGAGCTTCTTGATCTGTTCTAAATATTTTTTACAGTAGTGTTAGTCTTGTCAATATTGTAGATGTTGTCTCCTGTCTCGAGTATCTAAAAGTACAATAAATAAATGTCCTTGAATCTCAGGTATGCTTTATTTTTTTCCATTGAAAAGAAACAAAATTTTGTGGTATTTGACAAGTAATTTTACCACAGAGTAGATTGCAAATACCAGTAGTATTTTTTAATTGCAAACCCCAAAACAAAAACAGATTGATTATTTGTAAATGAAACATGTAAAATGAAACAACCACTTGTTCTTGTTAATTGTCAAATACGTTCAGTGGGAAGCCCCTATATAATACATCCTGAAAGCTATTTATTGACGCATTAATTATGTTTTGTACGATTACCCTGTAGGTGACCCTTAGTTTTTGGGTTCTAATTGGAGTATACCATACAAATCAATATTCATACGACATGTACTAAATAAAAAAAGTTACACTGCAAATCAGACTATATGTATTTCCGTTTTGAATTTTTCTCGTAGGTCAGTATTTTTCTAATTTTACTTTATTTCCCCAAAAACATAACTACGGAAAAAACAGAAATACACAAGCGACACACACACCTTTGAGTCGAGAGACACTAGATATTACATAAGTTAAATGATTCGTAATTGAACACAAATACTGGTTAAGAACATGAAAACAAAAAGGACAGAAAATCAAAAGTTCACACAAATGCAATATAATAAACACTACATTTAATATAATGATTTCAAAATATATATTTAAGAAGCAATTAGGAATGAATAAGTGTTAATGACTGTTACCATAAATTAATAATATAACTTTTTGTTTGACAAGAATATTTTAACTTTACAAACTAGTACATACGAGCTTTGCCTGATTCACTCTCAAAATAGTTTTAACTATACAAATTCCTATACTAGATGAATATACATACGAAAACTGTATGTTCAGAAATAATTGCATACATTTATTTTTGCTAATTATGTAAATAAAATGCGTGATTAATTATTCTGATTTCAGGAAAAGATCTGCCGTCTACTTAACATTCGAAGCACCAACAAAGTCTTGACTATCATATAAGATACCAAAAAATCTTTAATTCAATAAGGTCTCAGTATTGCTGCTAAGATAAAGCAATGGTTCAACTCCAAATTAAAATCGTCTCGTTTGTAAGTGATTAAGTGTCTAAGATTACCACTGTATTCAAATACGAGGTACATGCGTCTGGAAATAAGGCGAATAAAGCTATGGCCTTCTCTAAAGAATAAAAATATACTAGTAAGACTCAATCAGAACATGTATGTGCAGTTATATGACATGAATTCTTGGATATTAGTTTTACAAGGTCTGAAGAAAATCCAACTACATTTGTTTACTAGGATAACACTATAAAATGCTTAGTTGTTTGAATATGACTGTTGACAATTTGCTGGCAAATTCTACTTTTTCGATCAACAAAAACAAAAACATTTTGTTTTTAAAGGGACTAAGCCGCGAATGATTTTATACTACTTAGATATAAAAAGATGTAGTATGAGTGCCAATAAGATAACTTTCAATCTAAGTCACAATTTGTAAAAGTGAACCATTATAGATAAACATACAGTCTTCAACAAGGAGCCTTAGCTCACACCGAACAATAAGTATTACAGAACCTTAAAATGGCAAGTGTAAAACCATCAAACAGTAAAACCAACGGTCTAATCTATACAAATGCTATATAAAAAACCAGAAATATTCATGCACCATATAATCAAACGACAACCACTGAACATCAGGTCCCTGACTTATGACAGATGCAAACCAATGCAGCGGGTTTAAACGTGTTAATAGGTACCAACCTTCGCCCCTACTTGAAAAAAAATTATTGTAACATTACAGCATAGAAAGACACACTATAACATATCACTTGCAATGGCTTGCTTCAATCAAAAGACATATTGACACAAACATACTCTGAACGATTTGATTTAATGTAAATGTTAAATGTAAATACACAATCAATAAACATAAGGGTACATGTCATATTTTATATGGCAAAATACAAACAACTTATGTTCTTTGGTATTTGAGTATTAACTTATAGTGGTATACCAATCACAGAAACACAAGGACTGTTTAAAAGTCAAATTATTTTACTTCGAGAATAAAAGAGACATGTTCAGTTAAAAGTTGAATAACAATACTGGAAAATAACATTGAATATGTTTTTTGTTCTTTATTTTTAATGTATGGTAACATTGGACTAGTTATATTATGTTCATTGATGTTTAAATGTATTTCTACTTTCATTATATTGTGCATAAACTTTTCTTTCGTGCTTATCATGGATGCAATATATAGGACATATATCTTTAAACCCCAACTTTCAGTAGGTTGGATTTTACCAAAAGTGGTGTATTTTTTCAGAGTTCATTCCTATCTGAAAAAAAAATTATACTAGAAGAAGCTTTGTTCTAAATTTCATGCTTGTAGCAGGATGTTCACAATTTTTCACGAAGCCTCCGTATCAATACAATATGCACAATGTACGTAAAATATTTAGTTACAAGTCATTTTAACAAAATAGAAAAATGTTAAAATGTAATCGAAGAATTTTTTATAAAGTACTCAATAAATTTCCACAAAAAGTGAAAGCGTGTTGTATTGCATTTTCACGTGAGTATACAAATATGACATCTGTAGTCAACGCCCGTTTTGACGTGCGTTTACTTTCTTTAATGATTGGTCTGCACCCAACTGTGTTTTGCAATCTAAAACAATAATTTCAAGCGCTAAAACAAACAATAGAACTGTTAAAGAACAGCCTTGCATTTCCAATGTAAATGTTTTAACCTAATGTAATCCAACAACTATTCATGACACATGTTTGAATGTTTGTATACATAGTTTTACCACCACTTTATAATTGTTTCAATAATATCAAAATGCTTCAAAGTTCCAATCATAAAAATACCATTTAAATTAATCAAATGTTTTTTGTAAAATCTATACAAACATTTGCCTCCTCAATTTTGCATGTTTTCTGCGTAGTCTATAACATGTTGTAAATAAACCCAATAAAATCTATGTTTATAATTTCTGACTTGTTTAACCGTTGATGAAGAACATTGAAAAAACTTTTTAAAATCTATATTTATAAGATTTATTGGACGATACATTTCCCAAAGTAAAGAATCACATCTTTGTAATATCAAAGTTAATACTAGTACGTTGTGAAAAAGAAAGACTGTTTATATCGTATCCTGTACATTTATCAAAAGTAATTTAAGTATATATCAACACATTTTTATTTAATTTTACTGTCTTTCCTTCAGGACCTGGACATTTTGTTAAATTTTATTTGATAGATAATATGTGTGCGATCCTCCACTGTTATCTTTCCATCCTATATAAGTTTATCATTTTAATCAACTTCATTTATTTATATCATTTGTATATGTTTCTGTTACATCTTTGTTTAAAACGTTTCTATCATACACATTCTTTTTTGTTAAATAAGTTATCTTTCTCCGATATCATTTCCCCATTATCCTATTAGTTTACGCATCGAATTTCTTTTTTGTTTTCGTTTTTCTGACCCAATGAAATAAGAATTATTTTTGTTGTATCAAACTCTACCAATTTGTCCCTAGATCTCACTTGAGTTCCTGTCACCTTTTCTATATATATTTTGTCTAGTTCTTCTTCAATGTATATTAAATATTTCCTTTTCTATTTCATTATTATCTATGTGCGTCTCGTCCCTTAAGTACGGCTTAGCCCTTTGTTTAGTTTGATTTACTTTTACAATAATTTGTGGTTACTTCCCTTACTGCGATTAACTAAATTAAATCAAACGTGACAAAATGTTAGATTGTTTCCTAACTATAACTTATGTAAACGAATAGTACAAATTTACACTCATTAAACTACTATGTCATCGTTAGAAATACATTAATATGAAAGGAACACTTTAAAACAATAAAAAAAAATTGATAAAAACCGGCCAGATACATAATGGATTGATACAGATTCAATTTTACGTTTAGTCACGTGTGGGTGTCATTTAAGATGCCATTATAAGGTCTTCCGTCATCATAATACTGAAAGAGTTGTCGGAGAGGTATATTTAGCGATTTTATTTGTAAAATTTGGTTGATTTTGACCTGTTGTTCTTATTTTCCGAATCAATGAAACAACCCCGATACAATATAGTCAAAGTCACCGAATGTGGCTCTAACACAAACAAGCAAAACCACCACACACAACATATCCATATTTTACTTTAAAGTAGTTTTCGTTGGTTCATACTAACTAATAACTAAGAACAAAATAACATAATAAGACTTTTTATTTGACCAAGCAAACTAATCGATAGGTTTTAATTCTAGAATGAAGCTTTCTTAGAGTATGTACCATGATTAAAACATTGTTTTGACGTCATCCTATTATTATACCCGTTCAATATTTCAGTGATTGGACTCACATTTACTTGTAAGAAACCATTATGTGACCTTTAGCTCTCCAATATCTTTAAGAATAGCCCTCCCCTTTCTTAAAAATATTGGACAGCTTAAGGTAGCATAACTGATTCTTAAAGATGAATGATAGTTCAATCACTGAAATAAAAAAAAACATATTAATTTCCCAAATGGTTTTCATCATGTAAACAAAAATACAACTAAAAAACAAATAACAATTAACAAAAAACATTTTATTAATGTTACCTTCCTATACCATATTTTTTTCACTCATCAAAACGGTTTCTTGATAGTCCAGCAGCTAAGTCTAATATTTTGGTACAATTGATCACTTTATGGTAAAAGCATGAAACTTTGCACAGTGTTAGTTATGATGTTTATAAACATTTTTGGATATGGAGCCATCCAAAAAAATTCCACAATGGCCGCCAATTTCAAAATGGCCGCCAACAGTCATGAGGCAGAGTCCAAAAAAATGGTATAATTGATCATTTGGATATGAAGGCACAAAACTTTACATATTGCAAGTTATGATGCTAATTAATCTTTTCCAAATATGGAACAATCGAAAATAATTCCATAATGGCCGACAAATTCAAACTGGCCGACAAAAATCAAAAGATAGAAAATTGTTAGAATTGATCCCTTTATGATAAAAGCATGAGACTTTGCACAGTGTTACATGTAGTTATGATGCTAATAATCATTTTGGATATAAAACCGTTAAAAAAATTTCCACAATGGCCAACAACTTCAAAATGGCCGCCAACAGTCATGAGCCAGAGTTAAAAGAAATGGAATAATTGATCATTTGGATATATAGGCACAAAACTTTACATATTGCTAGTTATATTATGTTAACTTATCTTTTCGCAATATGGAACAACCAAATATAATTCCATAATGGCCGACAAATTCAAAATGGCTGCCAAAAGTCAAAAGGAATAGTCCAAAAAATTGATATAATAGATCTCTTTATATAGTCCAGCTGACAATTTTAAGAAGTTTCATGAATCACGATTGATTTCCGAAGGCATTTATGTGTGCATTGAAAACTTAGATGAAGGATCTGGAATACCACAGTCTTTTATTGACCACTAAGTATGTTGGAGCAAATCTTGCAACTTAAAACTCAACAAATCAAAGTTGAATAGAGCAGAAAAACGAACCTCACCTGAGAGAATAGATAATAAAGCAACCACATCTAAAAAGAAAGTTAGACATAACTTTTCCGTTCATTCCACCAATAACCCGTCTGTGTGCTTCTTCTGTAATGTAAATGAGCAAGAAGCCCTTCATGCGTCCTCACATTTGTTCAAGATACACGAGTGAGAGAATTATCAGTAAATTAAATGACACTTTGTTACTTGCAAAGTAACGTGCTGGTGATATAATTGCACTGGAAGAAAAGTACCACTTTAAATGTTTAGTTTCCTTATATAATCCAGCATCACGAATTGAAATGAAAAATAATAATGTCGAATCTAAGAAGGAAAGGCAAATCCATTTTATTGCATTTTCAGAACTAGTCTCTTATATAAATGAAACAAGGTCATGCGATGAGACCATAAGTGTTTACAAGTTTTCAGATCTATCTAAACTTTTTATGTAAAGAATAATATGTCTAGGTGCAGAGGTTTCATTTCGAGTTTATAGTTCTCGATTAAAAGACAGAATTGTATCTAATTTCCATGACTTAGATGCTTACACACAAGGCCGTGAAAACATTCTTGCTTTCAAAGATGACATTGGTCCTGCATTGAAGAGAGTCGGTTCAATCCACCATTTTGTACATTTGAGATTCCATGTACCAAGTCAGGAATATGACAGTTGTTGTCCATTTGTTCGATGTGTTTTGTCATTTGATTTTGCGGTTTGGTTATGGACTTTCCATTTTAAATTTTCCTCGGAGTTCAGTATTTTTGTTATTTTACTTTTTAGAAGACTTTGATTATGACTTCGTTAACATATCAAAAGCAGCTACGTTTGTTCGACTTAAATTCAGAATTTAAAGGAACCTTTCCAAAGGAACGTCAGGAAGCTTCTGTACCCCAGTCATTGCGTTCTTTGGTCATTATGATTCAGTTTGGACCCAACATATAGGGTCGTTCATATTCTCAGTCGACATTAACAATAGCACAGCTTCTGATGTATACAAAGAAACTATCCAACCGTCACATGAAAGATCATGAACCTCCAGATTGTGTTTATTTGGGAATCATGATCCACTGTAAGACTAGAAAATGTGATCTAGTAGATACTTTCTGTAAACTTGGACTATCTGTCTCCTACAACCGAGTGTTAAAAATTTCTACTTCCATGGCCAATGAGGTGTTGTTTGCCCTGCCGATCTACTACAAAATGTATTTACTTCATCTGATGTAGACAACCTTGACCACAATCCAAGCAGTAAATCGTCAAAATAGCAATTCCATGGTACAGGTACATTTTTATTCAAAATATTTCAGAAGATGTTCGAGGCGTTGTTCAAACATTTGACCAATTTGAACCTATGTTGAAATATCAGTCAAAGCGAGTTTCTCTTTTACCAGGGAGTTTTTCAAATCCTCCACCAGCTAGCTGTACTAAGATTGTGCGAACCAGATATCGAATAAGTTGAAGGAGAACTTTCGATCATATGTCTTCATTCCCATCTGCAGTAAAAGGGGAATTCAAATGAAACATGTTGTGGAAAATTCAAGTGTTAGGGCTAAGGGAGCTACCATTTGATTTTTATGGGGGGGGGGGGGGGGGGGGGGGGGGGGCGGTGGAGGATGAAATTTGAAAAAAATAGGCAGGACAGGAGTTTTGAGTAAAAAAAAAGGCAGGATGAGCAACTTGGTAAAAAAAAAAGGCAGGATGACAATTTGTGTAAAAAAAGTCAGGATAACTAGTAAAAAAAAAAGGCAGGACTGAATAGGGTAAAAAATAAAAAGGCAGGACAGAGATTACAACTAAAAAAAAAGCAGGACAAAATTTTTCATCCTAGCCCCCCCCCCCCCCCCCCCCCACCAAAAAATCAAATGGTAGCTCCCTAAAGTGGGTACAAATATATCATGGTCCGTCTATCATGCTGCAGTACTACCAAATGGGAAAAAGATTACCAGCAGTGTCTACCCTTCTACCTCTGTTTCATGAGCAAGCAAAATCTGTTGCAATAATACATTATTTATTGAACATTATTCGTAGCACTGTAAGAAAGCTAAATCCAGGCCAAACTCCAGTTGTTGCTTTTGGCCAACCCTTTTCACAATAGCAAAACTAATACAATGGAACTGGCCTCAGATGTATGGTGAGGAAAACTTTATCCTAATGTCCGGTGGCTTACACATACTAGTAGAAAAGGCTGCGTTCAAAGCTCTTGATAGTTGACCTGAAGATAGTGGATGGACTAGTGTTTAGTAAATGCACAGGTTACATACATCACAAGGTACAGCTTATTCATTCCTAAAGGTTTCTCATGTTACAAAAACATGTAGAGCACACCAATTTAAAGCGTATACACTATCGTCTATTGTCAAACGCTTACTGTCAGTACAAAGATGTTTTGAGGGATGATGAGGTTATCTTAGAATTTGAAGAGTGGTGTTTGGAACGATCTAAAGATTCTTCTCATTTTAAAATCTGGTATATAACCCTCCAACTTGAATTGACAGTATTAATATTCATAAGGTCTATAAGTGAGGCTAACTTTTTATTATATATTGAAGCTCTGTCAAAGATCATCCCTTGGTTCTTTGCCTTAGATCACACTACAACTTTTCACGAAGGCTTCCAATTCATCTGCGTGAAATGGTTCATTTGACCAAAAACGAATCCAGAAACCCACAGAGCATTCCTTGGCGGCAACTGTGTTGTCAACAGGAAAATCATGAATTTTCTAAGGTCATTACCTGTAACTGTGAAAAATAAGAACTCGCCAAAGATGCCGTTTTGAGTTGTATCAGCCATTCTAATTTCATAGTTAAAGTCACATGTTACATTATATAATAATATGTTTGTATATACGTGGTTGTATTGAAATAAATGATTCATTACTTTTTAAATAATTTCATACAAACATAAAATTTTGACATGTTAAATGGCACCATTTTGAATATAGCTGCCATTTTGAAAACATAATCTATACACCCAAGTATTAATGATACATTGTAGGCCTTTGTCGATATCAATTAAATGATCAGTTTTACGGATTTGATCACTTTCTATTACACAATGATGGTGTATATATACTAATACTGCCAAACTCAGACATTTGACGCGCCATTTTGAATTTGGACGCCATTTTAAAAAATTAATAATTGACATATCTTAATTGTATTTCCTTAAGTTTGTGACATCTTCTGGACTTATTAAAATTGGGAGACTTCCATCAAGTGAATGATGTTATACATATGTCGGCCATCTTGAATTTGGCGGCCATATTGGATTTTTTTCGTGGCTCCATATCTGAATTTTGTCTATACCCCTTAAACTTTCACTATGCCAAGTTTCATGCTTTTACCATAAAGTGATCAATTATTCTGATATCCGCTGGACTATGAGGGAAAAAATCACTTTCAAATTGATGTAAACACTATCAATTATTATCTCACAGTTATTTTTTTTTTTTTTTGGGTTGTCTCTTTTAGCACTAATTCATGATCAATAAGTTGATTATGCTCGTTGTAAGTCTTGTTTTTGTTACTTTTATGAATTTATTTTTTTCAAAAGATTTATCCTCGTCCGTCTTAAGGTTATCAAAATTGACTTCTGGTGTTGCTCTTATTTTTCCTTACATCGTTTTCAACTACAATTAAAATTAAAAAAGCGATAAAGTAATGCGTCTAAAATTTGAGAGATCGATCATGCCGCTATACAAGGACCATTGACTTGTACACATTATGTTTTGTTGCCTGTAAAGTAGTGATGCATTACTTGTCATTATCAATCAACATCCAATGAAATTAATATTTAATGGTGTTCTGTGGTAATTGACATGTGTTTTTTTTTTATAAAACTGATGAATTGTCGTTTTAGTGGTTATAGTGATTGAGTAAGACTCTAAACCTCACTAAACGTTTATAAAAGAGGGATGATTGATACCAAAGGGACAGTCAAACTCATAAATCGAAAATAAACTGACAACGCCATGGCTAAAAATGAAAAAGACAAACAGACAAACAATAGTAGACATGACACAACATAACGAATAAGCAACACGAACCCCACCAAAAACTAGGGGTGATCTCAGGTGCTCCGGAAGGGTAAGCAGATCCGGCTCCACATGTGACACCCGTCGTGTTGCTTATGTGATAACAAATCCAGTAAATAGACTAATTCGGTAGTCACATTCATGAAAGGGAAGGGGATTGTAGTTACGATGTAAGGAACATATCCGATATCATTTGGGAAACGGTTATTCCATAACGGTCAACCAACTCTTGATGGCGTCCGTAAAATGTACGAAGGGATGACTTCAACTTCACCATTTGCAAACCTCTATCAAATCATGATAGGAAATGCAAGCCTGGGAATATCGTACCAATTGGGAGTATACCACGCATGCAGGTGCTGCTGGAATGGTGCTACTTAGAAATGGAAAGTTCACGGTTGGAAAGCTGAAATCATCACTTTTGTTGTAAACTTTTGTTTTCAACCGACCCTCATAGATTTCTAGATGTATGTCAAGATATGAGTACGACTTAACTGTATCTGTACTATCCTTTATCTCTAGATCGATGGGATAGATGCGTTCCACATAGTCACCAAATTTTGAATTAATTAGTGAAAAAACATCATCTATATAGCAGAAAGTAGAGTTAAAGGATATTGCTAACTTCTTATCTTTCATCCTAAGAAGTTTCTGCATGAAGTCAGCCTCATAATAATAAAGAAACAAGTCGGCAAGTAGAGGAGCACAATTTGTTTCCATTGGAATACCGACAGTCTGTTGAAAAACACGTCCTCCGAACGTTACAGATATTTGTCAATCAAGAAATCAAGCATCTTGAGGTGATATATTCGAAAAGTAAGCAAGCCCTTAGTATGTATATCATGTTAAGGCACTAGGGTAACATACGTTCGAGGTATCTCGTTTTTGTTAGTCGTATATAGGGGTAAGCGTAGATTTTTTTAAATGGTAGAGGAGAGCTCAACTAAAAAGTCTTAGGTTCCTCATTTTTTTTTTTTTTTTTTTTTTATGATTACTCATTTGAACTCATTTTGTATAACACACACGTGTGTAAAAATATGACTACTAATTATAAACAATTTATTTCTGAAAAATTTTTGCTTCGTATGAGCTTTTCAAATATAGCTTGTACAGTTTAACGTTTTGTTACTATTGGGATACTACCTATCTTTTTAAAAATTAATCCACCAAAACTGGCAACGATGTCTTAGATTGAAACAGTGCATTCTAAAATACTATTTTTCTGTTACCAAAAGTATTGATATGACAGCATCATTTTCAGGACTTTGATTTGAGAATGTGTGGTAAATAAATTTTGATTAGACAAATTCATGTTCCCCGAATTGACTAACATACTCATGTTTTATCTATGACATACAGAAACATACATCCAAATTATACATATGTTTCAACTTAAGCAATTAACGATAGAAGGACTAGAAAATATGTATCAGCATTTCATGTGCATCTTATGATAGACAACGGACACATGCAAGTGTACATCATGTATTATTATACCTTACGTATATTTCAAACAATTCTATTGGGTGAAACGTAATCACGTGACATGGAATAATTCAGATAATTTTCATTCAATTGAAGGAAGGACGAATAACCCTAAAGAATTTACACCAGCGGTGAATAACCCTATTATTCACCGGTGAATAACCTTTTGAGTTTGTTTATTTGTACTTGAGTTACCTCCCATAAAAATGACGTCACAAACGTAAATAAACAAAATGGCAGCGTTCACGTTACACTGGAAGCCCATCGAGAGACGAGGAAATACGGCATTGGACATAGATAGAGCTGAGAGTGGCAGCAGCCGATGATGTCTCTTATAAACGGTCCTGTTCAGGGCCATCAATATTTTACAAAAAGATTCTACTTTTGTTGTATATTCGAGACAATTTTGGATATTCACCTCTTCAACGGGCCATAATTGTATATTGTGCCAGGTCTGCTTGATGTCATAGTAAAGGTTTCAACATTTTTTTTTTTTTTTTTTTACTGTAGTATGCGAATGAGTATTGCTGGATCAAATAAGTCAACCAAATGATTTACCCTCGTTTAAATTTTATTAATGAAATTATTTTTAAGACGCGAAAACTCTTAGTTTATGCATAATCCATTTCAAGCTGAGGGGTTTAATTGAAGGACGCATGCAATTAGTTTAACATTTATGTTTCATAGCTGATGTTAAGAAAATTTAACTAAAGCAGCCTGTACAAATGAATTATTACTAAACTGTTTTACGTTCTGATGTTTCTGCTGGTTTTTTTTTAAGCTCGTAGTTAAGTCAAGAAGTACACCAATTACTCTTGTGCCCAATGCTGTCTGTGATAAACTTCTCAATTTCATTCAGGCCCAGCCTTTGTTTAAACATATTAAAGTTCAAATTAAATGACAAGCAGTGCATGTCAAAGCAACACTTGATGATGTCTTGACCTGAAAAAAATCAGCATACTTTTAATGTCATATCAGAAAGAACTGGTTCCCGAAACTTCAAATGTACCAACATAAGTATTTCAAATCTTACAAACAGGCAACATGCACCCTCTTGTTAAAAGTTCATTTTTCAAAATTATAAGTCAAGTGTTTTTTCAATTATCACTAATCATTAACTTTTCATTTTAATTCAAAATTACCTTAAACATGTTGTTATTCTACATATGTTACAAATTAAATCCGTGCGTAAGAATTTTCTTATGTTAAAAGTGTACTTCTTTCTGGTATGTTATTTTTTGCAGGGCCCGAATTAGCTGTGGTACACATTAGAGAATCCACATACAGATAACATCGCAGGTTGAATAAATCCCATAAATAGATGATTCTTACAAAAAACTATTAAAAGATGAGACCAATTATGACACGATAGTTAAAGATTAAGGCAACGTTACGACATTACATTGAGATAGACAAATATCCCTATACACACAAATATGTGCAACATGGTCTATGCAGGTGTAGAACAAACTTCAATAATTATTTTAGAAAGTTGTGCAGTTTACTATCTGGACGTCCCGATTAATAAAATTGAGAATGGAAATGGGGAATGTATCAAAGAGGCAACCCGACCATAGAAAAAACAACAACAGAAGGTCACCAACAGGTCTTCAATGTAACGAGAAATTCCCGCACCCGGAGGTGTCCTTCAGCTGGCCCCTAAACAAATATATACTGGTTCAGTGATAGTAAATGCCATACTTATTTCCAAATTGTACACAAGAAACTAAAATTAAAATAAAACAAGACTAACAAAGACCAGAGGCTCCTGACTTGGGACAGGCGCAAAAATGCGGCGGGCGCAGCGACATTAAGGTGATTTTCCCGCAAAACCGAATAAAAAATAGTGCACGAGTTATTTCCCCTATCTGGATCAAAATGTTTAATGGCGGGCGACTTTTGACGTTGCAGACACAGTACTAAATGTAGCAATAGGTAAGCTACGCGTATCGCATAAATGATGAACTATATCTCATATGGTGTCTTTTTTCATATTATAATGTATTTTCACACCAAATAATGGAAATAATTTGAGTGAAAGCTGTATTTATCAAAAGAAAGATCGCAAGCGGAGTTTAAGCTCCGCCCACTTTTTACCTTATTTGGAAATTCAATGTAGTCGTGAAGCTTGCAGTTTGCAAGTCTGTTAATTGAAGATAATTGAAGCAGCCGTGCACTTGTCAGTTGAGATTAAAACGACCTGGTTGAAGAAACTGATGAGAACAAATGGAAAATGTATTCAATATGATCCATTGTCAGGGCAAAACATGATTTAAAAGGATAATCATGGTGTAATTTATCGCTTTCAGGTATTATAATCTAGATCTACTAAAATTATGCAGACGGCATGAATGGCTTGTGCATCGGATAGATCAGATATAACCACGTGTTGCAATATTTAATTTCAACCATGGCCAGTATCTATCATTTTTATACGAAAGACACCGAAACACAGGGGTTCTTCTTCACAGGTGTTTGTTAATCCTATGGTGATGGTCCACACAAATTATGAACGTTCATCTTGTGTCAGATAATTTAGGAAAATGAAGAAATAAAATAAAAAAACATGTGCCTCTTATCGCCTTTTTAATAATAATATGCATTAACTATTATAAAGGGCAAATACATGTATTTCAATTGCATGATGCCACAGGGGCGGATCCAGCCATTTTATAAAGGAGGGGTTCCCAACCCAGGACAAAGGGGGGTTCCCATTCAAATGCATTGATCGGCCAAAATAAAGGGGGGGGGGTTCCAACCCTTGGATCCGCCAATGTGCCATCAGTTATGTATACATTGTACTTATTTACATCATGCCATTCGTTCAAAGTAAAAAAAATATTCCTGCAGGACACATCAAATAAAAAAACTTATTTGCCGGGGCTAATTATTCTTCATCAAAACTACTCCAAATAAATATGACGTGTTGAAAGGCTATTATATTTTTTTTACTTTCGAAGTAAGGCGTCAAAGAAAAAAAAGAAAATAGCCTTTCAAGATCGAAAGTAAGGTGTCAAAGAAAAAAAAATAAACTAGCATTTCAAGACGTCATAATTATTTGGACTACATCAAAACCACCTTTAAATAATTATTTCAATTCATCATCCCTAACAAACATTTTTGTGTTGGTCTGTAATTGGTAATAGTCCAAATAATTAAGACGTCTGGCAAGACTATTTTTATTTTTTTATCTGAAACAGCCAGTAGGAAGCTTGAGGCGTCCAAGAAAAAAAATTAAATAGCCTTGCCAGACATCATAATTATTTGGACTAGGTCTGTAATTTAGCAGTTCATGTTCAGATATAATTGTAACCTCTTACAAGGCTACATGAAGCTATTTCATTTTTCGCAGGAAGGCTCAAAGCTAAAATAAAATAGCCTTGCAAGATGTCTTAATTTTTTAGACTAAGAATAGACCAATTTGCTATTATTATTGTGTGCAATATAGATAAAGACTGAGAAAGCATTGTCCACTTGAATGTTTCGTACATGTACATGTATCTAATATGGTGCTGTATCATGTAATTATTTTGAATAGAGGGAAGAACATTTTACACCGGAGTTGAATTTCTTTAATATGTACATGTAAATACCATTGATTTCAAGCTATATTATTTGTGTTTATTTGTGTCCTTTGAATTTAAAAGTCTCCAACGGATACAAAAAAGAACTTGTGTGGTTATACATTGTGAGGACCTTCAAATTACTATAAATAGATAGCAATCTTTAAAATCAGATGCAATTCAAGAAGGTTTAAAAGTGACAGCAAAGTCTTTATGTCCATTAAAAATGACTGCAGTCAGCTTGTTATTTTCTGTGAAACAATGTACCGGTATGTTTCTGCTTTTTTCCCCTAGTGTTTCCATGTTTTATAAACACAAAGTCCAAACAATATTATTATTTCTTAAAAGGCTTTGTTGAGATTAACTGGAATGCCTTCCTCATGTTCCCATCTATGAGTCATATTAGTCTTAAATGTTATTGCATGTATTGCTTCTTTCAATTTTTTTGCTGCAATTCCTTTCTAATAATGGATTTTGCCATTCAAAGTATGAAAGTTATTATTACATGTATTAGGAAAACACAATATATGTCTTTTTAAGGTTACATACATCAAATAAATAGGGTAGGTAGGTCGGTATTTCCATTTTATTTTATTTTTTCATTTTTAATTTTGTGGCATGATTTTAGAGTCGTGCAGTTTTATCTTGTCATGGGCCGAGTTCACCTGTATTTTTAAAGATTGAATTATTTCCCTTTGTTATTGGTTGGAAAAAATGGTGGCGAAGTGTTTATTTCATCACACGAGTTGGGAAATTTCCTTAAAACAGCTATCATATTTATGATTGTGAACATTAGGATGTATCAGGCAATTGACTTATATTATTGGCAACGCTACAAAAATGTAAATGCACTTTTGACTCTAGTTCAGTTTATTGTTCACTTTACGACGGAAATAAAATGACTATTTAAAGGGTCGGTGCTCAAAAATAGGGTAGGTCAGGTAACCGTAAACAGACATATATTTTTTTGGCCTTAGGAAAGACTGAAAGAAGCAATAATCTGAGGCTAATTAATATGTAGTTTGCTCATCACGACTGCCTACTTTGACATATTATTTTTATATATATATATAATAATTATTATCAGTATTAAAATTGAATAGTCACTGCATGCATTTTCCCTCTAAAAAATAGAGTACATGTATGACATCAAATATCTGAACTGTGTTGGTTGGAATTAAATCCATTACTCAAAGCTAAATCCCCAGTAAACAATCGAACTATAATGGTATTTGTAAAATTTTCTTTGTGAAACCACATGACCAAGAGGCAGAAAAAAGCCCCACTTGTAATAAAGCTGTGTATTCTGTTACAACAGACAACTGTGTGCAAGCATGAAAGTATGCAAATCATCATTTTTTAAACTAAACAGCTGTTGAGAAACGGTCAAACCGATAGATGAGAGGGGAGGGTCTCATATTCTTGTTGCTGTGAATGTAAGTCTACCTCAATCTACTGATGATACAAAAAATAACAACACATACATGTACAAGTGTTTTTCATGACACTTAGCTGAAATTGTATTTATTTTAGATTTACTTATTCTAGTTATCAGGATTTTATCTTCTTATATACCAAAACTTTTAATCTTTAAAAAAGTGCGGGTACAATTGCAAATGTATACTGTTACTATTTCTATCTATTCATCTTTAAAACAGCCAGATTTTTGGATAGAGAGTCGGGGGCGGATCCAGCCATTTTAAAAAGGGGGGGGGTCCAACTGTATGTCCCCATTCAAATGCATTGATCGGCCAAAAAAACGGGGGGGTTCCAACCCCCGGAACAGACCCCCCCCCTTGGATTCGCCAATGAGAGTTGTCTCATTGGCACTCATACATTTTGTACCACATCTTCCTATAAATCTATATCTAGACAGACTGACTATATTAAAGTCAGTCTGTCTGTCTGTTCCATGAATTTTTTTCGTCCATCTTTCTCAGGAAAATAACAAGGATTTCTAAAATTTACTTTCAGGGTTTATATGAATCAGCAATACCTTGTGATGCTTTTTCATATTCATCATTCAACAACTTCCTGTGTACCTTAAAATTCTTAAAGTTTATGGGGGTATCATAAGCGATCAGTAGCTCACAGATTCACTTGTTTGTTTCAGATTTATTTTATATATTTTTTGTTGGGGGAGGGAGCTGACTATTTTGAGCAGTGCTCTCAGCACTTCTATTTAATCATAAAAGTTACATTAAGACGAGCAAACATTAGCAACATGCGTATCATGGGTTTATTTAATTTGCATTATAAACAAACTTGTGTGGCAAAAGTAATTTCTTTATTTAAAAAAATATATGATTCATTATCATGATCATGATGAATTGATTATACACAGATACATGTTACATGTATACACAGGTTCATACTATTTTTGTATATATAGCTCTGTAACAGTTTCAGTACTTCATTTGTTTGTACTTATACATCTTTGGATTTAAATGTTTGGCTTTGATGAGTGTTCCTGATGAAGGTAAATCCAGAAAAGCACTTTGGACGCATGAAATTATTAAACGTGTTGTTATCAATTTTTCATGCTCCTTATTTTAAAACTAAAGTATATTATTACAATCTTTTTCTTTTAGGTCGCCTGAGAATTACAGGACTGAGGTTACAGTATGCCATTCAAGCTTTGATGAAATATAAAGTAATGGTTTGAATTTGGGATCTTTATTATAGACAGGTAAATTGTTTATCCTGCAATTATCTAACTATTGTACAATGAGACGACTCTCCTCAAGAGTCCAAGTGAAACAGAAATTAAAAACTATAGGTCACCATTTAGGCATTATGGCCTTCAACAATGAGAAAAACACATAAAAGGCCCAAAATCATAAATGTTAATAAACATGTTGAAGGAGAAAACTAATGGCCTAATTTATGTGGAAAAAAAATGAATGAACAAACAAACAAACAACAAGTGCTTAATTACAGACACAAACATACAGAATGTGGCGGGGTTTAAGTTGATTGTTTAATAACGGTTAAATATGTTAGCAAGCCAGGCTTTTCTTCCTGTTCTTATAATACATGTACGTGCAAATAAATTTCTGTTTTCTTACATCGTGAGAAGATTGTATGATGTAAATTTAGAACTTTATACATGTAAATGGCATGGTTTTAAAAGGCAACTTTGAAAAATTACATTAGATGTATGTTTCATTATAATACGTTATTCTGATTGGCTAACTGCACCTCACGTGCTATTCCTGAAACAATTGTATTAGACAATAACATTTATCATTCATGATGACACGAGGTCCCACAATAAAGTGCACAGGTAAATTAAATGAAAACTTGATAAAAATCGTGTTTTCATGATTCTAGCTAAAAAAAATGTAATTATAAGTATTGAATGCTTCTTTTTGTAACTTTATAGGGTTGTCAAAGCGTTGACCGTGCGCACATTTTTAGTATGAAGCGCTTCCGCGCTTCATACGCTTCATACAAAATGTACTTCGGTCAACGCTTTTACACCCCAATAAATTTACAAAAAGCAGCATTCAATTCTTAAATACAAAATGTATCTCATTTTTATAAGAACTGACATTCTGAGATCTATACATCATGTACATGCATGACAAATAAGTAACTGTACAAGTATGTAGATATTTTCTGAAATAGCAATTATTAATATCACAATTTTCCATTCTTCAAGAATTGCAATACATAATTAATGTACCCAATATAAATCATGATAATTTCTTAATTAAAAATGAAGTGTCTGTACCAGCAATAATACTTATTAACACAGACATGACAGATACACCTATAATAATATACTGAACTTGCTAGCTAAAATTTCTTGTGGATTACTGATATTGATCATGTTGATATTGAAGTATTCCTGTCATTGTTCACATTTGGAAAAGGAGATATAAATACATAAATTTAAATATTTATTACATAGTGCGCTTTTTTAAAATGTGTGTGGAAAATTTAATTTTTGTTCAAATGTTGAATGAAGACATTTATATACTACAGGTAAAAAAGGATGGGAATTATTTTGTTAGCATTTTAATTGTACCTTTTTGAAGAATTATGTTTGCACTAACTTTTGATTATTTTTTTTCATTTTGAAAATTTCATTTGATATATACATTGTACATGTATTATATTTGGATTTTTATATTTCAGGGATAAAGACCTTAGACCTGCAGTCAGACACCAGTTAAAAGTTTCTTATAACTCATCATGGCCATTATCATGATTATGGAAGATCTGATTAAAATTTGTTTAGAAAGCTACCAAATATGTCCGTGAAAAATAGAAAAAAGACAGCAATTCTACATAATGTACCGTACTAAGCAGAAGCATTGAATGTTTCAAGACCAAATGAATTGGAATTTTTTTGTGTGTTTTGATGCTGAAAAAACGAGGAATATTAATTTTCATCATTATTGAAGTTGATTTTTTTACCTCAGTTAAAATGAATTCCAAATATACATGATATCAGCAGTTCGGAGATTTGTGAATATTCTTAGAATAGGAGCTTCAAAAGGATTTCAGTTAAAAAATTGTATTTCATGGATGTAAAAAATGTAATTTGTTGTCTCTTTCATGAAATATATGAAAAAATCTGCAATATCTAACCAAGACGAGTGAGAGATCTACAAATAGACATGCAATTCAGTTGAATTGTAAACATGGTAAAGAGGAATTTTGAAATATTCATTTATAAGACTTATATGAGTGTTTTGTTATTTTTATGGCGATTACAGGCAATTCAATATAAATATTAATCATACCAGTAAACCTACAGATATGTACATTTTCATGAGATATGTATGCATGCAATTCACTGATGCACCACTAATGGAGTTGCATGTACATGTAATAATAAAAGTAAGAATATGACATATGATTGCCAATGAAACAACTCTCCATCAGGGAACAAATAGTCCTATACATGTACATGTATGTATTGGCCACCCGAGAACAAGAAAATCATATTTTGTCATTATTTATATTTCAATCTCATTTCATAACACACAAACTACAGGTTTACAAAAGGTTCAAAAGCATAATAAAGTGTTTTGATTGCAGTTGTTGGTCATATTGATGTTGGCCTTCAATACTGAGCAAGACCTCTGTACAAGACTACAAGTGTAACAGCCACACAATGTTTGAACAAAAAAAATGGGTGTTTTTCTTTGTTTGCATTTATATCATGTAGCTGCTATTTTGTACATATGTACATTTACATACATGTTCATGTGTATCTAACTTTTCTACAGGTACAATGTACATGTATACTTGGAAATAGGAATTATATTATATTTGTCCTGTCCCCTATATCATGATTCATTCATTTGATTACCACATTACAATGTATACATGTATGGCAATGAGACAGCATTACCAACACACAGACAGAAATTACTTTCTTCTTATTTTAAATTTACATGTATCATATTTATGTACATAGTGCAGACTGTACAGCTAGAATTTGATACAAAAATAAGATGATGTGGTATAATTGCCAATGAAGTTTTGATTAACAATTACAATTAAGTTGTGTTACTTTTGTGATTGGGTCAGGTAAAGATTTACCCATGATTTTTGGTAGGCAGTAGTTTTATAAGCGTATACATGTACATACATTTACATTTTTACTTTCCTATACTGACTTTTTTGTCCTGTCCCCTATATCATGATTCATTCATCTGGACCTTTTGGATTTTGTATATGTAAAACAATTTATTAAGTTTGTTATTAATGTATTTTTATATATATATTACCTACCTAGTCCTTATTATGCCCGGGGGCACATAGGGCAAAGTTATATATACTGGTACATAGAATTTCTTTTATTCTGACAGAAAAGTTGGCTCCAATCTCAGCAATGAAAACACAATTGATCATGTTGATTGTGCTGAATGTCACATAAGCACTTGCAGCTATTTCTTGGCTGTCCATTTGTATTGGTGGCCACTTTGTACAGTAGGCAGGATTTTAATACGAAATGAGCGACATAAAAAAATAGGTCACTATTTCCAACGTCATGGTAAAAATGTATACTTTTAAAACTTTTAAAAATGTTAGAATAAGTAAAATTTTGCTCCAAAAGGCAATGAATGGGTTGAAAAGGAATATTCTGTCCAACAAAATACAGGAAATACAGGAAATAACAAGGGACATAAAAAAAGCAAGCCATACAAAAATAACTAGCCTGACAACTGACCCTGCGTATGCCCCCCCCCATGAGAATAAATTCTAAAAGACCTCCCAATCATGATTAACAAATTGATACCAGTCACACTTGATTAACAGCAGATATTCAACAAGTAAAATTTGAATATTTTTATGCAGGTAGGTTATTTTATTTAAATTTTAAAATTACCAATGACACACCGATCAAACAAAAAAATAATGAATTTCTGAATTCTTTATGAAAATGCAACTTTTTTCAGTGAAATGTTAATGGTTTACAATACACAAACACTAGTAGAGACATAGTAGGGTAATCTATTAATTTTATTATGAACTCACACTTGTGAAATCGGAGCTATACAAGCACCCCAGATGCCGAATTTGAACCAAAAAAAGGGGGAGGGCTGCGTGCCCCAACACTAATCGACGTTTGGAGTGCTACACATAAACATCATAATGACCTGAATAATTCTAAATTTGTTTCCTTCAAATGATACAGCAAGCAGTAAGAGCATATTTGTTTATTCGCTCAATTATATTATTACATAAAACGCCGGTGAAACAAAATATACACATAGTTTTTCCGTCAGCCGATCCGACTATTACAGGGTCTTTCAAACGCTTTTTTCTTGCATTTCATGGCGATTATGTTACTACACGTTAAATTAATTGAAAAGTGCAGGTACAAGAGCTATACCAACCCACTACATGCTGGTATTGGTAGAAAGGCCACATTTCATATTTTTCAAAAAGTGCTGCTACTAGTTGTATAGCGTTCGTTTAAAGGAAATTTTACAACCCGAAGTGCCAAAAAGTCAATAAATCGATAAAATTCTCCATGTTTTATTGTTTTTTATTTACAAAACATCTAATAAAAAACTAGTAGCAGCACTTTTCAAGTAAAACAAGTTATGCCGATTACAGGGAGACCAAAATCAGGGTGATCCGATTTCATCTTCAACCTGCACTTTTGACTTTTTTGGAAAATGTCGTTACTTTCAGTTTGAAGTCACGTGACACTAGTGTTTTTATATTTTTCTAAAAATAAAAATTTGGAATGTAAATCAGAATAGACCCTTTTCCCTCCGTTTACTCCTTTGACGTGTATTTTGACTTTTAGACAGAGAAAAATATCTCTGAGTTCAATATGATGTTTCTTGTGTATAAAAATGGGAAATTTCTTGAAATGCCCTTAACATCGCTGCGGGGTTAAACATGTTTATAAGATCTCAACCCTCCCCCTATACCTCTAGCCAATGTAGAAAAGTAAATGCATAGCAATACGTACATTTAAAATTCAATTCAAGAGAAGTCCGAGTCTGATGTCAGAAAATGTAACCAAAGAAAATAAACAAAATGACAATTATACATAAATAACAACAGACTACTAGCAGTTAACTGACATGCCAGCTCCAGACTTCAATTAAACTGATAGAAAGATTATGATATCATCATATGAATATCAGGCACAATCCTTCCCGTTAGGGGTTTAGTATCATACCATCATAACATATATGATAAGAACATAACCCGTGTCATGCCAACAACTGGTTTTGAATCAATCTGTTTAGTTCCGATGCAAAGACCCTATAAGTGAATCAATATTAACGCCAAAATATGCAATCTTTAATGACCTGACAACAGTATCGTAACTATATCCCTTCTTAATAAGTCGATTCAAAGGTTTTGTTAGTTTCTGCGGTGAATACTGACATTTTTGTGCCTTATAAAGCATATTTCCATGAAAAATTAGATGTGAAATACCTAAACGTATAAGAAGTCTACATGTTGAGCTATATTTACGAATGATGTCCTTATACCGATGATAAAATTTAGTAAATGTATTGACTAGTTTGTGATATCGAAAACCCTGGTGTAATAATTTTTCAGTAATACATAAATTTCTCTCGTTAAAATCTAAAACCTTGTTACATACACGAGCGAATCGTACACGTTGAGATATTTAAACACCGTAAGATGGTGACAAGGGAACGTCACCATCTAAAAATGGATAATTAACGATAGGAAATGAAAAATCATCTCTTTTATCATAAATTTTAGTATTAAGCTTTCCGTTAGTGATATAGATATCAAGATCGAGGAAAAGGCAGTGGTCATTGTTAGTATTAGCTGTATTTAAAGTAAGTTCAACAGGATAAATTTCTTAAGTATACATACTGAAGTCGTCATTATTGAGAGCCAAAATGTCATCCAAATATCTAAAAGTATTATTAAATTTGTTTATCAGATGTTGTTTCGATGGGTCTTTGCTGATTTTTGTCAGAAATTGTAACTAATAGCAATACAAAAACAGGTCCGCAATAAGTGGTGCACAGTTAGTCCCCATTGGAATTCCGATGACCTGACGATATACGGAATCTCCAAAGCGAGCAAATATGTTATCTAGTAAAAAATCAAGGGCATATATAGTATCAAAGCATGCCAAATTGACATAGTTTTTTTGTTTATTGCTACTAAAAAATGACCTAAAAGAGTTTGAACATATATATTCACATTCTGACTTTTTAAATGCCCATTTAATTAGGTGGGTGATTTTTTTCTTAATGAGAATGTGAGGCAATGTGGTATACAGGGTAGAAAAATCAAAACTTTGAACAGATTCAAAATCACCAATATAAGCATGCAATTTATCAAGTACTTCCAACGAGTTCTTGACACTCCAAAAGTAATTAATTCCACTATTTTCGAAAGCCTTATTTGAACAATTTATTATCAGGTTTTTTATTGTACCAAGTGTACTGGTAAGAAGAATAGACAAATAGTTGTGGAATAATGACTTGAAGACGAAATAAATCTATCTTGTAAGGTGTTTTGTGGAGCTTCGAAAGCCAATACATTGTTGGGACTTTCATTGTATTTGGTTCTGCTTGTAAAGCGATAGCTAAAAACTTATGTTTGTTACAGATGTCGTTTTCTGAAAATGGAGTCAGTTGGAATATTGGTAAATTAGTAATTTCTTTTTTCAGAACCTCAATGTAAAATTTACGTCAAACAATAATAATATTATTAGCAGCTTTAACGGCCGGGACAAAAACAAATTCCTTGGCTAGTTCGTTTAGTTTATGTTTGATGCGAGAAATAGGTTTATTGTGGTTATTTTTAATAATACAATGTTCTTTAAAATGTTGAATACGTATATCAACAATGTTCATTACTGAATTGAAAAAAGAGTCCAAAGATTTTTTGTCAGCTTTTTCCCGTTTTATCCATTTCAAACAGTAAGTACGGAGTGAGTCGTGGATGATATTACGACACTCATTCCAATTAATAACTGAAGGGGGACGATATTTAGGTCCTTTACTGAGGAATGATTTTAACTCTCGGTCTTGAACGATGTTAAGATCTCCTGTTATAACATGGGAAATGGGTCCATAAATGTATGCGGAATTACTACAATTACACGAAGTAGGTGTATTTTCACTGATATTAACATCTTTACACAATGGGTTATAATTGAACACAAATTTTCGAGTAGATTTCTTGTAAATATAACAAATAAGAGGGAGCTCAGTATTGTCAAAATATCCAGGAATTTGTTCTTTAACAAAATGGTCGTTAAATATACCGGCAATATTTACAAAATCAAAACCTTTATTAACATACTCTATTTTAATAAAATGATTATGATCTTCAGGGAGATCAATTTTTGGAAATAGTTTAGAATAACAATATGCCATAATAATTTGAACTATTTCATACAGGACTGTTATATGAAATTGTGTTGCAATCCTCCAAAATTTTATTTAACCTATTAACCGGTAACGAACAGAGCTCTGTTAATGTCTGCCGTTGTTTTTTGAAATAGAAATTAAGTCCGAAAAATTGGTATGATTGGTCCGAAATTTTCTTTGATTGCGATTTTTCTGAGACCGTGAGAACGGTGTTAACGAACAGGTTTAGAAACTATATCCAAAATGTTAACGGAATCGGTTCTAGATATATTACCAATTCCCATGATATTATCATTAAGACCGAGAGGACAGACTGTCTGTAATTTTTTAATCCAATGTAATTCAATTATTTTCCGTGATCGTACAAACTTTGAATGAGATTCACCAGGCTGCTTATTTACTACTTCTAAAGGTTGTGTGAACTGATAAACATTTAATGGGATGATTGTGCTTCTTAAGGTGTTGATAAATGATACTTTTAAATATTGCTCTTGTTTTATTAGATTTTTATTAACATGATTAAGGCGTATGTATACAGTATGAATAAGAGACATTTGCAGTGTTCTGTAAAAACATTCCAAAGAAGGAAAACAAACATGTGTGGATTTAAATATATTTTTTTTTCTAAATGGTCTGGATGTATATGTATAATTATCATCTTTGTTGTAAATTATGCTGTCTGTAACTATATGATAATTATAATTATGATTTGTATGTATCATTTGGAATGTAAAAGTATTGTCTCCTTGACCAACATTGTATGTGGTTTTTTTAAAGAATCGAGAAAGCTTCACAATCTTATATATCTTATAAACACGTGATTTCATTGCTCGTAATTGATTTCAAATGCGCTTTGTAGCGATGACCAAGTACGTTTGATCGTTTTAGATATAGTGCCAGATTGTATTCATCCAGTTAATGTATCGTTTGAGTTAGACATGTCGGTTCAAATATCATTTATTCTGGTATATGTGATGATTTTATTTTAAGTAGTGGTTTAATGCTATTGCTGGTGGAGGTTTTTATCCAGCAGAATCACCAGTCCAATAGTCAGCACTTCTGTGTTGACAAACATGTGTATGGTAATAGTTATAAACAACTGTTAAACAACTTTGATTTTTTTTCAAAATATTAAGGAATTGTCAACTCGAGGAATATTTTACCTGAGACATATTAGGCCCAGCTTTAGGAAGTGTTTGTTCTCTCACCTTTGCACTTGAAATGCTCTTTTAACTTTCTGATGTAATGTTACACATGCGTATTTTGCAGACGAAATGGGCATATAGCGTACACAATATTAATCCTTTTATCTATGATTAATTATGTTACCATCGCTCGTAATACTCCATTGTAAATGTTGAGGGCGTCAAATTTTATTAAAAAAGGACGATTGGTCAAATGTCACATAAGTTCTTAGAACATAAAATGTAACAACTGACGGAAACTGTATTTTATTGTTACGTAGTGATATGTTACGTGACAAAACTTGAGTAAAATAACAAAATTACAAGTGTCATGCTTGTGTGATTAGGCTATGAATTATATATATCTGTTGATGTCTTAACCTTCTATTAATAAAAAAGAACAGCGACATCAAACTATACCAAAAAAGTATTTGTGATTGATTTGAATAAGATATCATGTTCCTTTTTAATTCACGCAAATACCAAATAGCCTATTGTTTCCGTGTATTGTTATCGCAACATGTATTGTTATATAATTCATAACACTAAATGTTGTATTTTTTTACATGCTATACAATATAGGTCAATAGAGCGTCTTGCTCTGTTCTAAATTTATTCCATGGCGTACTACCATCCATTACAGTGTAAAGGCTGTCTCAGTTTGTTTGTAGCAACGTTTTGTAACATGTTTGAGTGTAAAGTGCATGTCCTTGCATTTGATTTAGTATACACAATCTCTTACAATAAAACAAGAAAACTAAACTTAATTTTGCAATGCATCCGAAGCGCTTTTTCGGGATTTGCCTTCATAAGGAACGCTCAGTGCAAAATGTTTGCAAGCAAATGATTTATAAAAAAAACAATAGTTAAAGACCTATAAGACCAAAGGGGACCTAAAAATAGCCACATCAATTGAAACCTTAATTTTTAAATGATTTCAATATTTATAAAAAACTATTTTAGAAAAGTTTTGATAATATTAGTTATTTTGATGTAATCAGGGGTGTACAGAATTTTAAACCGTTTGTTGAAAATTCATACACTCTGAGGCGCAGTAAAATTCCGTACACCCCTGTTTACAGCAAGATAACGAATTTATTTCTTAGGAACAATTCCATTACTCATTTTTAAACCATGATGTAAAATTAAAAATTGGTAATGAAAAATTTCCAGTGTAACATTTTTTTAACTTCGATGTTGCTGCGCTTTGTCAAATTTATACTTTTTTTCTTTATTCTGGGGAAAATTCAGAAAAATGTTGTGTTCTTTTGACATGTTTGAATTTTCGGGTAAAAACAAAATTATAAAAAAAAAATTAAATATTTTTTTTTTATTATTTTTGTCCTCAACATGCTCAAATTAATCTATTTTTTATTTTTGACATTATATTTTTTTTGTTGACATTTCTTTTGTTTTATTTCGGCAATTTTTTTTTTTTAAATTGTTGGCAAAATTTTATTGATCCCGGGGTTAACAAGGATAGGGTGTTATTTACACCGGGGTAATTAATCAATCAGATTGCAGGACATTTGCTGCATAAGAAATAAAAAACATAAACATTGATAAGATTAATTTGTCATCGTTTGATATAGATTAATATTTTTAGAATACAACAGATACAAATAAAAATCATTGATGAGCAAAAAAAATGTACGAACATTATGGTTGAATATGGATTCAATATCAACCTTTTCACGTTTATATACCATTGACAATTTCAATATGCAATTATATATAATCTCTTGTCACAATAAATAGGTCACTTTGGTTCTATCTTGTTATTTTAAGTTTCGTCGACGTGGCGTAAACACCAACAAGTAAACAAACACACGGCAGATCATATTTTATTTTATCATACATTTGGTACTGATATAGATATAGGAAGATAAGGTGTGAATGTCAATGGGACAACTCTCCATCCAAATAACAATTTATAAAAGTAAACAATTATAGGTCAATGCACGACCTTCAACACGGAGCCTTGGCTCACACCGAGTAACAAGCTATAAAGAACCCCCAAACTAGTGTAAAACAATTCAAACGGGAAAACCAACGGTCTTATCTATTTAAAAACGAGAAACGAGAAACACGTATAAATAACATAAACAAACGACAACTACTGTACTTCAGATTCCTGAATTAGGACAGGTGCAAACACTTGCAGCGGAATTAAACGTTTGAATTGTACCAAACCTTCTCCCTTTTTCTGAAACAATAGCATAATCACAACATAGAAAAACACACGATCAAATATCAATTGGAAGGCTTAACTCTATCACAAAACGTAAATTAAAACACTATGAACGAATAAATATGATCTGCGATACCTGAATGCAAATGCATAGTTAATAAAATATTAGGGACAAACATTCAAGGCTAAAAAGAAAACAAACAAGTCCAAACAAAGCCATGGCAAGACACCACGGCGAAAAATTTAACCCTTCGAAAATAATCACTTTTGAAAACAACAACTGGAAATGTTTAACGACCTTGACTGGATATACATCCCTCGCACGGTCGGCTCGGTGTCCGAAGACGTTTGGTGAGCATTTAAATATTTTCTGCAGTGAGTCAGGAACAGGTGGAAGACGCCATTTTGGTAGGTCGCCATCTTGGTTTTGCTGAGTAGTTTTTGATTTGTTTACTATTTTGATGTTTCTTTACAGTCGATACTCCCCAACGGCAGTTTGCAGGGCCAGGTTGATCAGCTGGGCAGCCCGCTAACCACGACGATGTGTTGTTGGAAGATGAATCATTGACTCTGTAGTAGATGAATGCAATTGTACAGTTTACAATTGCAAAACTACGTTACACATAGCCCTCGGACGTCTGGGCAGCATGTGCCACTCACCCATCCACAATGGGTTTCAGAGTGTCGCTGACGCGGGTCTACTGTAAGAGACGTCTCAAGCCTACTACTTTGTCGTTGAACCATCTGAGCAGCGTAACATTTTGTAGCCAACGGATATTCAGGAGCTGATCCAACACGAACGTCTTTTGAAAAAAAAACGGTTTTCATAATATATACAGGTAAATGAAAATAACTTTGTCGTTTTATGTATACTACTTCCGTGTATATAAATTCTTCCAATAATTAGGAATACCAAGACAGTTCTGTCATATAAATACCTAATTTAACACTAAATACAAATTGGGGAGAATATGAACAATAAAACTATACAATCAGAGCTAGCTAAAACTTCCCTGTACAGATTTAAGGCAAACAATCTTGATGTTCATACAAATGTAGTACGAAGAAGTGAAAATTAGTAGATATTCTAAATAATCAAAGCTTGTATATAGACAAGATTCATCTTATTATAAAATAGCAAAAAAGCATTATAAACAGTATCAACAGGACTAACTAACAAGAAAGTACGATTTGAGAGTACTCGCAGTTACTGACAGCTAGTTGAAAGTCAAAAACAATTAATAATAAAATATCATGCATCAGAGACTAAAATCAATTAAAACAAATCCCAGGGACTTAGTATTTTAACGCCCCGAACAGTCATAAAAGACATGACTTGTGCAATGCCAAAATCGACAGGTAGTAGGATAGTGAGGAGCGACTCTTTAGAGATAACAATTAACGTGTGTGTGTGTGTCTTTACATCCCGCGTCAAAAGAAGATACAATTTAGTTATGTTTTAATTTGCTAATGACAAAATCGATGTAAACTATATTCAGAGATTAAATTACAATATTGGTACGATTACCCTTACTAATAAGTTTGTTTAAAGGTTCGATGAGTTATTTGTGCATGGTCAATACTAGCCGGAAGTCAAGGTTGGTCATTAGCCCTCGGGGCCAATATCGATATCAGCCATCAAAATCCATATCGAGCCCCCAAGGTTAACTTCCGGTACAAACTTGTCAATCAAAAACTATTTGTAAACAAAATGTCATATGAGCAGCTTGCCAATCAGGAGAGGTTTATACGAGTATCAAATGCCGTTTCAAGTAAATGAATACAAGAAATCAAAATGAGAATACAATGAATAAAAACAAAGAAGTCGTAAAACAATAGAAAGTTATGAATCTGCAGAAAAAAAAGTAAAAATCACCAGTGGAAATAGATATTCGTCCGCCAATACTAGACATCACAAAAGTTCCGGTAAAATTTTGACGCATAATCGAAAATGTATATGACGCCACAATGGAAAAGTGATTGTTGTATGACATCGAAAGTTCAAGCAGAATAGATTTCCAAAAAGCGATTCGTATATAATTCTTCTTCAACATTCATTTGAAATGTAACACTTAATATTTATAACTATGAGGAAATAGTATGTTTATTGTTAATTATTTGTTAAACTTTTCACAAAACTTTGGGTTTGTTTTTTTTCACTTTGATAAAAATTTTGTTAATTCACTGTGATACATTTTTTCATTTTTTTTTTTCAAATGATTTTTGAATTTTTGTTGAAAATATTAAACATAATTTGATATATACTTTCTTTTTTCTCCAGCTTTAAAATATGTAATACATAGATTATTAAATGTCATTTTCCATATTGGCCGTGGTATCAGCTTTCGACCCATATCAAGCTCTCGTACTAAAGTCTTCTAGCTTGATATGAGAGTCTAGGACTGATACCTAGGCCAATATGGAAAATGCCATGTAATAATCTATGAGTACACATTGTTATTTCTTACTATTCTTAAATATGCATTCAGTAATTGAAAAACAAAACTGAAGATAAAATTAAATTTGGCTGTAGCTGGGTTGTAATGTTTAATGTTGCAAATTACACATGACACAAATATTTCGAAAAGTATATGACAGAGCTAAATGTTTGACAATTGTGCAATGGTTCTAGTTGTCTTTATTGAGAATGTTTTATATTTTATTGGTAGAATCAAAGACAGACATACTTAGATATGCAAATGATATTTTAAAGAAAAACAACAATTCATTGTTAGTAGTAAAGTTAACAAAAAAAAACTTTTAAATACATTTTACCTTTCAGTGAACTTATTGTTATTTTCGAAGGTTTTGGTAAACAATACAAATACTTTAATACATAAACATTTCTTAAGAAGGTCTCCATGCAGAATTTGATATTTCTAAATATACGAGTATAAAAATCACGAATTAATAAGCGGTTTACCAAATTCAGTGCTGAAATAAGTTTGAACATTTACAAATAATAAATTAATCACTAACATTGAAACATCAGTATTATTAGAATGTGTAATTTCAAACGCCTGTATTGGCTAATATAAAAAAGAGGTTGTGGTATGATTGCAACTGAGACAACTCTCTATAAGAGACCAAAATGACACAGAAATTAACAACCAAAGGTCAGCGTTCCGCCTTCAACAATTCGCGAAGCCTATACCGCATAGTCAAATAATCAATTCAAACGAAAAACTAACGGCTTTATTTATATATAAAAAATGAACAAAAAACAAATATGTAACACATAAAAAATCGACAACCACTAAATTACAGGCTCCTGACTTAGGACAGGCACATTGATACATAATGTGGCGGGAATAAACATGTTAGGGGGGATCCCAACCCCTCCCCTTACCTGGGATAGTGTTATAACAGTACAACATAAGAAGAACTATCAACATCAGTCAAAAAAGACGTAACTCATTAGATTGACAAAAATACAAGTTGATTCGACCCATAACTTAGAGTAGCGATTTTACCTGCCGAAATGGATTGTTTTCTCCTTTTGTTCTAAGAGTTTGATTCAATGAAAAAAATCCGACACGTCAGAGCAAAAGTCGTCGAATGTAGAATTAACTCCAACAAGCAAAGCGATCAAACACAGCAGATCCACATTATACTATGAAAAAAATAAAATCACACAAATATTGACCAATGAGGAAAATTTAAAGAGAAAAGTCCATCATCAAATGGCAAAATCAAGACCTCAAACACATCACACGAATGGATAAGAACTGTCATATTCCTAACTTGGTACGTGCATGTAGAAAATGGTGGATTGAACCTGGTTTTCCAGCTAGCTTAACCTCTCAATTGTATGACGTCGTATCACCATTACATTATATTGACGACGATGAATGAACAAAAAAAAAACCAGACGCAATAGGTAAACATGTCAAGAATAAGGGTACAGCAGTTAACATTGTGTTATCATCTTCACCACTTCAAAATAAACAAATGTAATAAAGAAGCACAATCAGGCATAGATTAAGTTAAACAACCTCATGTTTCTTTTTTATTATACAATTTTATCTATATATGTAAAGCACCTCTTCAAGGATTTAAAAAAGTACTGGGACCGAATCCTTACCCTGACATACACATGGTTAGATTAACTTTAACATTGACGTAGAATCGTGCGAAGAAATAACATAAATGTTTCGTGCAATGTATGACGAGATGCAGCGTCACGTCACGTCTTATGGATATCACAGAACAATCCAGACTTAACAGCAAAAGTAATATTAATAAAACAAATAAAACAATACTGTAACACGTTATTGAGATATCAACAACGTCAGTTTTCAGTATATATACTTTAAGACCATATTATTTATGAAGTTGATACAGAATATTTATCAAAACGAACTTGGTACTTTACATTTTTTGATATTCACCTGTTATAGTTTAGTATTGCTCATAACAACTAACAGATAATCAAATAATTACAAAATAAGGCTTTTGAATCCACCAGTCAAACTTAGCGATATATTAATACGGTTTAATTTTTGCAGTGAAGCTTCGATTGATGCGAAGTAGCTATTTACTAACTAATCGTATTATGTCAAATAGTGTTAGTATTCCACAATCTAACATTAATAGTAACAATACTTATTAAGAAATAAATCCTCATTCACCTTAAACTGTATGAAGTATTATACATGTAACTGATCTGTCTTCATTACACGACGATTTTTAATCTTATTTATCATTGTCGTAAATAATTTCAATCACTTTGAACTTGTACATATTATGCAGTATTGCCAGTAAAATAGTGATGTATTACTTGTCATTATGAATGTACATCTAATGTAATTGATATTTTATTGTTTTCACTGGTAATTGACATGTGTGTTTTGTTTTTTTTAAACTGATGAATTTGTGGCTTTAGATGTTATAATAATTCAGTAAGACTTTAAACAATACTATAATATTCGGTGATATATTTTAAAATGTAAGCAACCCCTTGTATATATATCATGTAAAGGCACTAGGCTAAAATACGTTGGAGGTATCTCGAGATCTTTTTTTGTAAGTCGTCTATAGGCGTAACCATACTTAACGTTTAAACGGTGAGATATTATAAACATTACGAAGCCTTCAAGTATGTTTATCATATAAATCCGCTTATTCAAAATACGTTGCAGGTATTTCGTTTTTGAAGTCGTATATAGGCGTATGCTTTGTTTATAGCATGGTGGAGGAGCTCAACTAAAAAAGTCTTAAGAAGAAATACAAGAGGGTACCAGGCAGGACTTTAAAACAAAAACATGTTCAAAATATTTCTTTTAAAGTTAAAAAAAAAAAAAAGTAATAAAATTGTAAAAAATGAGAAAATTATGCTTTTGCAAACCTAAATACATATACTTTTGAATTCCAAAAATATTGTCTCGGTTAGACTATCCACACACATTCGAGTTTTTTTTTTATTGCATTTCATAAAATGCTGCATTCAAATAATGCTTTCACATTTTAAGATGTTATTTTTTTTTTGCATGTCATTTCTTGTAATTTTCGCAATATTAACAACATTGCAGACATTTCTGAATATACAGTATTCCCTTGATTGACATGAATACAATGTTTCAATGCAACAAACAATGTGTACCTTTCAAACATGCCCTGCAGGAACCCCTCGTAAACAAAATCGTTAAATATCTCGAAAAACAGCTGCACAATAAGGGCATATTACGCACGTCGCGTTTTCAAAGAATGAAGTTCTATAACTTCTCAATGTCATATCAGTAATTTATCAAACAATTAAAAAGCTTATATAATAGATGTAAGTAATTTATCAAAGTTTCACCAGAACTGCTGAAAGCTTTTTTGAGTATTTGTCCGAAAACTGGAAGATACTCCAGTTTAATGAATGAAACCCCCATTACTCAGAAACTTATTCTAGAATTTATACATTAAAAGGGAGATTATTTCAATAAATGTTAACACTTTATCAAAATTTCTTACAAATTGGCGTAATAATTTTTGAGTTATTGTCCGAAAACAGGAAAATCCCCCTTTTTTAATGAATAAAGCCCCACATCTCAGAAACGTAAAATATTAAATTTATAAATTGCGAAAGGGAGCTCATGTCATTAGATATAAACAATTCACCAACATTTCTTGCAAATTGTTGTAAGCATTTTTGAGTTATTGTCCGAAAACAGGAAAAACCTTCGTTTTTAGATGAATAAAACCCACAACTCGAAAACGTGAAATATAAAATTTAAAAAAAGCGAAAGGGTGCTCAAGTTAATAATTATCAAAAGTTCACCAAGGTTTTATACACATTGGTTAAAGTGTATATGAGTAAATGTCCGACATTTTGACGACAGACAGACGGAAGGACAGATGAACAACGGTATACCATAGTACGTCCCGTAAACCGGCGTATAGAAATGAGTCGGATCTCCATCGTTAATCTTCGGTTTAATCCCCTGTGACATGCACCGCTCCCTTTATACCATATATTGACATAAGTTGAATAATCTCTTTTGGTGGTCCTTCTTCTCCCCTTCCACTGGCATGACCATATATCTTATACATGGTTCGGGTTGGAGAATTTCAGATCATATGGCCAACTACTTTCTGATATGTTCTTTCTAGCCGGGCCCGAATTAGCAATGGTACACCTTTGAGAATTCATATACACATAATATCGCAGGTGGAATAAATCCCATTAACATATATTTCTTTTATAATTACACCTTATATAAGAATGCCAGCTTTTGATTGATTAGTAGCAAGTGTATTTTTCGCATATTCTAATATGTTTTCCCCATTTCAAACGAATTTGCCTGTTTTTCACCACTGCCGGTGAATATGCCTCAAATACCATGGTATTTGCCATTTTCGATATTCCTTTTTTTTTTTAAAACATGTGTAATTTTAAAAGAAAACCCTCTTTTCTTTTATGGTCTATACTTTTGTTGTAAATTATGCAGTCTATGTCTAGAGGCTCATAATAACTATGATGTGTATGTTTCATTTATAATACTGAAGCATTGTCTGCTTGACCAAAACTGTATGTGTTTATTTTGTAGAATCAAGAAAGCATCACAATCTCATATGTCTCATAAAAACGTGATTTCATTGTTCGTTGTTTATTTTAGATATCGATGACCAAGTAACTTTGATCGTCTTAGATTTAGTGCCTGTTTTTTTTATTCATCCGGTTACTAATGTATCGTTTGAGTTAAACACGTTGGTTGACATACCATTTATTCTGGTATTTGTGATGAATTTTTTTTACAAATAGTCGTTCGATGCCATTGCAGGTGGAGGTTTTTATCCCGCGGTATCACCAGTCTAGTAGTCAGCACTTCTGTGTTGACAAACATGTATATGTCATAGTTATAAACAACTGTTAAACAACTTTGATTTTTTTTTTCAAAATACAGAAGACTTGTCAACCCAAGGAATATTTTAACTTACACGTATTAGGACATCTTTAGGAAGTGTGTTGTCCTCCAACCTTTGCACTGTATATGTTTTTTTTAACTTTTTGATGTAATGTTACACATGCGTTTTTTTGCAGACGAAATGGACATATTGTGTACACAATGTTAATCCTTTTATCTATGATAAATTATGTTACCATCGCTCGTAATATTTTCATTGTATATGTTGAGGGCGTCAAATTTTATAAAGAAGGACGATTGATCAAATTTCACATAAGTTCTTAGATCATAAAATGTAACAACTGACGGAAACTGCATTTTATTGTTACGTAGTGATATGCTACGTGACAAAACCTGAGTAAAGTAACAAAATTACAAGTTTTCTGCTTGTGTGATTAGGCTATGCATTATAAATCTCTGTTAATGTCTAAACCTTATATTAATAAAAAAGACAGTGACATCAAACTATACCAAATAAGTTGTGATTGATTTAAACAAGATATCATAGATATAGGAAGATGTGGTGTGAGTGCCAATGAGACAACTCTCCATCCAAATAACAAATTTATAAAAGTAAACCATCATAGGTCAATGCACGGCCTTCATCACGGAGCCTTGGCTCAAACCGAACCGATCATGTTCTTTTTTAATTTACGCAAAGACCACACAGCCTATTTTTCAGTGCATTGTAAGCGCAACATGAAGTGTTATATACAAGCTATTCCGCGTTGTCTTTCTGTCAAAAAATGGCAGACTTTCGCGTTCCTTTTCGTGAAGTTAGGAGATTTAAATATGGCGTCTCCACTCATATAGAAAAAAATCACCAAAGCTAGTAATGTAGATTAAGTATGTGTTTTTTTTTAGATAGATCCGAACTTACATGTTATATTTAGTTGTCTGCATTTTTATCCGCGGGGTTCCTTGGCTTGGTACACTTTCGTTGATACATGTATTATGTATAATGGTTTTATTTTATATCGACTGCTCTTAATGTCTTTGTAAATTAATGATTCACTGATGTTCAAGTTTCAATTCATACATTGTACTTTAGTGTAATATTCGACCAGCTGCGTTGTATTAACATTGTTAAGTTTTATTTATACTGACCGATAACATTATTTAATTCATAAGCTCTCTGTCATATAACTTTTTAAAAGATTTTCTGAAATTTCCCAACCCGAACCATGTATAAGATATATGGTCATGCCAGTGGAAGGGGAGAAGAAGGACCACCAAAAGAGATTATTCAACCTATGACAATTCATGGTATAAAGGGAGCTGTGCATGTCACAGGGGATTAAATACGTAAGGTTATTGTGTACTCGATAAATTGATAACGGCAAGACCTTGAGTATAATGTAAATTGGTGTACTGAGAAACACTAAATATGTATGACTGTTAATGTAATCTAGACAAGTTTTCTACGATTAATGAAAAAAAATCGTGTGGCAAAATTTGATTAACTGTTTTAATCTGTCATATTGTGATCAACATATTTACATAGAAAATAAGTTTTTTTGTCAAAATATCCTTGGAAAATATGGACCACTTTACATTTGTCACAATATCGTTCCATTTACATCATCACATCGTAACCTAGATATGTTTCTGTAAGACAACTACGGGAAAAAAAGATTGGCCCACTGCTATTACCTCCTATCACAGACAGTGTCTTGTTTATCGTTTGATACTTTTCAGTCTTCATAAAACGAATCAATAGCGATCGATTCCAAAACAATAACAAACTCTGTTACAAGGTCACAAAAGGGGATTGACATTATAAAATACCAACAAATGTATGTGTTTGTTTGCAGATGCCTTATATGCAATGGTTGGACAACCACATTTTTTTTTATTACTATATCTCAAGTGACTCGTCTAATTATACAACAAAAAATAGAGACATTTCTCTACTTTAAATATTTAATATTTTAGAATATGACAGCATCTGTTCAAATACATTGCATTCAGACATATCATTTGGAAAAGTGCGCAAGAAGTCCATTTTCGCAAAATACATAAGTTCTCATCATATATAAGGGGACTATATAATGTTATGACCGTATACAACTAAATCAATATAACTATATAATTACTGTATTTTGATGAGGTACAAATGCGACTCTATTGACTTTTAAACACAAATGACATTCACTATAAAATTGAGAAAGGAAATGGGGAATGTGTCAAAGCGACAACAACCCGACCATAGAGTAGACAACGGTCAAATGCCACCAATGGGTTTTCCATGTAGCGAGAAACTCCCGCACCAGGAGGCGTCCTTCAGCTGGTCCCTTAAAAATATGAATACTAGTACAGTGATAATGGACGTCATACTAAATTCCGAATTATACACAAGAAACTAAAATTAAAAATCATACAAGACGAACAAAGGTCAGAGGCTCCTGACTTGGGACAGGCGCAAAATTGCGACGGGGTTAAACATGTTTATGTGATCTCAACCCTCCCCCTATACCTCTAGCCAATGTTGAAAAGTGAACGCAGAACAATACGCACATTAAAATTCAGTTCAAGAGAAGTCCGAGTCCGATCCCAGAAGAAAGAAAATAAATAAAATGACAATACTACATAAATAACAACAGACTACTAGCAGTTAACTGACATGCCAGATCCAGACCTCAATTAAACTGATTGAAAGATTATGTCTTCATCATATGAATATCAGGCACACTCCCTCCCGTTAGGGGTTTAGTATCGTACAATCATAAAATATATGAGAACATAACCCATGTCATGCCAACAACTGTTTTTTTTTAAATAAATGTGTTTAGTTCCGATGCATAGACCCTATAAGTGAATCAATATTAAAGCAAAAATATGCAATCTTTAATGACCTGACAACAGTATCGTAACTATATCCCTTCGTACTAAGTCTGTTTAAGAGATTTTAAGCTTTTGAGGTGAATACTGACATTTTTGTGCTTTGTAAAGAATATTACCATAAAAGATTGGTTGTGAAATACCTGAACGTATACTATGTCTGAATGTTGAGTTATATTTACGAATCACTTTCTTATACCGATGATAAAAATAAGTAAATGTTTTGACTAGTTTGTGAAATCGAAAACCCTGGTGTAATAATTTTTCAGTAATACATAAATTTTTCTCTAATACGTTGTTACATACACGAGAGAATCGTACAAGTTAAGATATATAAACACCATAATATGGTGACAGGGGAACGTCACCATCTTAAATGAATGATTAACGATAGGAAATGAAAAACGATCTCTTTTATCAATATTGTTTGTATTAAGCTTCCCGTTAATGATATAGATATCGAGATCGAGGAAGGAGCAGTGGTCATTGTTAGTATTAGCTTTATTTAAAGTAATTTCAACAAGATAGATTTCTTTAGTATACATACTGATGTTGTCATTATTGAGAGCCAATATATCATCCAAATATCTAAAAGTATTGTTGAATTTTGTATCAAATATTGTTTCGATGGGTCTTTGCTAATTTTAGTCATACATTGTAACTCATAACAATGTCAAAACAGGTCCGCAATAAGTGGTACACAGTTAGTCCCCATTAGAATTTCAATAACTTGACGATATATGGAATCTCCAAAGCGAACAAAAATGTTATCAAGTAAAAATTCAAGCGCATATATAGAATCAAAGCATGTGCTATTGGCATAGTTCTTTTGTTTATTGCTACTAAAAAATTACCTCAAAGAGTTTGAACATATGTACTCGCATTCTGACTTTTAAATGCCCAGTTAATTAGGGATGTTATTTTTCTTAAATAAGAACATGAGGCAAAGTGGTACATGTATATAGGGTAGAAAAATAAGAAAAATAATGAACAAATTCAAAATCACCAATATATGCATGCAATTTATGCAAGTACTTCCAACGAATTTTTGACACTCCAAAAGTAATTATTGCCAAAGGCCTTATTTACACAATTTATTATCAGATATTTTATTGTACCAAGTGTACTATTAAGTAGAATAGACATTTATTAGTAGAACAATGGCCTGAAGATGAACAAAATCTATATTTGTAAGGTTTTTTGTGTAGCTTCGGAAGCCAGCAGATAGTTGGAAATTGCATTGTATTTGGTTCTGCTAGTAAATGAGTGACTACAAGTTTGTGTTTGTTACAGTTGCCGTTTTCCGAAAAAGAAGTCAGTTGGAATGTTGGTGAATTCGTGATTTCCTTTTGCAAAACCTCAATATAATATTACGTCAAACAATAAGGATATTATTAGCAGCTTTATCAGCCTGGATAAAAACAAATTCCTTGGCTAGTTATTTTAGTTTATGTTTGATACGCGAAATAGGGTTTTTATGGTTGTTGTTAAGATGCTAAGAGGCCGACGACCGAAGTGAAGAATATTTTAAGAAATCAATTAAACTACATATTTACCGAAACAAAAAGAGTATTTTTTTAATTCCATATTCCGAACTTGTTTTAACGACAAATATTGACCAAAACGAATTGTATATGTAACATGTAAACCATAACGTTGCATGTAAAAGTCCGTGACGATTAGCGCGGTGAATAACTCTTTCCACCATGATGAATATGCTTTTGTATTCAAATTCAAATTCATAAAGAGGAATCTCCTTAAATGAAATCAATGTTGATTAATCCAATATATCACTATTCAAAAATCAGAAGCATTTTACAGTTTGTGTACATAAATATGTAAGCTGTATCGGATAGAAACTGACCTTATACAACATTGTACAATGAACTTCATAAAATCAACTGTTTTCGTATTTTGAGTCTTGAGAACTTATCTTTATAAAGTATTCAACTGTTAAATATGTATATTTATGTATTAATTTGCATACAGGTCGATTTATATACGACACAAGACAGTTGTTGATTACATTTTCTCCAATTTGGCTCCATAATAATGTGAAAAAGCCCGATAATTTCAAGTGACCACGACACGTATCAAATGTGTGTCATCTCTGTCGTTTCTTTTATATTTGTATTCTTCCATCCATTGGAATTTAAATGCATTTTTCTTTTAAATCAGGAATGAAAGGTATAAATTACATTTAATAACATAAACAGTAACTTTTCTCTGTCTTATAAACTGTGCTACTTTATAGCTTGGTCCGATAGACACGTGCATAATTTGTAGTTTTCGTCTATTGAAATAAAATAAATTGAAAATAATGAATCGTATTGTGAATCATATAAAAAAACGGGAAACATATTTTGGTTACAGCAACACATGACTACTCTGTCACAGTTTTTGCTTGAATCGTTAAATTTAAAACCACAAAAGTGCATAATTATTCATCATTTATCATTGGTTTATTACAATGCATGATCATTTTTTTCCAAAAATTGGTGGTATAAATAGAGCTGTTTAAAGACGATCAAATCAGGTTGAATAAATCCAAAGTAAGTAACCATGGGAGTTTTAACTATACTGTTGGTAGCTGTTGTTGGAACTGTCTACGGATATGGCTATGGAGGCAGCTATGGTGGTGGTAGAGGCGGAGGTGGAGGTGGAGATTTCGTTGCTCTAGGTGGAGGTGGCGGTGGCGGAGGAGGAGTTCTTGGTGGCGGAGGTGTAGTTGGAGGTATAATTGGAGGTGGCGCAGGAGGAGGCGGTGCCGGAGGTTTAATCGGAGGTGGAGGTGTTGCTGGAGGTTTAATCGGAGGAGGTTAGTGAATGTTAATATTGGGTTCATTATCAGTGACATTCAAAAAGTTCCTAACGCTTAGTTGACCTTAAATATATTTGTAAACTTTGTTAATTTTCTTCTTTTTAATTTATCTACTCAACTGTTCAGGTCGTATATGCCTTTCTCACTATCAAATTCTGCACTGTTGACTAACAGTTTTTGCATCCACTGCAATTAAATATTGGTGGATAGTTTTCTGATTGGGAATTATACACTGTTTAACATCAATATGTTCTGTAATATTTGGTTAAACTAAATTTAACACACATACATAAGTGCAACTATTAAAATTCATTCAAATTATTCTGGGTTAATCGGTTGAGGGTGGGTAACGAGGAGGAGAAAATATGGCAAGACTTAAAAAGTTCCTAACGCTTAGTTGACCTAAATATATTTAAATTTGTTAATTTCTTTTTTAATTATCTACCACTGTCAGTCGATATGCCTTCTACTATCAAATGCAGTTGACACAGTTTTGCATCACTGAATAAATTGTGATTTTTGATGGAATTAACCTGTTTACACAATATGTTCTGTATTTTGGTTAAACTAATTTAACCACATACCATAGGCAACTATAATTCATTCAAATATGGCGTTTAAACAAAATATCAAGCTTTTGCTAATTATTTAAGTAATGTATATGTACATGTGTATGAATATTTGTTTTAATAACAATTTGTACAAAGTTTAGTTTATGTATGATCCATATACAAACTGAACATTGATACAAAATAATGTTTGTTACATAATAGCTGGTCGTTGGTGGTGTACCTGCCGTCCAGGTCTTTGCCGTAAAGGGGAGCTTACTTTGGACAAAAAATGCAGACTGTCACCATTGTTTCCATGGCAATGGAATACCTGTTGTCAATGGTTCCCATGGTGGGTAACCAGCCGTAACTACGGTGGTGGCATCGGAGGTGGCATTGGTGGTGGCATCGGTGGAGGAATCGGCGGTGGAATCGGCGGTGGAATCGGTGGAGGAGTTGTAGTAGGAGGTGGAATAGGAGGAGGATTAGGAGGAGGATTAGGCGGTGGATTAGGAGGTGGATTAGGCGGAGGATTAGGCGGAGGATTAGGCGGTGGATATGGCGGAGGATATGGCGGAGGAAAAAAGTCATATTAATCTGAATGGTTTGTAAAATCTTTTTTTTTATACTTTATTCCTTGAATTTTTATTGTATGTTTCACAGATTCAAATTATTGTATATGTATTTAATCTCTATTATTTGATGTTTATTTTATTTATAACTATAACCATGAGAATTCCGATACGATATTATTCATTGACATGCCTATTACTCGTAACACTACGAAGATGAATATACGGGATTTTGCAAAAAGATATTTGTCTATCAACCGTATCGGGTAGAAGTCAAGTGGTACTTTTATATACTATGCTGTACACCAAACGACATCTTCTATAATAAACAAATAGAAATGATGGAATAGTAACGTCAGTTGCACTGTCGAAATAACTGTACTATTTGCCATATTTCTCATATCGAAACAACAGTGAATAAATTTAATAATCTTTGACGATTTTGTAAACTATTTATTGTAAACCTGTCAAATATTTGAAAGATGCCTTATTTAAATTGTATGCATGCCCCTCAAATTAGTACTATCTTTAAAATGTAACAACGAGTATCTACACCATATACATAGTACGTCATCTAGATTGTTTTGTGTTTCTTGTACTATGTATGTATTCATTGAAATCATACTGCCAATGTTTGTCAAATCAAGATGAACGTCTTGAATTTTAAGGAGATGGATTTGATAACGGTAAAACGAATATATTTTTTTTCATTTTTTACATTTATAAAATAATGCTTCTTTTTGTAATTGTACTGTGGTGTAGAAATGTTGGGCTGCATTAAAAACAATTTTTCATCCCGATAAAATTACAAAGCAATTTTTGTTTTATATTACATATTTTATGGTATTAAAGCCATGAACAATAAGTAATATCAAGTTCATCTTTTAATTACCTGTGCACTTTCATGATGAAGCATGTATTATAGCGAATGCAAAATCTTCGTGTTGATATGAAGATTATTCTTTGAATGACAAGCAATTGTTGTTAGCCAATCAAACAAACAGAATATCGTGTAAACACATATTTAATGTTATTATCATTGAATTATGTTGAGTTATTCCAAATTACTTAAATTCACCTGCTTTACACTTTTAATATTTTGTAGATGTACAGAAAAGAAATGGGAAACAATACTACATTGTATAGGATGGAATAAGAATTTGCAATTAAAATATATTTGTTTATATTACTATTTTTTGTGTTCATTTCACTTCTACGATACATTAAAAAACATTTTTAGCAACTGTTCATCTTGAATCAATATAGTGGTAGGCCATTTAGATTTATTTAAATGGGTGACCACTTTGTTTGAACAACAGATATACGTCACATGTGTATTGTAATCAAATGTATATAACTGATACTAGTCATCATCAAATCCAATTGAAAAGGTTAAAAATAGTCAGATAGATATTTTTTTTCAATTTCTTGGTTTTGATAATAATCTTTGGTCAATATGATAGAATGTGATGCCACTTTATATATTTGAGAGGTGTAGCTAGCTATAAATCCAGGTTTGATCAACCATTTTCTACAAAACAAAATTCATATACCAAGTCAGGAATATGAAAATTGTTATCCATTCGGTTAATATGATTGAGCATTTGATTTTGCCATTTGATCAGCGACTTTCCGTTTTGAATTTTCCTCAGAGTTCAATATATTGCCAAACATCAAATGATGTGTGCAGTACGTTTAGAAAATCGTTAGTTCGTTACCATTCATGCAGGGCTCATAATTACATAGTGATACGGATTTCCACACTCATATCAATGTTTGAATAAGAGATAAGAGTAAGAAATCAAAAGTAATATTATCATTAACACTGATAAAGTAACGGTGCATTAGTTTTGTCCATATTTAGATGTTGTCTCCTGTGTCATAGGTCCATTGAAAAGAAACAAAGATTTGTGGTATTTGACAAGTAATTTAACCACAGAGTAGGTTGCAAATACCAGTAGTATTTTGTAAGACAAACCACAAAACAAACAAAAAAGATATTGATTATTTGTAAATTAAATAAAACAACCACTTTTTCTTGTTTATTTTCAAATACGTTCAGCCCTCCATAATACATCCTGAAAGCAATTTATTGACGCGCCTTTATATTTTGTACGCTAACCATATAGATGACTCTCAGTATTTGGGTTATAATTGGAGTATACCATACAAATCATATATTCATACGACATGTACTAAATCAAAAAAGTTACACTGCAAATCAGACTCTATATATTTCCTTTTTGAATTTTCCTCGGAGGTCAGTATTTTTGTAATTTTACTTTGTTTCCCCAAAATGATAGCTACGGAAAAGACAGAAATATACAAGAGACACACAAACTATCGAGAGACACTATACATATCATAAGTTAAATTATTCGAAATTGAACACTAATAATGGGCAAGAATATGAAAACAAATAGGACAGAAAATCAAAAGTTCACACACATGCTACACAATAAACACTACATTTAATAAAATGATTTCCAAATATATTTTGGAAGCAATCAGGAATGAATAAGTGTTCATGACTGTTACCCTCATTCGTTACGTTACTCACAAAATTTTACAAATCCGATATGCTATCTGATAAACTATCGATATATGGAGGGAATGTGACGTTTTCAGTATTTTGTCTTCGCTTTTTAAGCTACATGATTTTTTAAAAGAGGTGGGTTAAAAACAGAATTTTCTATTAGAGCTTGTTTTTGTTTGTGTTTGTTTTCCTAGTTGTTTTTTTTTTTTTCATTTTCTTTCATTTGTAAGGGAGTATTCATTCCTTATTATTAGTTGAGCAATTGAACAAACAAACATACATTTGTACCTGTCACAGACAAACTTAAACAAAAATAATATTACAAATCATGTTGATGCATTTTCAGTTTCGTGTTTAACAAAACTATTTTATTTGCAGTATAGTTATACAATATAAATATAGTGCAGTCGATGTGTGCAGAATTTTAGCACAATTGCTTAATGGTGTAATACCACCATTGATTTCCTGCTATTAGTCTTTGTTAAATTTGCACTTTTAATAAAAATGTGCAGAATTTATCTTTGTTTCAAATAAAGAAATACTTTTCATGAATACAGTTTTATCCTTTCCAGTTCTATAGAAAAAAAATTACATAACATTTCATTGCATATAACAAAACAACCATCACAGGAAGTAAGCCAATCAAATTTCTCCCCTAATTTAACCTGTGTACAAGCTTTAGGAACCATCTAATCCAAGTTTACAAAATATGCTATAGAAACCCCAAATTAAAAAAAATAATGGTGCTTTGAAATACTCAAAACATATGATTATGACACAGCAATGTTTACCTGCAATAAAATGTAGGATTAATTACCTACAACTGTCAAATTCAAGGGGATATTTTTTTCGACCTATTTTTGTATACAACCGGTTGTGACTTACAATGATTTGGTGGCTTTACACCTAGTTGTGGCAAAATCATTAAATTTGGCATAATAGTAGTATAGGTCATGGAAATTGTTCTCAGATATGGACCCAATTCAAAAGTCGAAATTTTCTGGAAAGGCAGACATTTTGAAGACGGTGGACGTTTGATTTGAAAAGAATACTTTAAAACTTCATGAAAATTATGAAAGTAAAGGTATTAACATGAAAACTGTTAAAGAGTTACTCTGCTTATATCACTTTCCTTGTTGAAAATGTTATCCATATTAAATGGTGGCCATCGAGAACATGTTGAAAAATCATGAAAATTAAAGTTAAGCCAAAAAAGGTAATCTCCGAATTCATAATTCGATGAAAATAAATCCTTTGATTACTTTTATTGATATGAAAACAACTTCCATGGTATACATAGTGAGTATCATATCATGCAAGTCATACGTAAATTATCTGCTCAATGGTTCTCAATTAACATTACAAATGTCACACAACGGATGAATTGTACATCTTGTCAAACCATACAATAGCTGTTCCTGTCTATTGTATCCTATCATATCGTTTTCAACACTTTGCAGAGTGTAAGTTAAGGGTCAAAGCAAACATTCATAGCTATAGAGACATTTAAAAGATTTAAGAAAGTTAACAATTTTTGCAATGGCCACCAGGAAATTGATAATACAAGATTAAACAAGTATGAACAAAAAATGACTCTACCTATTTGATTACACATGGTACATGCATATGCATCACAATTATCAAGGACTTTCATCTGATTAAATTGGATATGGAAATACTGGTAGTCATCTTTAATAGTGGTAGTTTTTATTAATTGGATATATTCATTTTTACTTGTATATTTTTTTTACAACTAGTTTAGAAAAAATGGTTCATGACTGTAGCTATTGATTTTTTAATATCAATCTAATCTTCAATTAAGACAGGCACAAATTTACGAAATAAAGGTATCTGATTCAAAATGTGCTTTACATAGGTTTGCCTAAGAAATTTTTTACCACATATATTACGTATACATTTATATATAATATAATTTACGACCTCACATTGTCGAAAAGCATCAAAGTTAAAAATATCGAAATTACTGGAGCTGAATAACTTAATGAACGAATGGACTAGAAGGAATGTGTGAAACGCCAAGAGAGGACACAGGATGGTGTACATTGCCAAGCAGATACAAAAAGAACAAATATAAACATTTGAGCTGGTAATCAGTCCGTTGGTGCTAGCATACACATATGTTGCGCATTGAATTGGTTCTCTCCATTTCTAAACTTGGAACAGTTGATTGAAAGCAATGGGACTGCAGAAACAATCCAGAATTACAAGCCAAAATGGCAAAAATCCTGTCAAAACACATTTTTAGATCTTCAAATATTACGTCAAGAACAAAGAAAACATACTTCTGAAGTTGGAGATAAGTCGCAAATTGATAAAAAAAACAATGAAATAACCAGTCACAGTTAAGTTGATTGACTTAACAAAATAAAAATGACTGCAGTGTATTTTATCTGTGGTGATGTATTTGACGATTGTCTTAATGCATCGTCATTTATGATTGAAATAAGAGTACGTGTACTTGCATTACAAAACACTGTTCTCTTCTCTTAGCCAAACTTAGTTCTGGAGATATAGTGTCAATGTACACCAAGTATCATGCTTTTTTTTAAATAAAACTTAGCCACATGGCAAGTAGCCAGAAAAGACACAGAAAAAATCCAGGGATCTGTTATCAATGGAATGTGCTTGTCGAAATGATATAATACATTGACGGAACACTGTCCGGAACAAAGATTGTTTCCAACCTTCAGGTTTGCTGAATTGTACAGTAAACGCCTTAAACTACATAGATTTGTCATGGAAGGAAGTTTTAATACAACTCGTTTTAAAAAAATGAAAAAGGTTTCATAGCTGATCTGCAAGCACACAAAAAAGGTAGATATGTGCTCCTGATTTTGAGGTGATTGGGAAGCTCTGAGTCAGTCCACATATCAAAAGCGTGAACACGAAAACATCATCATTGCCAACGCAGTTAAAATAATGTAAAGATATATGATTGATACAAAGTATAGCTTTACAATGACATCCAATACCACCTGTCAACATGAATCTATTCTGCAATTAATACTTTCCTTTGTGAAACAAAAATAATGTCTAGCTGGGGAAAACATCGCCACACCGTCAAGTAATATCGTTGAATCGCAGAGAGCACTAACCATTTCGCAGCTATAACAGTTTAATTGTGCAACTCGTCGTCTAAAGGATACAACTACAAATGTACAACCTATCACTCCTCAGATAGAGAAACACGTTTAGCTGTGTGTGTGGAACTGATTTATGTTGCAAACCTTCATTGAGTGTCCCTTTTAAACTATTCTTAGTATCATGCCTATCTCGTCTAACTATTATAACTTGCCATGAGAAAACCTTCATCAGCATATACGACATGGCCTGATATATATACGTTGAAAATCAAGATAATGGCTCTGCATATCAATTGTGCTTGCACTTCTTTTATGACAGCTAGCTATAGTAGTATTTGATTCTTTAGGAGCGCTGTGTTTATCATTCCTTTTATGACAACTTCAAGTTGCTCAAAGTGTTTACTGTGAAAACTCAAAGATTGGCACAACATCTGTTCCAGACTGTTATATTTTATTTTAACACGACAAGCACAATTCAATGGATAACATATGCCTGACTTTCTTTCTGTGACTTAATTTCTGTCATATTGCCTTGCTGTGCAGTTTTAACAAATATTTAGCATGATAATAGGCTGTAGTTATATTAAATCACCACCACTAAGTTTGGGTAATAGAACAATGTCTTTTATGTCAAGTGCACAGTCTTGCACATACTCTTTTGTCGATCATTGAAATAAATGTCGATGCTTTATGAAGACTGTCAGATGCATCAACACAAAAAATAGTCATGCAGTTATTGTTTTTGTTGATTCACAACAACAGTTTCTATAAAGTTTACTAGTATTTTCAATTGGCGACTCATCTTCTAGTTCAGAAATATGCTTTCTTTTTTTAACGAAATAATTTGATATCTGAAAGTTTCTCTTTACAAGATGTCTACCATTTTGCCATGTGATGCTGCAGTGTTTAGGCGATCCCATGGCTTTTCGTCATTTATTCCAAGTGTAGTGATGCGATCATTTCAATGTGCAACATCTTTGTATTCTAGCATCTAAGGACTGATAACCAGTTGTAATGTTAATGTCTGTTCTTTTGGTATCAACCGGGAATTGTAAATCTTCACATGTCCTCTTGGCATTTCACAATTATTTTATCATTATATTTCTCAGCTCAAATGTTTTCAATATTTGCAATTTTCATCCTTTTTGAAATAGTGTGGTTCTAAATTATTTTAAATGCGTTATGCCTTTTGGTAAAAATTTACGTAAGCAATATTGTGAGTTAATGAAAGTATGTATAAGATACATTTTTTTGTTCAACATGTGCATGTCTGATACGAACACTTGGCGAATATCCAATATAATTAACAGTCATATAACATTTTTATTTGCAAATGGAGTTGAAAATCCGTCAAAACATTAGTATACATGTACATGCAAATATCAAATTATCAAAACAAGCAAGAAATGTTATATTGGAAATTCTTGTTGTTTTACCTCCATTCAAGATGGCCACCAGCACTTCAATATTTGAAGTTTGTGAATGATTGTCTTTGTCATTGGTGATTCATATACCAAATTTTATCAAAATATGTTTTTAAAATAAAAAAATAAAAAATTTCAGAATTTTGAATTTTTGAATCGGGTCCATATATCTATAAATGTTCACTATGACCTTAACTAAAATTCTGCACAGTTTCATGCTTTGACGACAATCTAAAAATGTTTTACAAATCGACTAGACTGGAAGAGAGAGAACACAACATATTATATAAAATATGACAATTTATTTCCTTACTAGTGAAACTTAAAATGACCTTTGAAGATTCATCGTCTTGCAATTTGAACATTGATGTACGAAACTTAATTAACTTAAAGATAATTTGCCGTCGTTGCGTTTTACACACTTTTTGTTTTAACTTTAGAAAATTTATAACATAAACTGTTACAAATACAAATTATGACATGCTATATGCTAGACCGTCTTGTTCTGTTCTAAATATTTTTTACGCATTATTACCATCCATTACAGTATAAAGGCTGTCTCAGCTTATTTATAGCAGCGTTTTGTAACAAATTTGAGTATAAAGTGCATTTCCTTGTATTTAATTTAGTATACACAATTTGTTCCGTTATTCACCTTTAGATAGTTTATAACACTAAATGTTGTGTTTTATTATACATGATATACTATATATAGGTTGCTAGACTGTCTCGATCTGTTCTTAATATTGTTTACGGAGTCTAACCATCCATTTCAGTATGAAGGTTGTCTCAACTGATCTATAGCAACGGTTTGTACCGTGTTTGAGTATACAATGTATGTCCTTGTATTTTAATTCAGTATGTAACGGGGTATTTTGTAGGCAAATACAACATTAACGATGTTCTAGGGATCTTTTTTTTTAATACACAATATTTAGACCCATGTATATGGTACAAAGGTCAGTGTACTAGCTGGAAGCATCACAGTGCTGTACGTGTATATAAAATCTGAGCACTACTCATATGACAATTTGTCACGGTATTAATCCATATCCTGAATATAAGAATATTGAAAATCCAAGAAGTATAATATAAATATTATGAATGTCAAAGTTGAATATATCAAGCAGGTAATTTTTACTGCATTCCAATATGTCTACAGTCTAAATCTACACGAAACAATGAAAACCTATAGTAAGGCCTAGGGCCTGAAAATTGACCAATCAAAAGGTTAGAATTTTCCCTCCAAAATGATATGACAGAAAAGAGGTTCACCAAAGGGAAAGAGAATGATACTAGAACAATAGTGCTAGAAATAGAAACAATGAGTAACTAAACTATCGAACACTGCAATAAAATTAATAATCAACAATATCATATTTTAATATATCAATCAAATATGACTCTGCCACAAGTATACACAATTTGTTCTAAGAAATATAAAAATAACACCTAACAAATGCAATGCATCCAAAGCGCTTTTCTATACTGTCTTCATAATAACGCACAATGCCAAACATTTGCAAGCCAAGGATGTATAAACCAAAACAGTTGAAGGATATACGACCAAGTTGATCTAACAATAACAAAATCAGTTGAAAAAGGTTTTAAAATAATTTCAAAATTCGTACACGGTCAATTTTAGAAAAGTTTGGACAATTGAGAATGTCTTTTTCAATCCGTTTGTCATAATATATAACTAGCAGAGTATATAAATTATCCATTGAAATATACAATCATATATATAAATATAGGAACATGTGGCATGAGACAACTCTCCATCCAAGTAACAATTTATAAAAGTAAAATCTTTATAGGTCAAGATACGGCCTTCAAAACGGAGCCTTAGCTCACACCGAACAGCAAGCTATACAGGGCCCTAATATGACTAGTTTAAAACCATTTGTCAGTTTGTTTTCATTTCTTGATTTTTTAATATTTCTTTTGTATAATCCCATGTAATAAAACATCACTGTTACTTATGCTATGCATACATACTATTTTTGTGTAATTACAAAAAAAAAGAATAATAGCAAAGCTAATTAATACATTTTAGCTATTAAAGACACGATGTTACTAGTCCACAAACTAGCACCAACAAAGGTGATACAAATTGAGAAATACATTATCTTTATCCTCAAACGATATGTATTGCTATGCACGTAACTGACAGATCGTTCGTTATCTTAACATTTTTTTTTGTTTTTTTTTTACACACGACAATATTGTCGTTATCAATTTCAATCACTTTAACCTTGTACACATTGTGTTGATTTACCAGTAAAACAGTGATGTATAAGTTGTCATATCATCAATAAACATCAAATGTAATTGATATTTAATAGTTTTCACTTCTAATTAACATGTTTTGTTTTATATAAAACTGATGAATTGTGGTATTAGTGGTTATAGTGATTGAGTGAGACTATAAATCACACTAAACCTGCATACGGTGATATATTTTAAATATTACGAACCCGCTAAATGTGTTAATATGTAAATACGCTCAGTTAAAATAAGTTGATGGTGTATCATTTTCTTCAATTTTCTATAGGCGTATGACGATTGAATCAGGTATAAATAAATACAAGCGGGATGGAGGAAAGTACTGTGATGTTCCTTACTTCTTCCAAATTAAAAAAAGGTTTTTTTGAAATAACACAGAATGCATTGATTTATAGTCCCTAAAGGTACACAAAAATATGACTATGTATGATTGACATTTATTTCTGAATGAATTTTGCTTCATACGAGCACACTTTGATTAGTACAGTTGAATTATTTGTTTCCATCGGGATACCATTTTTTTTATGAAATAATAACCCACTTAATGCAGCAAAAAAAATGTCGTGGGGATCCCTGGACATATGAGAGACGAATACCGAAAGCAGATGCTAACCCTTCCGTTTTTGGTGGGTTTTTTATTTTTCTATGTTGTGATTTTTTAAACTTTTGTTTGTCTGTCGGTCTTTTTCTTCTATAGCCATGGTGTTGTCAATTTTTTTATCTCTGAGTTTGCATATCACTCTAGTATCTATTGCCCTTCCTTTTCAGATTAACTGACTTCTAGCTAACACAATTTGAATCCTGTTATCTTTGTTAAGGTTTTTAACCGTCGCTTGCACTACTGTCATTATTAATGTTGAGGGTGTAAACCTGATAAAAAGATAATTATTCATAAGTTCCTTGAGCATAAAATGTAACAAATGTCGAATGCCACATTTAATTGTTACGTAGTGATTTTTGACGTGACAAAACCTGTGTAAAGTAACACAGTTACATATTTTCCGCTTGTGTGGTTAAGCAATACATTATCTATCTTCATCAATTATAATATCTACTATATTTAACAAAAACAATATTTAAAGTTACAAATTATCTATTTGTTCTTGATCAAATTAACGGATAACCTCATAAAAAATATCATGTTCCTTGTTAGTTACTAAAATCGTGTGTCATCAACACAAATGTCATTGTTTGTTGGACGGATTTTAGAAGTGGTGAACAGTCATACTTTTGAATACTTTTCTTGATACTGAATCTTTTAATTTAACACGTAAAAAAAATGTCTATATTACACAAACATAAATAGAACAATTAAATAAGTAAAATAAAAGAAATGCTGAACTCAAACACACCAATCGAATGAATGAAAACTCTCATATTCCTGACTTAGTACGGACATTTGTTATTGTAGAAAATGATTAACCCTGGTTTAATACCTATCAAACTCTCATTTGTATGACAGTTGTATTATGTGTCCATTATATTGACATAAAATTGAGAATAGAAATTGGCAATGTGTCAAAGAAACAACAACATGACCATAGAGCAGACAACAGCCGAAGGCCACCAATGAGTCTTCAATACAGCGAAAAACTCCCGCACCCGGAAGCATCCGTCAGCTGGCCCCTAAACGAATATCTATACTGGTTCAGTAATAATGGACGTTATACTTAACTCCGAATTATGCACAAGAAACTAAAATTTAAAAGATAGCAAGACTAACAAGGGCCAAAGGCTTCTGGCTTGGGACAGGCGTAAAAAGCGGCGGGGTTACACATGTTTTTGTTGATCTCAATCCTCCCCCATACCTCTAACCAATGTAGAAAAAACAAACGCATAACGATCCGACATACATAATAGGTAAAATTGATTAATATGTACTAAAACGATATTGCAAAGGAAAAGGCGAAAAGATCACCACTTCCTTATCACATGTATGACTATTAGAAAATACAATTTATATTCTCCTTTTTTATTTTTATTTATTCTTCCATGATACCAAACTTGTCATTTTGTGTACCATATGCACCAGTAGTAATTCTCGAATCACAGAGGTCAAAAGGACAAAACAGTGGGAGTCTTTTTCATTTTTAGCTATGGCGTTGTCAGTTTGTTTTAGATTTATGAGTTTGACTGTCCTTTTGGTATCTTTCGTCTCTCTTTTACATAGACAATAAGGTTTTTGTCAATATATCCTTAAAAAATATGGATTCACTTTACATTTGTTCCAATATCATTCCATTTACACCATCACATCGTTACCTAGATATGTTTCTGTAAGAAAACAACGGGAAAAGAAGATTGCTTTTGAAACTATCAAAGCAAGTACAGTCGTCATTAAACGCATCAATACTGATCGATTCCAAAACAATAACAAACTCTGTTACAAGGCAACAAAAGGGGATTGACATTATAAAATACCAACAAATGTATATGTTTAGTTGCAATTGCCTTATATGTAATGGTTGGACAACCAATATTTATTTCTTATGACTCTATCTGAAGTGACTCGTCTAATTATACAGCAAAGAATAGATACATTACTCTACTTTACATATTTAATATTTTAGAATATGACAACATCTGTTCAAATACATTGCATGCAGACATATCATTTGGAAAAGTGCGCAAGAAGTCCATTTTCGCAAAATACATAAGTTATCATCATATATAAGGGGACTATATAATGTTATGACCGTATACAACTAAATCAATATAACTATATAATTACTGTATTTTGATGAGGTACAAATGCGACTCTATTGACTTTTAAACACAAATGACATTCACTATAAAATTGAGAAAGGAAATGGGGAATGTGTCAAAGCGACAACAATCCGACCATAGAGTAGACAACGGCCAAATGCCACCAATGGGTCTTCCATGTAGCGAGAAACTCCCGCACCCAGAGGCGTCCTTCAGCTGGCCCCTTAAAAATATGAATACTAGTACAGTGATAATGGACGTCATACTAAATTCCGAATTATACACAAGAAACTAAAATGAAAAATCAAACAAGACTAACAAGGCAGAGGCTCCTGACTTGGGACAGGCGCAAAATTGCGACGGGGTTAAACATGTTCATGTGATCTCAACCCTCCCCTATACCTCTAGCCAATGTTGAAAAGTGAACGCAGAACAATACGCACATTAAAATTCAGTTCAAGAGAAGTCCGAGTCCGATCCCAGAAGAAAGAAAATAAATAAAATGACAATACTACATAAATAACAACAGACTACTAGCAGTTAACTGACATGCCAGCTCCAGACCTCAATTAAACTGATTGAAAGATTATGTCTTCATCATATGAATATCAGGCACACTCCCTCCCGTTAGGGGTTTAGTATCGTACAATCATAAAGTATATGAGAACATAACCCATGTCATGCCAACAACTGTTTTTTTTAAATAAATGTCTTTAGTTCCGATGCATAGACCCTATAAGTGAATCAATATTAAAGCAAAAATATGCAATCTTTATTGACCTGCAACAGTATCGTAACTATATCCCTTCGTACTAAGTCTGTTTAAGAGATTGTAATCTTTTGAGGTGAATACTGACATGTTTGTGCTTTGTAAAGAATATTACCATAAAAGATTGGTTGTGAAATACCTGAACGTATAATATGTCTGAATGTTGAGTTATATTTACGAATCACTTCCTTATACCGATGATAAAAATTAGTAAATGTTTTGACTAGTTTGTGATATCGAAAACTCTGGTGTAATAATTTTTCAGTAATACATAAATTTCTCTCTAATACGTTGTTACATACACGAGAGAATCGTACAAGTTAAGATATATAAACACCATAATATGGTGACAGGGGAACGTCACCATCTTAAATGAATGATTAACGATAGGAAATGAAAAACGATCTCTTTTATCATAATTGTTTGTATTAAGCTTCCCGTTAATGATATAGATATCGAGATCGAGGAAGGAGCAGTGGTCATTGTTAGTATTAGCTTTATATAAGGTAGTATGGGTGTCTTCCTCCATCTTGGATTGTAAAAAACAGAGAATCAAAGGTCCAGATTTGCCATCAAGTTAGCAAATTTGATGCAGGAATGCAGATGTTTAATGTACATTTTCATTTAAAAGTACCAATTTATAAGAATATAACTTCTAAATATTGATATTTTTGCAAATGTTATTTTTGGTTGTTTTTTTTTTTTTTTTTAAATTTGGCATTTTAAGGGGAGGTAACTCTAAAAAAAGTGCATTTTCTGAAGGATTCTGTATGGAATTTTCCTATTTTGTATTTTAGCCGGGAAAAACGTACGGTGACCCTATCTTTTCTTTTGATATTCTCAAAGCAGTGTCTGAAAGCTATCTTTTCCTGAAGTATTTAACAATTCTATAATTTTGTTTAGTTTCTAATCACAAAATGGTGTTTTTTCCTGTATAATCCATACAAAATGTGTATTTTGTCCCGTCCTGTAGCTTGAGAAAATGCAAGGTGACCTATCATTTTTGTTATATTTTTCAACATGTATCAATAGATACAACGTTTTGGCAAAGTATGAACAAATTCTATCATTTTTATTTTAGACTCCCATACCACCTTAAAGTAATTTCAACAAGATAGATTTCTTTAGTATTCATACTGAAGTTGTCATTATTGAGAGCCAATATATTATCCAAATATCTAAAAGTATTGTTGAATTTTTGTATCAAATATTGTTTCGATGGGTCTTTGCTAATTTTAGTCATACATTGTAACTCATAACAATGTCAAAACAGGTCCGCAATAAGTGGTGCACAGTTAGTCCCCATTAGAATTTCAATAACTTGACGATATATGGAATCTCCAAAGCGAACAAAAATGTTATGAAGTAAAAATTCAAGCGCATATATAGAATCAAAGCATGTCCTATTGGCATAGTTCTTTTGTTTATTGCTACTAAAAAATTACCTCAAAGAGTTTGAACATATGTACTCGCATTCTGACTTTTTAAATGCCCAGTTAATTAGGGATGTTATTTTTCTTAAATAAGAACATGAGGCAAAGTGGTACATGTATATAGGGTAGAAAAATAAGAAAAATAATGAACAAATTCAAAATCACCAATATATGCATGCAATTTATGCAAGTACTTCCAACGAATTTTTGACACTCCAAAAGTAATTATTGTCAAAGGCCTTATTTACACAATTTATTATCAGATATTTTATTGTACCAAGTGTACTATTAAGTAGAATAGACATTTATTAGTAGAACAATGGCCTGAAGATGAACAAAATCTTTATTTGTAAGGTTTTTTGTGTAGCTTCGGAAGTCAGCAGATAGTTGGAAATTGCATTGTATTTGGTTCTGCTAGTAAATAAGTGACTACAAGTTTGTGTTTGTTACAGTTGTCGTTTTCCGAAAAAGAAGTCAGTTGGAATTTTGGTGAATTCGTGATTTCCTTTTGCAAAACCTCAATATAATATTACGTCAAACAATAAGGATATTATTAGCAGCTTTATCAGCCGGGACAAAAACAAATTCCTTGGCTAGTTATTTTAGTTTATGTTTGATACGCGAAATAGGGTTTTTATGGTTGTTGTTAAGATGCTTAGAGGCCGACGACCGAAGTGAAGAATATTTAAAAAAATCAATTAAACTACATATTTACCGAAACAAAAAGAGTATTTTTTTAATTCCATATTCCGAACTTGTATTTAACGACAAATATTGACCAAAACGAATTGTATATGTAACATGTAAACCATAACGTTGCATGTAAAAGTCCGTGACGATTAGCGGGGTGAATAACTCTTTCCTCCATGTGAATATGCTTTTGTATTCAGAATCAAATTCATAAAGAGGAATCTCCTTAAATGAAATCAATGTTGATTAATTCAATATATCACTATTCAAAAATCAGAAGCATTTTACAGTTTGTGTACATAAATATGTAAGCTGTATCGGATAGAAACTGACCTTATACAACATTGTACAATGAACTTCATAAAATCAACTTTTTCGTATTTTGAGTCTTGAGAACTTATCTTTGTAAAGTATTCAACTGTTAAATATGTATATTTATGTATTAATTTGCATACAGGTCGATTTATATACGACACAAGACAGTTGTTGATTACATTTTCTCCTATTTGGCTCCATAATAAATGTGAAAAAGCCCGATAATTTCAAGTGACCACGACACGTATCAAATGTGTGTCCTCTCTGTCGTTTCTTTTATATTTGTATTCTTCCATCCATTGGAATTTAAATGCATTTTTCTTTTAAATCAGGAATGAAAGGTATAAATTACATTTAATAACAGTAACTTTTCTCTGTCTTATAAACTGTGCTACTTTATGGCTTGGTCCGATAGAAACGTGCATAATTTGTAGTTTTCGTCTATTGAAATAAAAAAATTGAAAATAATGAATCGTATTGTGAATCATAAAAAAACGGGAAACATATTTTGGTTACAGCAACACATGACTACTCTGTCACAGTTTTTGCTTGAATCGTTAAATTTAAAACCACAAAAGTGCATAATTATTCATCATTTATCATTGGTTTATTACAATGCATGGTCATTTTTTTCCAAACATTGGTGGTATAAATAGAGCTGTTTAAAGACGATCAAATCAGGTTGAATAAATCCAAAGTAAGTAACCATGGGAGTTTTAACTATACTGTTGGTATCTGTTGTTGGAACTGTCTACGGATATGGCTATGGAGGCAGCTATGGTGGTGGTAGAGGCGGAGGTGGAGGTGGAGATTTCGTTGCTCTAGGTGGAGGTGGCGGTGGCGGAGGAGGAGTTCTTGGTGGCGGAGGTGTAGTTGGAGGTATAATTGGAGGTGGCGCAGGAGGAGGCGGTGCCGGAGGTTTAATCGGAGGTGGAGGTGTTGCTGGAGGTTTAATCGGAGGAGGTTAGTGAATGTTAATATTGGGTTCATTATCAGTGACATTCAAAAAGTTCCTAACGCTTAGTTGACCTTAAATATATTTGTAAACTTTGTTAATTTCTTCTTTTTTAATTTGTCTACTCAACTGTTCAGGTCGTATATGCCTTTCTCACTATCAAATTCTGCACTGTTGACTAACAGTTTTTGCATCCACTGCATTTAAATATTGGTGGATAGTTTTCTGATTGGGAATTATACACTGTTTAACATCAATATGTTCTGTAATATTTGGTCTAAACTAAATTTAACACACATACCATAAGTGCAACTATTAAATTCATTCAAATATTCTGGGCGTTTGAAACAAAAAATATGCAAGCTATTTTGACTAATTATTTAAAGTAAATGTATACTGGTACATGTATATTATAAATAGTTTGTTTTTTAATAGAACAATTTGGTACATAAGTTTTAAGTATTTTATTGTATGAATTCCCTTATACAAACTGAACATTGATACAAAATAATGTTTGTTACATAATAGCTGGTCGTTGGTGGTGTACCTGCCGTCCAGGTCTTTGCCGTAAAGGGGAGCTTACTTTGGACAAAAAATGCAGACTGTCACCATTGTTTCCATGGCAATGGAATACCTGTTGTCAATGGTTCCCATGGTGGGTAACCAGCCGTAACTACGGTGGTGGCATCGGAGGTGGCATTGGTGGTGGCATCGGTGGAGGAATCGGCGGTGGAATCGGCGGTGGAATCGGTGGAGGAGTTGTAGTAGGAGGTGGAATAGGAGGAGGATTAGGAGGAGGATTAGGCGGTGGATTAGGAGGTGGATTAGGCGGAGGATTAGGCGGAGGATTAGGAGGGGGATTAGGCGGTGGATTAGGAGGAGGATTAGGAGGAGGATTAGGAGGTGGATTAGGAGGGGGATTAGGCGGTGGATTAGGTGGTGGATATGGCGGAGGATATGGCGGAGGAAAAAAGTCATATTAAGCTAAATGGTTTGTAAAATCTTTTTTTTTATACTTTATTCCTTGAATTTTTGTTGTATGTTTCACAGATTCAAATTATTGTATATGTATTTAATCTCTATTATTTGATGTTTATTTTATTTATAACTATAACCATGAGAATTCCGATACGATATTATTCATTGACATGCCTATTACTCGTAACACTACGAAGATGAATATACGGGATTTTGCAAAAAGATATTTGTCTATCAACCGTATCGGGTACAAGTCAAGTGGTACTCTTATATGCTATGCTGTAAACCAAAAGACATCTTCTATAATAAACAAATGATGCACTAGTAATGTCAGTTGCACTGTCGAAATAACTGAACTATTTGCCATATTTCTCATATCGAAACAACAATGAATACATTCAATAAATTTTGGCGATTTTGTAAACTATTTATTGTTAACCTGTCAAATATTTGAAAGATGCCTTATTTAAATTGTATGCATACCCCTCAAATTAGTTCTATCTTTAAAATTTAACAACGAGTATCTACACCATATACATAGTACGTCATGTTTTGTGTTTCTTGTACTATGTATACATACATTGAAATCATACTGCCAATGTTTGTCAAATCAAGATGAACGTCTTTAATTTTAAGGAGATGGATTTGATAACGGTAAAACGAATATATTTTTTTTCATTTTTTACACTTACAAAATAATGCTTCTTTTTGTAATTGTACTGTGGTGTAGAAATGTTGGGCTGCATTAAAAACAATTTTTCATCCCGATAAAATTACAAAAAAAACATTTTTTGTTTTATAATTACATCTTTTATGGTAATAAAGCCATGAACAAAAAGTAATAATCAAGTTTATCTTTTAATTACCTGTGCACTTTTATGATGAAGCATGTATTATAGCGAATACAGAACTTCATGTTGATATGAAGATTATTCTTTGAATTACGAGCAATTCATGTTAGCCAATCAAACAATCAGAATATCGTGACACACATATTTAATGTTATTATCATTGAATTAGCCGTATCAGAATATAGTGCATTCCGGGTAATATTTTCAAATGCGTACACCAAAACATTGTGATTGGTTTAAAACGTTCTAAACAATGGAAATCTATCCAATCACGTAACGTTATTTTCATTTTGGTGTACGAACAATGAGATTACCCATAGTCCTTTAGATTCTGAAACGGCGAATTATGTTGAGTTATTTCAAATTACTTAAATTCACCTGCTTTACACTTTTAATATTTTGTAGATGTACAGAAAAAAAAATGAGAAACAATACTACATTGCATAGGATGGAATAAGAATTTGCAATTAAAATATATTTGTTTACATTACTATTTTTGTGTTCAATTCACTTCTACGATACATTTAAAAACATTATTAGCAACTGTTCATCTTTCATCAATAAAGTGGTAGGCCATTTAGATTTATTCAAATGGGTGATTACTTTGTTTTAAAAACAGATATACGTCACATGTGTATTATAATCAAATGTATATAACTGATATTAGTCATCGTCAAATCCATTTGACAAGTTTAAAAATAGTCCGATATATATTTTTTTCTATTTCTTGGTTTTGATAATAATTTTTGGTGTTTGACTAGATCAATATTAGTTATGGACCAATCTTCTTATTCCAATAAAGCAATTTCCAAGATGACCACTACACGAAGTTAAACACCCCATACGTCGCTTATATTAACATAGTGTACAAAGAATGTAAGTAGTGCTGATTGTGTGAATCAATATAATCAAATAGAATTTTAAAATTACAACCGTTATAAGATTTGAAAAGATCACCAAATATCCCTTATATAAGGTAACAAAGTGTAGTGTTTCAATGTTCCTTCAGAAGAAATAAGTGACTAATTGTAGTGATTAAGATTAGAATATAATGTTGACTGCTGTACCCCTATTTGTGACATTTTTACCGTGTTTGTTTTGTTCACACATCATTGTAAATGAGATGGAATTTGGAGCCACTTTAGATAATTGAGAAGTGTAGCTAGCTATAAATCCAGGTTTAATTCACCATTTTCTACATCACAAAATGTCTATACAAAGTCAGGAATATGAAAGCTGTTATCCATTCGGGTAATATAATTGAACGTGTGATTTTGCGCTTTGGTTAGCGACTTTCCGTTTTGAACTTTCCTCAGTGTTCGATATTTTTGTGAAGTACGTTTAGAAAATCGTTAGTTCGTTGCAATTAATGCAGGGCTCATAGTTACATAGTGATACAAACTGACACATTCATAGCAATGTTTAAATAAGATAAGAGTAAGAAGTCAAGGTTAATATTATCACAAACAGTGATATAGTAACGATACATTATATATATAATTACTCTTGTCAATATTGTAGATGTCTCCTGTCTCGAGTATCTAAAACTACAAAAAATAAATGTCCTTGAATTTCAGGTCATTTTGTTTGTTTTAACTTTAGATAATTTATAACATAAACTGTTACAAATAAAAATAAAAATATGACATGCTATATGCTAGACCGTCTTGTTCTGTGACATTTTTTGTTTGCGAAGTATTACAATACATTACTGTGCCAAGGCTGTCTAAGCTTATTTCAAGATTTCAAGATTTTATTGTAAAGCAACGCTCAGACACATAAATGTGTAACATGAGGTACATATATACAATGGTAAACATGATTTATAATACAAAGGTAACATTAAAAAAAACAAAATAAAAAACAATATAATTTAAAAAAAAAAACAACAATAAAAAAAATAAAAAAAATATATTGAAGCAACGTTTTGTCACATGTTTGAGTGTAAAGAACATGTACCTGTATTTGATTGAGTATACACAATTTGTTCCGATAAAATATATAAATTACCCGTTATTCACCTTAAGATAATTTTTGTTTTTTTCTTATTCTACTTGCAATACTATATATCATGTATATAGGTTGCTAGAGCTTCTTGATCTGTTCTAAATATTTTTTACAGTAGTGTTAGTCTTGTCAATATTGTAGATGTTGTCTCCTGTCTCGAGTATCTAAAACTACAATAAATAAATGTCCTTGAATTTCAGTTATGCTTTAATTTTTTCCATTGAAAAGAAACAAAATTTTGTGGTATTTGACAAGTAATTTTACCACAGAGTAGGTTGCAAATACCAGTAGTATCTTTTAATTGCAAACCACAAAACAAAAACAGATTGATATTGTATTTGTAAATAAAATGAAACAACCACTTGTTCTTGTTAATTGTCAGTGGGAAGCCCCTATATAATACATCCTGAAAGCTATTTATTGACGCGCCCATTATATTTTGTACGATTACCCTATAGGTGACCCTTAGTTTTTGGGTTATAATTGGAGTATACCATACAAATCATATATTCATACGACATGTACTAAATAAAAAAAGTTACACTGCAAATCAGACTATATGTATTTCCGTTTTGAATTTTCCTCGTAAGTCAGTATTTTTCTAATTTTACTTTCTTTCCCCGAAAACATAACTACGGAAAAAACAGAAACACACAAGCGACACACACACCTTTGAGTCGAGAGACACTAGATATTACATAAGTTAAATTATTCGTAATTGAACACAAATACTGGTTAAGAACATGAACACAAAAAGGACAGAAAATCAAAAGTTCACACAAATGCTATACAATAAACACTACATTTAATATAATGATTTCAAAATATATATTTAAGAAGCAATCAGGAATGAATGAGTGTTCATGACTGTTACTATACATTAATAATATAACTTTTTGTTTGACAATATAAAAAAGAAGATGTGGTATGATTGCCAATGAGACAACTATCCACAAAAGACCAAAATGACACAAACATTAAAACAACTATAGGTCACCGTACGGCCTTCAACAATGAGCAAAGCCCATACCGCATAGTCAGCTATAAAAGTCCCCGATAAGACAATGTAAAACAATTCAAACGAGAAAACTAACGGCCTTATTTATGTAAAAAATGAACGAAAAACAAATATGTAACACATAAACAAACGACAACCACTGAATTACAGGCTCCTGACTTGGGACAGGCACATACAAAATAATGTGGCGGGGTTAAACATGTTAGCGGGATCCCAACCCTCCCCCTAACCTGGGACATTGGTATAACAGTACAACATAAGACCGAACTATAAAAATCAGCTGAAAAAGGCTTAACTCATCAGATAGGCAAAAAATACAAGTGGACGTGGCCGGGTACTTATACATCCCGACACAAAAAGACACAATGAACAGATCTGAGAGTATTTGCAGGAACATTTTAACTTTACAAACTAGTACACACGAGGTTTGCCTGATTCACTCTCAAAATAGTTTTAACTATACAAATTCCTATAACTAGATGAATATACATACTAAAACTATATGTTCAGAAATAATTGCATACATTTATTTTTGCTAATTTTGTAGGATGAAATAAAATGCGTGATTAATTGTTCCGATTTCAGGAAAAGATCTGCAGTCTACTTAACATTCGAAGCACCAACAAAGTCTTGACTATGATATCAGATACCAAAAAATCTTTAATTCAAAAAGGTCTCAGTATTGCTGCTAAGATAAGGCAATGGTTCAACTCCAAATTAAAATCGTCTCGTTTGTAAGTGATTAAGTTTCTAAGATTACCACTGTATTCAAATACGAGGTGCATACGTCTGGAAAAAAGGGCGAATAAAGCTATGGCCTTCTATAAAGAATAAAAATATACTAGTAAGACTCAATCAGAACATGTATGTGCAGTTATATGACATGAATTCTTGATATTAGTTTTACAAGGTCTGAAGAAAATCCAACTACATTTGTTTACTAGGATAACACTATAAAATGCTTAGTTGATTGAACATGACTGTTGACATTTTGCTGGCAAATTCTACTTTTTCGATCAACAACAACCAGAATATTTTGTTTTTTTAAAGGGACTAAGCCGCGAATGATTTTATACTACTTAGATATAAGAAGATGTAGTATGATTGCCAATAAGATAACTTTCCATCTAAGTCACAATTTGTAAAAGTGAACCATTATAGATAAACATACAGTCTTCAACAAGGGGCCTTAGCTCACACTGAACAATAAGTAATACAGAACCTTAAAATGGCAATGTGTAAAACCATCAAACAGTAAAACCAACGGTCTAATCTATATAAAAAACCAGGAACATTAATGCACCATATAATCAAACGACAACCACTGAACATCCGGTCCCTGACTTATGACAGATGCAAACCAATGCAGCGGGTTTAAACGTGTTAATAGGTACCAACCTTCGCGCTTACTTGAAAAAAAAATAATATTGTAACATTACAGCATAGAAAGACACACTATAACATATCACTTGCAATGGCTTGCTTCAATCAAAAGACATATTGACACAAACATACTCTGAACGATTAGATTTAATGTAAATGTTAAATGTAAATACACAATCAATATACATAAGGGTACATGTCATATTTTATATGGCAAAATACAAACAACTTCTGTTTTTTGGTATTTGAGTATTAACTTATAGTGGTATACCAATTACAGAAACACAAGGACTTTTTAAAAGTCAAATTATTTTACTTCGAGAATAAAAGAGACATGTTCAGTTAAAAGTTGAATAACAATACTGGAAATACGTTGAATATGTTTTTTGTTCTTTCTTTTAAATGTATGGTAACATTGGACTAGTTATCTTATGTTCATTGGTGTTTAAATGTATTTGTACTATCATTATATTGTGCATAAACTTTTCTTTCGTGCTTATCATGGATGCAATATATAGGACATATATCTTTACACCCCAACTTTCAGTAGGTTGGATTTTACCAAAAGTGGTGTATTTTTTCAGAGTGCATTCCTATCTGAAAAAAAAGAGTAATACTAGAAGAAGCTTTGTGCTAAATTTCATGCTTGTAGCAGGATGTTCACAATTTTTCACGAAGCCTCCGTATCAATACAATATGCACAATGTACGTAAAAAATTTAGTTACAAGTCATTTTAACAAAATAGAAAAATGTTAAAATATAATCGAAGAATTTTTTATATTACATAAGTTACTCAATAAATTTCCACAAAATGTGAAAGCGTGTTGTATTGCATTTTCACGTGAAGATACAAATGTGACATCTGTAGTCAACGCCCCGTTTTGACGTGCGTTTACTTTCTTTAATGATTGGTCTGCACCTAACTGTGTTTTGCAATCTAAAACAATAATTTCAAGCGCTAAAACAAACAATAGAACTGTTGAAGAACAGCCTTGCATTTCCAATGTAAATGTTTTAACCTAATGTAACCCAACAACTATTCATGACACATGTTTGAATGTTTGTATACATAGTTTTACCACCACTTTATAATTGTTTCAATAATATCAAAATGCTTCAAAGTTCCAATCATAAAAATACCATTTAAATTAATCAAATGTTTTTGTAAATCTATACAAACATTTGCCTTCTCAATTTTGCATGTTTTCCGCGTAGTCTATAACATGTTGTAAATAAACCCAATAAAATCTATGTTTATAATTTCTGACTTGTTTAACCGTTGAGGAAGAACATTGAAAAAACTTTTTAAAATCTATATTTATAAGATTTATTGGACAATAAATTTCTCAAAGTAAAGAATCACATTTTTGCAATATCAAAGTTAATTCACTAGTACGTTGTCAAAACGAAAGACTGTTTATATCGTATCCTGTACATTCATCAAAAGTAATTTAAGTATATATCAACACATTTTTATTTAATTTTACTGTCTTTCCTTCAGGACCTGGGCATTTTTTTCAATTTTAATTGATAGATAATATGTGTGCGATCCTCCACTGTTATCTTTCCATCCTATATAAGTTTATCATTTTCATCAACTTTATATTCTAATTTTGTATCAATGATATATCATTTGTATATGTTTCTGTTACATCTTTGATTAAAACGTTTCTATCATACACATTTTTTTTTGTTAAATAAGTTATCTTTCTCCGAAATCATTTCCCTATTATCCTATTAGTTTACGCATCGAATTTCTTTCTTGTTTTCCTTTTTCTGACCCAATGAAATAAGAATTATTTTTTGTATCAAACTCTACCAATTTGTCTCTAGATCTCACTTGAGTTCCTGTCACCTTTTCTATAAATATTTTGTCTAGTTCTTCATCAATGTATATTAAATATTTCCTTTTCTATTTCATTATTATCTATGTGCGTCTCGTCCCTTAAGTACGGTTTAGCCCTTTGTTTAGTTTGATTTACTTTTACAATAATTTGTGGTTACTTCCCTTACTGCGATTAACTAAATTAAATCAAACGTGACAAAATGTTAGATTGTTTCCTTACTATAACTTATGAAAACCAATAGTACAAATTTACACTCATTAAACTACTATGTCATCGTTAGAAATACAGTAATATGAAAGGAACACTTTAAAACAATAAAAAAAAATTGACAAAACCGGCCAGATACATAATGGATTGATACAGATTCAATTTTACGTTTAGTCACGTGTGGGTGTCATTTAAGATGCCATTACAAGGTCTTCCGTCATCATAATACTGAAAGAATTGTCGTAGAGGTATATTTAGCGATTTTATTTGTATAAATGGTTGATTTTGACCTGTTGTTCTTACATTCCGAATCAATGAAACAACCCGACACTATATAGTCAAAGTCACCGAATGTGGCTCCAACACAAATAAGCAAAACCACCACACACAACATATCCATGTTGTACATTAAAGTAGTTTTCGTTGGTTCATACTAACTAATAACTAAGAACAAAATAACATAATAAGACTTTTTATTTCACCAAGCAAACTAATCGATAGGTTTTAATTCTCTAATGAAGCTTTCTTAGAGTATGTACCATGATTAAAACATTGTTTTGACGTCATCCTATTATTATACCCGTTCTTTATTTCAGTGATTGGACTCACATTTACCTGTAAGAAACCATTATGTTACCTTTAGCTCTCCAATATCTTTAAGAATAGCCCTCCTCTTTCTTAAAAATATTGGACAGCTTAAGGTAGCATAACTGATTTTTAAAGGTGAATGATAGTTCAATCACTGAAATAAAAAAATAAAAAACTAATTACCCAATTTGTTTTCATCATGTAAACAAAAATACAACTAAAAAACAGATGACAATTAAAAAAAACATTTTATTAATGTTACCTTCCTAATGTTACCTTCCTATACTATATTTTTTTCACTCATTAAAACGGTTTCTTGAGGGAAAAAATCACTTTCAAATTGATGTAAACACTATCAATTATTATCTCACAGTTATTTTGTTTTGTTTTTGGGTTGTCTCTTTTAGCACTAATTCATGATCAATAAGTTGATTATGCTCGTTGTAAGTCTTGTTTTTGTTGCTTTTATGAATTTCTTTTTTCAAAAGATTTATCCTCGTCCGTCTTAAGATTATCAAAATTGACTTCTGGTATTGCTCTTATTCTTCCTTACATCGTTTTCAACTACAATTAAAATTAAAAAAGTAATGCGTCTAAAATTTGAGAGATCGATCATGCCGCTATACAAGGACCATTAACTTGTACACATTATGTTTGGTTGCCTGTAAAGTAGTGATGCATTACTTGTCATTTTCAATCATTATCCAATGTAATTAATATTTAATTGTTTTCGTGATTTGATAAAACAAGAAAACTAAACTTAATAATTGCAATGCATCCGAAGCGCTTTTTGGGGATTTGCCTTTATAAGGAACGCTCAGTGCAAAATGTTTGCAAGCAAATGATTTATAAAAAAACTAATATTTAAAGACCTATAAGACCAAAGGGGACCTAAAAATAGCCACATCAATTGAAACCTTATTTTTTAAATGATTTCAATATTTATAAAAAAACTATTTTAGAAAAGTTTTGATATTATTAGTTATCTTGGTGTAATCAGGGGTGTACAGAATTTTAAACCGTTTGTTGAAAATTCATACACTCTGAGGCGCCGCCAAATGGGTGTATGCATTTTCAATAACGGTGTAAAATTCCGTACACCCCTGTTTACAGCAAGATAACGAATTTATTTCTTGGGAACAATTCCATTATTCATTTTTAATTCATGATGTAAAATTGAAAATTTGTAATGAAAAATTTCCAGTGTAACATTTTTTTAACTTCGATGTTGCTGCCCGTTGTCAAATTTATACTTTTTTTCTTTATTCTGGGAAAAATTCAGAAAAATGTTGTGTTCTTTTGACATGTTTGAATTTTCGGTTACAAAAAAAATTAGGAAAAATTGTTTTAAATATTTGTTTTTTTATTATTTTTGTCCTCAAATTAATCTATTTTTTATTTTTGACATTATATTTTTTTTGTTGACATTTCTTTTGTTTTATTTCGGCAAAATTTTTATTTTTTTATTTTTTGACAAAATTTTATTTATCCCGGGGTTAACAAGGGTGGGGTGTTATTTACACCGGGGTAATTAATCAATCAGATTGCAGGATATTTGCTGCATAAGAAATAAAAATCATTAACATTGATAAGATTAATTTGTCATCGTTTGATAAAGATTAATATTTTTAGAATACTACAACAGATACAAATAAAAATCATTGATGAGCAAAAAAATGTACGAACATTATGGTTGAATATGGATTCAATATCAACCTTTTCACGTTTATATACCATTGACAATTTCCATATGCAATTATATATAATCTCTTGTCACAATTAATAGGTCACGTTGGTTCTATCTTGTTATTTTAAGTTTCGTTGACGTGGCGTAAACACCAACAAGTAAACAAACACACGGCAGATCATATTTTATTTTATCATACATTTTGTACTGATATAGATATAGGATGATAAGGTGTGAGTGCCAATGGGACAACTCTCCATCCAAATAACAATTTATAAAAGTAAACAATTATAGGTCAATGCATGACCTTCAACACGGAGCCTTGGCTCACACCGAGTAACAAGCTATAAAGGGCCCCCAAATTAGTGTAAAACCATTCAAACGGGAAAACCAACCAAATATGATCTGCGATACCTGAATGCAAATGCATAGTTAATAAAATATTAGGGACAAACATTCAAGGCTAAAGAGAAAAACAAACAAGTCCAAACAAAGCCATGGCAAGACACCACGGCGAAATATTTAACCCTTCGAAAATAATCACTTTGGAAAACAACAACTGGAAATGTTTAACGACCTTGACTGGATATACATCCCTCGCACGGTCGGTTCGGTGCCCGAAGACGTTTGGTGAGCATTTAAGAGGCAATGCCAGAGAAAACCAGGCAGAACTTGGAAATTTTGTTCAACAACCTTTTTGAGATAAATGTGTTTTTGTAATGTATCCACCTTGTTTTGTTGGGAAATGACATTTTTAAAAGTCATATTGGGTTATTATGTATAAAAAAATGAATTTGATTTTTCAGAAAATTTGACTGCTTATATAGGGAAATATGGGTATTCATTTCTCAACAAAAACAGCCTACAATATAACAATTGATATATATTCTAAAAGGTGACCATGAATACAGCAGGAAATTATTATAACATCTCTGGTATCTGTTGATATGTAAATGTTCTAATGCAGTCAACTGTCGGGAAACAGCAGTTTGTTTTCGACTTTTTGGTGTTTAGACATACCAAAAGTGATGCTCTTCAATTTAAAAACCGATAAAGGTTGTAATCAGCTGTTTGGTTAAATGAACTTCTGCTGCATATTTTTATACATAATTGACCATTTTGATACGATTTAACAAAAGTATATAACTTTGTGGTGTTGGGAAACTTATTTCCCTCATCAAGAGATTGTTGCATTCATGTACGGGTGATCTATTCCTAGACACATTGGTTTAATAAAGGCAGTTACAAATTCTGTACGGAAATGAGGATTATTTATAAGACTGAAATTATTGTACTATTTGCTGAAAATGTGGAATATGAGGAATTTAAAGCCATCCGTGAGTAGTTTTGATGATTCAGCTGGAAATGATACAGTTTGCTCCCACCTTAAAACAGTACATGATATATCATGGACAGGACACCAAAGACAAAGAAAGATCTAAATGCCATAATTTTTGGGATCTTGAAAACTGGAAAGGCGGATCTCTTTGAAGCAGATGATAGTTATAATGTATAAAAGAATTCTTTGCGACAGTTATACCAGTTGGAACAGGTAATAGTTTAAATTATGGAAGTTTGAAATTACTTCTGGAATAAATTGATACAAAAAGGCATCAACCAAAGCTGGGACTATTAAACTAGTATAAATAAGTCCCAGATCAAAGCATTCAGAAGATTAAATAATTTTACTAAACATACTTTTCAAAATGTCTTTTTTAAATTGAATTAAAATAAAATTATTGTTTGAATTTTCTAGACACATTCATTTGTTTGATGCTGCTTTATTTTGAAAACTAGAAGTCATTTACCAATTACAATGTTTTCCCAACTGACAATCATGAGGCCTCTTTAATAATCTCAATATATCCCCACTTTCCCCCATATTTTTAGTTACAATGTGAAATTAATATTATCTGCAAATTTATGATCTGTGCTGAATGCAATTTTATACAAGTTTATTCATCATGTTCAAACATTATTTGAACATGTTGAATAGGATAATAATATAAAATAAAACAAAAAAACTATCAGACTCAAAAGTTACAAAAGAAGAAGATTTTGTATGATCATGATCATTGCCAATGAGAAAATCACATGTACAACTACATGTATCCTCCATATACACAACAGACCATGTCATCTTATTCATTATGTTTATCATGTTTATCATTTTATATGTACATGTACATCCTGTACATGTAAGCAACTACAAATGAATACATTTGTATATACATGTAGAATAGATACATGTATAAAAAGATGTGGTATGAGTGTCAATGATACAAATCTCCATCCAAGTCACAATTTATAAAAGACAATCCTACAGTTATCAGGATAGTCATATATGTTTATGTCAGATATACATGTAAACAGTAAGCTTAATTTGTTAAAAAGCAGGAGCAAATTGTATTATATCAGGTTGAATAAATCCAAAGTAAGTAACCATGGGAGTTTTAACTATACTGTTGGTAGCTGTTGTTGGAACTGTCTACGGATATGGCTATGGAGGCAGTTATGGCGGTGGTAGAGGCGGAGGTGGAGGTGGATATTTTATTGCTCTAGGTGCAGGTGGTGGTGCTGGCGGCCTTATAGGAGGAGGAGGCGGTGCTGGAGGCCTCATTGGAGAAGGAGGTGCTGCTGGAGGTTTAATCGGAGGAGGAGGTGGTGCTGGAGGTTTAATCGGAGGAGGTAAGTGAATGTTAATGCAGGGCTCTTTAGTCAATCATGTATATTATGTTTTGCAAGAAACTAAAGTAACACTTTTTCTAAGTTTAGCTGACTTTAGGTCAACTTTAGTATTGTTTTCATGTTGTTTTTGGATATATCTATAATACCCAAATATGTGGTATTATGAAACACAAATCAGAAAAATTTATTTGAACGCATGCCAATTATAAAATATCATTTGTGTCGTTCATGCTGAATGGAATCATGAAACTAAAATTCTGTTAAATTTTATCCTGAAAAAAAAGGCGTGCAGTGTGTATAAAATATCGTAGACTTATATTTAACATGTTTACCCAAATTTGAATGTTTCGAATTGTATCAAATTTTTTATGTCGGGCCATTTATAGTCGAATATATAATAAAGGTTTTTGTTTAGACTGAAGGCTCCACGGTTACCTAAACTTACTTACACCTATTTCATTAAACATTTAGTGGATAATTGTATCATAGGCATTGATAAGACATCTCCTTTTTTTTTACATCGTTCTGCATAGTCATATTTTATCATAGTTTCTGTCTCAGGCAAACATATAAAATATTTTGTGCTACATTATAGCTGGTCGTTGGTGGTGTACCTGCCGTCCCGGTCTTTGTCGTAAAGGGGAGCTTACTTTGGACAAAAATGCAGACTAACACCATTGTTCCCATGGCAATGGAATACATGTTGCCAATGGTTCCCATGGTGGGTAACCAGCCGTAACTACGGAGGTGGAATTAGCGGTGGTATTGGCGGCGGTATTGGTGGTGGCATCGGTGGAGGAATCATCGGTGGTGGAATCGGTGGTGGATTAGGAGGTGGAATCGGTGGTGGATTAGGAGGTGGAATCGGTGGTGGATTAGGAGATGGAATCGGTGGTGATTAGGGAGGTGGAATCGGTGGTGGATTAGGAGTAGGAATCAGTGGTGGATATGGTGGCGGATATGGCGGCGGATATGGCGATGGAAAAAAGTCATATTAAGCTGAATGGTATGTACAATTCAAATTATACATATACATATATTTTTTTCATTTGTCATAGATATGAAGTTATTGTACACAAAAGACAAGTCACGTACTAATATCTAGTATTCAATGATATTGTAGACTTATCTTACTCTATATTAAAGAGGGAAATCAAAAGTGCGCATAACTGTTTACAATCGGAAGGTCAACATACAGCTTGTTTTAAAAAACATTTATATTTTGAAAATATCATTGTATGTACTTGCGTCAAATGCTAGTTTTGATTTGTTATAAATGATTGTTGTTTGGAGCAAGTCTCTAATATTAGCGTCTAATTAACCTTTCCAAAAAACAATCTAAAGAAATTGGAACTTTTTTTTAAAATGTGACATATATCTGTAATGTGTATAAAAATAAAAGGGACAACGTGGTAAGGTATCACAAAATTGAGGGTCAGTTTTATTTCTTGAAATCATTTAATTTCACATAACAAAACAACACAACAGAATAATGTTCATACAAGACTCGATTTATGATATCTGTCAAAGCTTTTTATTCACGCCTTTGATAACTTGACAGTATAGTAAGTATTAAGAACAACAACCAAAAGTGCGCACAATGGTCGTTGCATTTATATTACTGATGTCACAAATCTTTCGAAAAATGTGACATGTGATGATCGTAATTATATGATTGTTATACGTTGTGTTTTTAACATCGAATGTTAAAATGACATGTGTTTTCTAAACCAGGACATAGTGTTTAGATTTAGCTTGCAAACGTTAAGTAAATTTATCAAAATGCACAGAAAAAAATCATCTTTCTTAGGAATTTTTTTTAGACGAAATTGTCAGTAAGTATGAAATTAGCATGTGGTATATTTTCGGACAACGGTATTGAAATTTTAACAAAGATATGCCTTGAGCAAAAAAAAAATGCAACTCTTGACCTCATAGTTAACATGGTTTAGAAGTGCATTAACTTATGTAGTGAAATTATTTCAACAGGCAGTCAAATACTTGTTGAAACGTAAGTTATTTGTTCTTTTTCTTTTTGTAGGACACCAAACGAAGAATACAGTATATGGAATTTTCTTCAATAAAATTTAGTTTGCATATTCACTTTGTCAATCGTTATCTGCATAACGAGTGTCTAATTTATCACCAGTTGCACGTATCATATCTATTTTTACTTTTGTTGATTAATAACTTTCTTACAGATGTTAGATGAAACTTCATCCTGATGAACGAAACTATTCTTAACGGTCACCAGGGGTCGATTTTATCTGACAGTTAATTTGAAACTTCAAATTATGTCCCTTAGTTTCAACTCGTTATCTTTTCCCTATCAAAACCACTGTTACGACCCATTTTAACGGCCATTTAAACAATGAGGAACCCATGTGATATTTAATTATACAATATAGCATTGCGGGATATGGTTTTTTCTATTTATATGTACCAAAATAGAGTGAAAAATGGTTTTGACTATAAACATCGCAATGTTATAATATCTAGTATCAAAGTTTTTTTTACGTAGTATTATATAGTTGTAATCATTGATGTAACCTTAACCTTGTAAAACATGCAATATGCCTTTAACCGTTAATGTATCACATGACAATTTGAATATACATTGGTAATAATTAACATCTAATTGTCTATATTGCTAGTTTTCATGTTTTGAAATGTAAAAATGATGATTTTTGGGGTTCTGCGGTTTCAGTTATCTATAATCTGATTAACACACAGTTGATGGATAACAGGATATTCTTTATACTATAACTATACTATACGCTCACACCGTGAATACTCCTTCACTTTACAACATGTTGCAGTCGGAAGTTTTTTCTGTGTCATTCAAATTTATAAAACATAAGCAGATGACAATTAACTGGTATCAAATTATTGGATCATTGGATGATGAATTTTTGTTTTAATTTGAACGCCACTTATAAGAATTATATTGAAGAAACTAACATCATTTGATTGTACAAATATATATCAGCCGTCTCCATCTTCTCCAATATATGGATTGAGAAAATCATGGAAAATATATATCCTAAACAGACACATTTTATACAGCACGTTTGGGTTCCCCAATCAAATGATGACATATGAGATAGTGAACACACTGTTTAACGGACAAGTAGGACACATGTATTGTGCTTACTGTTGAATGATTTTCTGTTACAGTTTACAAAAACAATACTATAGTTGAGAGTAATTCACACTTACAAAATAAAGCTATACTGTTACCCTCGTTATTGTTTTCTGATAGTGTTTTCAAACTTCAATTAAGTTTCAAGAGATGAACCGCTTCTATAAGCTCTCAATACTAATCATTTTAGGGACACGGACGCTGTTCCGACTCAATATTTTTTGGCGCGGGGAATATAACGTTTTATCTATGAGCAAATCCTATGCTTTATGCCTATGATTAACAGAAAATATTTAGTAATACATGTATAATAAGATATATTAATTACGTTGCACATGATCTGATAGTCCATGAAGATTACCTAACTCACAAACAGTGCTGATCAGACTTTATTTATTTTTTTATTCATCGTTGATGTTTTCCTTCCTTTGTTTATAATGAATGATGGTTATTGAACTTGTGCTTTCTACGTTGTCCTTTTGTATACACTCTGAAATTGCTTATGTTATCCTCTCTAGTAAACTGTAGTTACCGGTGTAAAATTAGTAGGGCCATAAGCTTCATCATACATTAACCAAATATTTATCTGTTTGATCTCGGTTTGTTACACAAGACAATTTGTTGAATGTTATTTATATCTATTATTTGCAAACTATTTAAACTTACATTGTCAATTACCGTATCTTAGTGCGAAAGAGCGTGACAAACAATGTCTAAGTTGTGGTTTTCGATATAATGTAATAAAATATTGATGCATAGCCATATCCTTTTCTTGTAGTCAATCTTATGAAAAGAATGTTTTCATAATTAATTAAATTATCTTTTGAAAAATCGCATTCCAAATGTATTTGCTGTTACTCGCTTAAAGCGTTTTTCTGTAACGAAAAACACACTATGCTAGATACACTTCTGCAATTCTGAAGGATATGATTGAAGCTTTAAATGTTCTCCTTGACAACTTAAATGTACATTTTCGGGAACAGGTCTACCGATAAGTAGTGGGTAATTTTTTGGACACTAACTGAGCCCCTTAATAAGCATAGTTATTCCTGTATTACTGTGAATGCAAGTTAATGACTGAAATCAGTAAAAAATGTTAAAAGGCATCATGAAAAAGCAGAAAACATTTTGGTTTCGGTATTTGATTTCTACTTTGTCAAATCCTGCTTTATTCATCGAATTAAAAAACCCACAAAAGGCAATACAACGTATAAGATTATTCATCATGTATAAAAAAAAAATGTGTTTTTTTTTAACTATACTGTTAGTAACCCTTGTCGGAACTGTTGTTGGACTTGGTTATGGTGGCGGTTCTGGTGGCAGAGGAGAAGGCAATATTTTAGGTGGAGGAGGTGGTGGTGTAGGTATAACTGGAGGTGGTGGAGGATACGGGGATTGGGGCGGAGGAGGTGGTGGTGTAGGTATAACTGGAGGTGGTGGAGGATACGGGGAATGGGGCGGAGGAGGTGGTGGTGTAGGTATAACTGGAGGTGGCGGAGGATATGGGGATTGGGGCGGAGGAGGTGGTGGTGTAGGTATAACTGGAGGTGGCGGAGGATACGGGGATTGGGGCGGAGGAGTGGTGGTGGGTACGGGATGGGCGAGGAGTGGTGGTGAGACGGGATGGCGGAGGAGGTGGGTGTAGTATAACTGGAGGGCGGAGGATACGGATGGCGAGAGGTGTGGTGTAATTATAACTGGAGGTGGCGGAGGATACGGGGATGGGGCGGAGGAGGTGGTGGTGTAGGTATAACTGGAGGTGGCGGAGGATACGGGGATTGGGGCGGAGGAGGTGGTGGTGTAGGTTTAACTGGAGGTAGCGGAGGATACGGGGATTGGGGCGGAGGAGGTGGTGTAGGTATAACTGGAGGTGGCGGTGGATACGGTGATTTAGGCGGAGGAGGTGGTGGTGGAGGATACGGGGATTGGGGCGGAGGAGGTGGTGGTGTAGGATACGGGGATTGGGGTGGAGGAGGTGGTGGTGTAGGTACAACTGGAGGTGGCGGAGGATACGGGGATTGGGGCGGAGGAGGTGGTGGTGTAGGTATAACTGGAGGTGGCGGAGGATACGGGGATTGGGGCGAAGGAGGTGAGTGAATTTGTGTATTTGGCTATTTCATCTGCGTCATTTGCACTTACATATTTTACTGTTCCCGTGTTGTTTTTCAATTAATACCATCTGCAAAATTAGCAAATTAAGGAATATGATTATGTATAAACATAATAGCTCTAAAATATGATATTGATTGCACGTCTATAACTGTATGTATTTGAATATGTTCGAATTGATTTGACCCTTTTAAATAATATATAATTGCCATGACAAAAATATGAATCTCACTGGATTGAATCACAAAGAAGACTGTTGCCATTTGTTTGTATGTGTTGTTCTTTCTAATGTCATTATTCTTCTGCAGTTATGAAATTCTTGACTTGATTTTTCGTGTGTGATTTGGTTTGTCATTTTACTGTAAATATTTGTAACTTAAGTTTTGTCCATCACCTATTATGGTTTTCCTCTTTTTGAAAGTCGATCTGGAACAAAACAAAATTTATATTAAAAGGAAAACATATTCAGCCGCGCTTTGATTGCTTTCCTTGGATGCACAAGTGTATATAATGGAAAATATTATCAAAGATTATTATCAGATTTACTCGATAGTAATACAGTATTTCGTTGTGGTTACGACATGAACATAGTATATTGTCGTCTTGGAAACAATTAATCAATAATGGTAATCCCACGTTACCATGTCGCAAGCTACAAGTAAATTCATGTATTACATTTTATGCATACAAAACTGCCTACATTGAATATGAAATGTTTCCGCTTACGGCCAAACTTGGTCAACCCATTACGGTGACGAGAGTAACTTAAAATAAATTATTTGTTATATATAGCTGGTCGTTGGTGGTGTACCTGCCGTTCAGGTCTTTGCCGTAAGTGGGAGCTTACTTTGGACAAAAAATGCAGACTGTCACCATTGTTTTCATCACAATGGAATACCTGTTGTCAATGGGTCCCGTGGTGGATAACCAGCCGTAACTACGGATACAAAGGTGGATAGGTGATGGAGTAAGCGGCAGCTTTACAAGAGGCTTAGGTGGAATCGGTGGTGGATCAAACGGCGGATATGGCGGATATGGTTATGGTTTTAGCATTGCAAGTGAATCAGGGTGAATCACACGGCTTTTAAGGTGGATATGACGGTAGGTTTGGTGGTGGATACGGAGCAGGAAGAAAATCTTATTAACCTCAAATGTATATATGTTTGTCTCTACATACATGAATATAAGCAAGCACCTTTAGGGAAAGACAGTTTCCTTAAAAATCAAAATACGATACAATGTCATTTGATACATACATACTTTTAAACAAACCAACAGTACTTATTCAGATTAAACCAGCAGGAGTATTTGCATATACCATAACAAAGCATTTTAGGAATTAACGGTAAAGTAGCGAAGGCATTGAGGAAACTGTTTGATGTCGCGAATGTATACATTTTTAGTACTGGCATAGGGATACGGATTTAAAAAAGAGGGAAGAAAGATACCAGAGGGACAGTCAAACTCATAGATTGACAATAAAACGACAACGCCGTGGCGAAAAATAAAAAAAAGGCAAACAAACAAATAATAGCACAGAAGATATAGCATAGAAAACTAAAGACTAAGATGTAGTTAAACAATTTTTTTTAATTATTTAAAAGTAAGAAATGTTTCTGTCTTATGCAAATATCTCATTCCTTGTCTGGTTTTGGCTATACTTTTGGGTTCTTCTTTGTTTATAGTTCCTCATTTTTCTAACAAGACTTTGATTTTGAAAACTTTTGGCCTCAAGCATCACTGAAGAGATATTGATTGTCGAATTGCAGAAACATCGGTACCATTTATCTTTTTACAAATGCTAATAACGATTGCAATTTATTTCCAAAATACTTTATCTCAAACATACAAGATATCAGGATCTAATTATTCGTTCGTTTATAAAAAATAAAAATAAAAATATTAAATTAAGGAGACAAACGACAACATAAAGAAGAATTCGAGACTCTTAATACAGATTTTTTTTTTTTTACAAGTTTTGAATCCTTTTATACAAAGATACTCTATTAATAGAAAACAACACCCCAAACAGAACAACGTGTTTTGGATTATTTTTACAATTTTCTTTTTTGTTTTATAGGATCATAGAAGATTATAACAGTATAATACTAATTGACACGTTTGGCATGAAGTTCTTATATGTCCGACTGTTTTGTATTTCTGTATCGTTTTGTCGATCACCATATAATAAAAAAACTTGAACATAATATGATCAGGGTGTGTTCTATACAATATGCAATTCAGTTTATTTGCTTTTATGGTTCGTCCTAACCAACGGTGACCTAAAGCTTCAATAATAATATAAGCCTAAGCAATAAAACGTTCAAAATTATTTCCTCTTTTCCTGTTTTTCTATATTGACTGTACTTTTTTTGTATGTAGACACACACGTCAAACACGGGTGTCATTCAGTTTATTCAGACAAATGATCGGAAGGAATACTAACGGTAGTTAAGTATTGCAATTGGATCGTGAACGCTCTGGTACCTGATCGTGAATTCAATCTTATAAGAAAACATACATGTTTGTAAGGTCAATTACTGATATATTTTAATTGATAAAAAGGATATTTATTAAATAGAATACAACTGTTTGTCAAAATAGTTCAACATTATGTTTAGTATTCGAAAAAATCCGGGGTAAAAGTACATCGTTTCTACAAAACTACAAAAAGACAGATTGCTTCTCGACATTAATCATACGTTTTTTCGCACATTTTTTGATTGAGTTAAGTCTGCCAATTGATATTTTATCGTATGTTTTTCTATGTTGTGATGTTATGCTATTGTTTCAGAAAAAGGGAGAAGGTTTGGATCCATTAAAACGTTTAATCCCGCTGCAAATGTTTGCACCTGTCCTAAGTCAGGAATCTGATGTACAGTAGTTGTCGTTTGTTTATGTAATATATACGTGTTTCTCGTTTTCGTTTTGTTTATATAGATTAGACCGTTGGTTTTCCCGTTTGAATGGTTTTATACTAGTAATTTTGGGGCCCTTTATAGCTTGTTGTTCGGTGTGAGCCAAGGCTCCGTGTTGAAGGCCGTACTTTAACCTATAATGGTTTACTTTTTAAATTGTTATTTGGATGGAGAATTGTCTCATTGGCACTCACACCACATCTTCCTTTATCTATTACAATGACTTTAAACATGCAATCATACATGATTTGTATTTTCATAATTCGAATGACTTAACTACTTTACTCCAAAAAAGGTAAATTCATTTGAATGAATCAAATGGTTCTCAAAAAAACACTATGTGAATTATCATAGCAGTATCAGTCTATTTTTTCGTCCTTCGTAAGTTTCATTTCTTATACAAATTTAAGATTCTTTTGATTTGTGTTTAGAATTTTCATTGATCATTTGTATGTCCGTTATATTTATAAAGTGAAGATTCTCATTAAGCATTTCAATGTATTATTTTCAGACCTGGACTGTGTCTTATTTCATGGATCAAGGTTTAGTTTTGTGGTCAAGTCCGTATCACGGATATGTTAATGTATAGGATAACTGTATTTGATGTAAGTAATGATTAAAAGGTGTACATTTTCGACTAGAAATGTTTCAACTAACCTTGGCCTCATTATCATGCATCACTGAGCAATGTTTATTTGAGGTTGTTTGGTATTTTACTTATAATCCTGTATGCTATAGGGCCACTGTTTTTGGTGTATGGTGTACATGTCTGTCTGCATGTGTCATATATGACGTTGACCTCATTTTCATGCTTAATCGGTGTTTGTTAATTTGTCATGGTTGATATGATACAATTGCCCTACTGCTTTAAGTGACTAAAAAGCATTTAAAATATTTTTTTAAGTTTGTCAATCTTTTTTAATGTTCATAAATTTTTATCATTCTGTCGATCATTAATGACTATGCCTCATAGAGATCGAGAAAAACATTGCCACAAATAAAACAAAACACTGCAGTAATTTTGTTTTTGTTTTTTTGTTACTCCAGCACACCTTTAGTGTGACAATGTGTGACTAGATCCAAATGTATAGGAAGATGTGGTGTGAGTGCCAATGAGACATCTCTATATCCAAATAACAAATTTATTAAAGTAAACCATTATAGGTCAATGTACGGCCTTCAACACGGAGCCCTGGCTCACACCGAACAACAGGCTATAAAGGGCCCCAAAATTACTAGTGCAAAACCATCCAAACGGGAAAACCAACGGTCTAACCTATATAAAAAACGAGAAACGAGAAACACAAATAAATTACATAAACAAACGACAACTACTGTTCATCAGATTCCTGACTTAAGACAGGTGCAAGCATTTGCAGCGAGACTAAACGTTTTAATGGTACCAATCCTCTCCCTTTTTCCGATACTGGTCATTTCTGGTCATTTCACTGTTTTTTGTTTTTTGTCGGGGACTTATAAATGTTCATCATGTTTCCTCTCTTCGCGTTTCAAATATTCCTTTCAGTCCATTTGTTCATTAGGTTATTCAGCTCAAGCGTTTTCGATATCTTCAGTTTTGATACTTTTCTACAAAGTGTGGTCATACAATTATATATACAAGCCCTTGGATGGTGTAAACTTCCCAAAAAAACGTGTAATGGTGTAATGGTGTATGGCATATGGTGCAATGGGGTAAGGTGTATGGTGCTATGGGTATGGTGTAAGGGGAATGGTGTAATGGTGTATGAGGAATTGTGTGATTGTGTAACGTGCGATCGGGAATGGTGTGAATGATGGTGTACGACATTTCATTGTTGAAAACAAAGTTCTTTTTATCTTATTTTTTCGAATTATAATAATAATCTTAATATTTGAAATTTATTTGCATTATGGGTAATTTCAGTCCTGTAGATAGAATGGGGATTGGTGTATGGTGTAATGTGTAAAGTGTATGGTACAAAGGTGTAACGTGTATGGTGTAATGGTACAAGGTGTATGGTGTAATGTTGTATGGTGTATGGTGTATGGTGTATGGTGTAATGGTGTATGGTGTTAGTGGGAAGTTTACACCATCCAAAGACTGTATTATATATATACGTAATTCCTTTGGCGAAAAGTTACTACGGCAAACCTGTAATTTTCAGGAATATTGAATCAGATAACTCTTTTTCCTAAACATTTGCCTGCCATATTTAACTTCTTGTTGAATATCCTATATATAAAGTAGCAGTTATCATGTGTATTATTGTTTGTCTGTTTGTCTTTTCCATTTTTAGCCATTGTCCCCTGGTATCTTTCGTCCCTCTTTTATATAAAAATGATTTTTATAAACTAGTTGTAAATGCACAAAAAAAAGTTATAAATGCAAATAGCAATATACATGTACTTAACATGGTAAATTAGCGAATAATGGTATTTGGAATTTTTGTTTTCATATAAGCTACCATTCAAGATGGCTACTAACATTTCAATATATGAAGTCAACAGATGATAGTCATTTGTGATGAACTAAAATGTGTGATCGAAATTGGTAGAGCAATTTATTCTTAAAAATAAAATGTATCAATTTCCTGGCGGCCATTACAAATGCCATCAAAAGCAGACTGTATTTGATTGTCTTAAGTGTGTCCATTGCTGTAAATGTTTGCCTTGACCCTTGTCAAATTTCTGCTAATTTTCCTTTCGACAGAACTACGTACGTTTTTTGTTTTAAGAGATAAACACAAACTGTTTTTTGTTATTTTTTTGGTAAATTCTGTTTTATATAGATGTCCTTTAAATTTTTGCATTTTGTTTTTTTCAAATAACTCATATTTAAAAAAATATTCAGGAATGTAGAAAAGAACATCATTTTTTTGCTGAATCATTATCAAATTAAAAAAAAAATGCACTTTGACATTTGAATGATAAAAATCAGTCGAGAACTCAATCTTTTCCCGATAAGTCATAGTTTGACGATGCAAAAATAACAATTAACGTTAAGAACGTCATTACCTCCCCCCCCCCCCCCCCCCCTTGTAACTGTATCGTATGCTCTAAACATATTCAAATACACAATTTTAAATTATAGACGTGCATTCAATATTAAATTTTTGAGTTACAATAAGCATATTTGTTAATTTGCAGATGATGTACATTCAATAACATCACGGAAACAGTTAAATATGTAAGTTCAAATGCCACAGACGGAATAGCCGAATACAAACATTAACTCACCTCCTCCGACCAAACCTCCGTATCCTCCGCCATCTACAATTATACCTGCACCACCACCTCCTCCGCCTTAAATGGTGCCTCCTCCTCTGCCACCAGAACCGCCACCAAAAAACAAGTCCAACAACAGTTCCGACTAGGGTTACTAACAGCATAGTTTACAATCCCATGGTTGCTTACTTTAGATAGATTCAACCAGCAATTCTGTATTTGTGCACAGCTCCATTTCGTACAAACAAAAAAAAAAGCATTGATACATGATGAATCATTGTATACGTTACATTGCCTTTTGTGGTTTTGAATTCGATGATTAAAGCAACATTAAACAAAATAGAAATTAAATATCGAAACCAACATGTGTTTTCAAGATGCGTTTTAAGAATTTTTTGATACATGTACAAGTGTAACGTAAGTAATCATTACGTATCACTGATTGTTTGATTAATTTGAACAAAGCCTAGAAAAAATGTTCCATTTGTTCAATGATAATTATAGTTAAATTGAACTACGTTTAAATGATGAAACAATGTGTTCATATAGAAAATATGATTTTAGTAATAACAAAGAGTCAAACGTGTACAGGGCACACACTTATCATTGAGATATTAATATGATTGGCTTATTGTTGGTTACTCAATGTCCAGTGGCAAACATATCATGTATGTCGAGGACAATAGCAAACACAGCAAAATATACATACGATAAAGCATATAATTTTGGTGAATTACAGGATTTTGACTTGGAACGGTACACACATGATTTGGCAGGGTTACACAAGCTTGAAGGCACCAACCCTTACCTAACATCGGACACTCGTGTACATGTTTTAACAGTACGGCATACGAACAAGCTATACAAATCAGTCGAAAAGTTAAAAACTCGCCAAATTTATACACATACCAATACATCCAATTGGATACGGCTGGGTAAGTATAAAAATGCACATCCAAAAATATGGATGATGCAATGGAGGATACAATTTTTTCCAACGTGCAATGTGATTCGGTATAGTGTTGTGTCTCTCAATGTACGTTGTATATTGCTGTATGTTGTTGTGCTGTTACAAAAAGGTCCTAGGAAAAGGAAGGGTTCGGTGGCTTTAGAATTACAGGATTTTGACTTGGAACGGTACACACATGATTTGGCAGGGTTACACAAGCTTGAGGTCACCAACCATTACCTAAAATAGTCCAATTGTGTACATGTTTTAAAGTAGAGCATACAAAAATACGCGGCAGGGTCAGTATTAAAAATTCACACACCCAAGTATGGATAATGCAATGAAGGATATAGCTTTATCCAACGTAAATGTAATTCGGTATAGTGTTGTGGCTCTCAATGTGCGTTGCTGTTTTTTGTGCGTAACACAATTCTGGATTTCCACACATGTTGTACTACAAATAATGGGAAAAAAGGTATGAAAAGATTCCAGAACAATGACAGTATCAGCCTTTTGTTTATCGTATAATGATAGTTCCATACAAATCTCATACACATTTGCATCATAATTTCGTGTATTTGTTTCCCTATAGATAAAACAAGATGCGAGTCTTTACTGAGTTTAGTCATACACTCACATTCATAGCAATACATGAATAAATCTGATAATAAAGGGGTTCACTTAGTGTCCATAGAATAACTACTCCTTATCGGTAGACCTGTTCCCGAAAACGTACACTAAGGTTGTCAAGGAGAACATTTAAAGATTCAATCATATCCTCAGATTTGCAGAAGTGTATCTAGCATAGTTTCCATTTTCGTTACAGAAAAACGCCTCATTCTTTGTTGAAGGCCGTATGGTGACCTATATTTGTTAATTTCTGTGTCATGTTGGTCTCTTGTGGACAGTTGTCTCATTGGCAATCATACCACATCTTGTTTTTTATATTAGGCGAGTAACAGCATATTCAGTTGGAATGAAATGTTTCAAAGATAATTTAATTAATAATGAACACATTTTCTTATAAGATTGACTACAAGAAAAGGATATGACTATGCATGTATAATATATAATATAAAAACGAAAACCACAACTTAGACATTGTTTGTCACGGTCTTTCGGACTAAGACACGATAATTTACAAAACATTTTTAATAGTTTGCAAATAATAGATATAAATGGCATTCAACAAATTGTCTTGTGTTACACACGGAGATCAAACAGATAAATAGTTCTGATGTAATGTTTGGTTACGGTATGGTGGAGCCTTTAGCCCTACTTTTTTTACACCGGTGACTACAATTTACTAGAGAGGATACCATAACCAACTTCAGAGTGTTTTCAAAGGGAAAATATAGAAAGTACAAGTTCAATAATCATCAGTCATCATAACATGTATAAACAAAGGATGGAAAAACAACAAACGATAAATAACACAAAAAAACGTCAGACTGATCATCTCTGTTTGTGGGTTAAGTAATCTTCATAGACTATCAGATCATGTGCAACGTAAATAATATATCTTATTAAACATGTATGACTATACCATTTTCTGTTTTCTCATTGGTAAAAAACATAGGTATCCTCATAGATAAAATGTTTTATTCACCGCGCCAAAAATCAGAGAGTCGGAACAGCGTCCGTGTACCTAAAAATAATTGATATTGAGAGCTGATAGAAGCGGTTTATCCATTGACACTTTATTGAAGTTAGAAAACACTTTCAGAAAACAATAACGATAGTACCAGTATAGCTTTATTTTGTAAGTGTAAATTACTCAAAACTATGATATCGTTTTGTAAACTTTGTATTTAAAATAAAACAGCAAACCTGCGACATTAAACAATAAGCATAATACGTGTACCCTTCTTTTCAAGTTAAACAGTGTTTTCACTATCAAGCATGTCATCATTTGATTGGGGAACCCAAACGTGTTGTATAAAATGTGTAGGTTTAAGATACATATTTTCCATGATTTTCTTAATCCATATACTGGTAAAGATGGAGACAGCTGGTATATGTTTGTACAATCCCATGATGTTAATTTCTTAAATGTTATTCTTAACACTATATGTTATCATCCAATAGTCCAAGAATTTGATACTAGTTAAATGTCATCTCCTAATGCTTTATAAATATTAACAATACGACACAGAAAATTACTTTCGACTTCAAAATATGGTAAAAGTTAAGGCGTATTCATGGTGTGAGCGTTAAAAGTATAGTAATATTTCAAAGTATGTCCTGTTATCCATCAACTGTGACTAGGTCAGATTATAAATAGCTGAAACCGCAGAGGCAAAAAAATCATCTTTTACATTTCAAAACATGACAAATAGCAAACAATATTGCATGTTTTTAAACGATTAAGGTGAACTTCTTTATGACAACTATATAATACTACGTCGAATGAATATTTGGATACTAAATTATTGTTTTAAAGGGAGTACCTTACACCGTTTTAGAAGCAAACCTGTTTTCGGAACAGTTTTATGTTATGAACCCCAAAACCAAGAACAGTTACACAATCATACATGTATCCGTATATACACTCCACCATGAATTAAGCACCACGTAATGTAATTTTAATACATGAGCCACATCGGATAGAAATCGATCTTATGCAAAAAAAATCTCAATTTCAGTTTTGTTAATATTCATTTTGCTAATAGTCATACAATGTGAATGCAAAAAACTGTTTTACTTTAGTTTTCTTATTTAAAAATTATCGCCATTTCAAAGTTTTGACGGACAAATATATTTAACCTCAGAATCTCACAAAACGTCGTGACAATTAACGTTATCGTGCATTAATTTTATTCTGTATCGGTCCTTTTCTAGCAATAAAGAGAGACATGAAAACATGTATCTGTATGAAATATCTAATTGAATTTATAAGATTGATACAATATGAAATTATAAATGATTCTCAAGTTTTCAATTCAACTTTAACATGTACATGTAAAATGTTACTCCTCTGAAGCACGTGGACAAAGTTTGTCACGGAAATTAAACTAAACAAAAAGACGGACATATGTTCAATCACTTCAAATGTATGTCCTAAATTCGATTTTCTTTCACTAAGAATATGTGATCGAGGGGATACGTCATTATCATGCGAGTGATGTTTTAAACTTTTAGATTCACTCCTCCCAATGTTATAAACTTTACTCTCGCGTATCGCAACTCCTTCAAAAAAAATATTGGTATCGTTGTCGTTATCCCTTTCCGCCTCCGAAAACAAAGTCTGCTATTTCCAAATTTTCTAATTTTGATAACAAATATATGTTACGCTCTGCTTTTGTAAATTTATGGACAGATAACGATACACAATAGGCCTCTTCTCTAAATGGTAGAAGCTTTGTAAAATATTTTTTGGTGCAATTACAGCCGTCAGCAAGGAAAGGATCATCTAATTAGTCATATTGATTAAGAGTACATGTATTGTCTGATTGATCTTGAATGACGAAAGTGGAAAAAAATTCCCTGACCCTAGCTTGGATTGTGTCACATGTATTTTCAATATCGGAATCGCCGTTATCTTATCAGACACATTCAGTTCATTACTGTTTGACACCAAAACCTTAGTTTTGACCCTTTATATTGTTCAAAATAGGCAACTGCTTCATTTTTTAGTACGTCGCATTCTATATTATTAAACCAGTCCATTTCATGAATTTACTACAACATTAAAAAAGGAATGGAACGATGAGATTGCAAAACGTGTAAGCCAAAACTAACTAAGATTAAGAAATATGTTATTCTGAAAAGAACAGGATTCAGGATAAAAAAACATTAGTTGTTTTATTTAGGCAGACGTCACGCGACACGGGCATGTGACGGTTCCAAAATAATTTTAAAAAGTTCATGACGGATCGGATAAGGCGGTTTCCGTGAAACATTATTTTTTTTTACAATATAAAACCCACTTTTCAAAAAGTATTTTGAAAGCATGTTGGATTTTCACAAATAGGAAGTTAAAAGACTCAAAATCGTCTTTAGTATACTAGTCTAATTTGTCAACGTTTTGTCGTTCATGATTATTTTTGTTTTCTCATGTTATAAACATGTATAACAGTTTTTACAATTTAATTTCGTTGAAATACATATGACATTTCTAAACAAAAACAATACTGGTTATATAACCAAAAATTGAAAGCGTTCTACAACAATTCTCCTTATATATCGTTACATATAAATAGAAAAACATATCCCGCAATGCTATATTGTATGATTAAATATCAACGGATTCCTCATTCTTTAAATGGCCGTTACAATGGGTCGTAACAGTGGTTCTGATGGGAAAAAAGTTAATGATTTAAAACTAAGGGACATTATTTCAAGTTTCAAACTAACTGTCAGATAAAAGCACCCCTGGTGACTGTTAAGAAAAGTTTCGTGCATCAGGATGAAGTTTCATCTAACAACTGTAGGAAAGTTATTAATCATCAAAAGTAAAATAAATATAACACGTGCAACGGGTGGAAAATGACACGTTATGCAGGTAAAGCTTGAAAAAGTGAATATGCAAACTAAATTTTATTGAAGAAAATTCCTTATACTGTATTCCTCGTTGGGTCGTCCTACAAAAAGAAAGAGAACAAATAACTAACGTTTCAACAAGTATTTGACAGCCTGTTAAAATCATGTCGCTACATAAGTTAATGCACTTCTGAACCATGTTATCAATGACGTCAAGTATTGCGATAGTAATTGTCTTGTTTTTGCTCAAGGCATATGTTTGTTATAGTTCCAATACCGTAGTCAGAAAAATTCCGCTACCACATGCTCATTTCTAACTAACAGACAATTTCGTTAAAAAAACAAACTTCAGAAAGATGCAGTTTTTATTCCATTTTAATAAATATTCTTAATGTGTGCAATCCGATAAAAAAAAAGACTGTGTCGTGGTTTCGGAAAACACATGTAATTTTAACATTCGATGGTAAAAACATAAATCAATCATACAATTTCGATCATTACATGTTTCATATTTCGAACGATTTGTGACAGTAATATAAATGCAACGGCACATTGTGCGCGCTATGGGTTGTTCTTCTAATACTTATATACTGTCAAGTTATCAAAGGCGTGAATAAAAAGCTTTGACAGATCTAATAAATCGGGTCTTGTATGAATATTATTCTGTTATTTGGTTTTGTAACGACAATGTCGCTTTTATTTCAATACATATTACAAATATATATGTCTGATTTGAAAAGAGTACCAATCTCTTTAGATTGTTTATTGAAAAATGTTGTAAGACGATAATGTTGGAGACTTGCTCCAAACAACAATCATTTAGAAAAAAAAAATTGTATGTTGATAAAAAAAATATACGACAGGAATAATAAATCTGTATAATTTGAATTGTACATACCATTTAGCTTAATATGACTTTTTTCACGCACCGCCGCCATATCCGCCGCCATATCCACCATATCCACCACTGATTCTACCTACTACTCCACCACTGATTCCACCACCAATGATGCCACCGCCGATGCCACCGCCGATGATTCCTCCACCAATGCCACCACCGATACCGCCACCACCGATACCGCCACCGATACCACCACCGATTCCACCTCCGTAGTTACGGCTGGTTACCCACCATGGGAACCATTGGCAACAAGTATTCCATTGCCATGGAAACAATGGTGTTAGTCTGCATTTTTTGTCCAAAGTAAGTTCCCCTTTACGGCAAAGACCTGGACGGCAGGTACACCACCAACGACCAGCTATAATGTAACACATAATATTGTATATGTTTGCTCCAGACGGAAAGTATGATAAAATATGAATATGCAAACCAATATAAAAATTAGGAGATGTCTTATCAATGCCGATGATACAATTATCCACTAAATTTTAAATGAAATTGGTGTAGACGAGTTTAAGGAATCGTCGAGCCTTCAGTACTAAAACAACTTTATTAAGGATTCGGCTATAAATGGCCAGACATGAACAATTTGATACAATTCGAAACATTCAAACTTGGTTAAATATAATTTTACGACATTCTATGCACACTGCACGTTTTTTCTGTACCATAAAAAATAAACAGAATTCTAGTTTGATGATTCCATTCAGCATCAACGACAAACATATTATTTTATAAATGGCATGTGTTAAAATAAATTTTCTGACCACATATTCGGGTATTATAAAATATCACCAAAAATAACATGACAAAAATACTAAAATTGATCTACGGTAAACTTAACTTGAAATAGTGTTACTTTAGTTTCTTGCAAAAATAATATACATTATTGACTAAAGAGCCCAATATTAGCATTCACCAACCTCCTCCGACCCAACCTCCATATCCGCCTCCTCCACCGATTAAACCTCCAGCAACACCCTCCAATGAGAGGCCTCCAGCGCCGCCTCCTCCTACAAGGCCACCAGCACCCCCGCCTCCACCTAGAGCGATGACTCCCCCACCTCCGCCTCCGCCTCTACCACCGCCATAGCTGCTCCATAGCCATATCCGTAGACAGTTCCAACAACAGCTACCAACAGTATAGTTAAAACTCCCATGGTTACTTACTTTGAATTTATTCAACCTGATATGATACGTCTGTGAATAGCTCTATATATACCACCAATGTTTGGGAAAAAATGACCATACAGTGTAATAAACCATTGATAAATCATGAATAATTGTGTACGTTTCCTTTGTTTGTGGTTTTAAATTCGACGATTAAAGCAAAAAATGTGACAGAATTGTAATGTATTGCCGTAACCAAAATATTCGGCCCGGTGTTTTTTTATGATGCACAATACTATTCATTATATGCAAATTTTATTCTTAATATACATGATATAAAAAAAGAATGCATTTGGATTGCAATGAAATAACAGAAATATGTAAGATAGAAAGGAAAATCATTTGATACTTACAGTGATCACTGACTATACTTGCCGAGTTTCATAGGTGTTACAGACGATATATAATTACATACTGACACTCATTTGTTTCATAATTGACTTGTATCAATAAATAATCAATAAGAAAAGCAAGGATATAGGAGCAAAAATACTTTGGATTCTTTTTTAATCGTTAATAACCAATGTTCGTGGATTTCGTAAAGTGAACAACAATTCAAATGTTCAACGAAATATATATTGTATGTAGGCTATGTATACAAAGGTAGGCATGCAATTATATATCCCATATTATTTACTATCTACGAACATGAATACACACAAACATCCATTTGAATGCCTAAAAAATATTTGCCCACTGACTCCCATTTTTCTTTTTATAAATCTGTTACATTTTTAATTATAAGCAATCTGTAAAAGTAATATGAAACCTTTATTTTTAATAGTTGTTGAGCACTAAAACTTGTCAATAACAAAGCTATGAAAAATCACGAGAGAGAAAATTTTCCCGGCCAAAATTTCAATGGCTAAAATCTCGAAAACAAGAACATTGACCTATACTTTGTTTTTGCGCTTTTAGTTCCTTTCATAGTCCCCTATCAATATATTTGAAAATATGCATCCTGTCATTGTGGCATTGTACCTTGTACACTGTAATATTCCTGTCTTTTGTTTTTGCTAATGTGCCTTGTCTTTATTCTTGTGTGTGTTGTTTTGTTACATTTTTGTTTGTGTTTGTAGTGATTAGGAATATAACAGAACGTTGGCCGCTTTTCCAAAAGTTTTGACATTCCAACCTGTTATGGCTACTTATGTTTTTTTCGCACATCGTTGTCAATATCATAAAATTATATGCAACTGGCAGAAAGGTCAGAGGCTATAAAACTAGGTTTAATCCACCATTTTCTACAGAAGAAAATGATTGTACAAAGTATTGAATATGACAGTATCCTTGATGTTTTTGAGCTTTTGATTTTGCCATTTAATAAAAGAATATTTTGGTACACTTTTTCACCATTTATCTTTTGAATGTTGTATGTTTGTTTTGTTTTTTTGTTTTTTTGGGTAATTTTGTTTATTTAAAGATGACAGATTAACACAATTATTTAAATTTTATCACACTCTTTTTTTATAATCTTTGAAACATGTCGAGAATACATCAGTAGTTCATATAATTCATTGTAGTTAAAAAAAAAAAACAGACTTTCATATATATATGAAAAAGAAGACGTGGTTCGATTGTCAATGAAAAAACTATCCAAAGGAGACTAAATGACATTGAAATTATCAACCACAGGTTATCATACGGTATTCTACAATGAACAACACCCATGATGTTTCGAAATGACAAATGTAAAACAATTCAAACAAGAAAACTAACGGCCTAATTTATGAAAAATAAATAACGGAATAAAACTATGTATCACATCAACTGACAACCACTGATTTACAGGCTCCGGAATATGTGTGTTTATACTTGCAAGCAGTACAACAGTTAACATCCACCAATACGCAGTTACAAGTGAAGACTTTGAAACAATACAAGAGACACGCAACAGAGTCGAAGATACACACAATTGAAGTGAATTAACAACAGAGACACATACACTAACGTAGACGAGAGGGTACACACACATTAAGTGAAACAACCATAGAGACACACACACTTATATAGACGAGAATTCCAGTCCACAAATAATAAACTCAGTATACATCTATAGAACATCAAGTCAAAAAAACCTGAGGTAGGGAAACCAGGAGTCGATTTCACCAAAATAGTTATCAAAGGTACCAGGATTATAATTTAGTACGCCAGACGCGCGTTTCGTCTACATAGGACTCATCAGTCACACTCAAATCAAAATATTAATAAAGCCAAACAAGTACAAAGTTGAAGAGCATTGAGGATCCAAAATTCCAAAAAGTTGTGCCAAATACGGTTAAGGTAATCTATACCTGGGATAAGAAAAAAACTTACGACTAAGATTTATCTGATTTGTTCATGACTTAAGACCAATCGTGGTCGTAATTTTTTGGGTAAAATCGACTCCTGACACCTAAATATAAGTACTGATCGCTAAAAAACTTACATACTTCTATTTGAATATAGTTGTTCAATAAAATATAATTCTTGTATCATGTACTTGATTTGCATACTTGAATTCGAATGGTCAATTAAAATGGTTCCCATGGTTTACATTTCAAAAAAACATGTTTCCGAAACGACTTGTGTAACCTTGACTATGATCTATTCGTGTGCAATACACATACATCCAGGGATTTTGGGGATTTTCAGCAATCTGAGATTAAAAAAAAAACAAGTTATTTCTATTAAAATGCATATACATATGCATTTTAGATAAAGAAAACAAATAAAGTTATTAGTAACTGAACGAATTACATGAACTGAAAAAGAAGCGAGAGCGTATGCTATTCTGCTATGCATATTTCACCTAAATGCAGTCTATTCTCAGTGAAAATTGGTTTCCTCAAGAAACAACAATCGGTAGGATGTTACAGCTTAGATGAATATGCTGTACTACAACAGGGCACCTGCTAGTGTGCATTCCTGCTCCGTCACCGATTCCATGTAATCAATATTCTTCAGTTTCGGAAATAAAATATGCAAAACAAACATTATAGAAAATCAAAGTAAATACCAAGTAAACCAGTACACCATGTTTAGTTATTAACTATACGTTCAACATTGAATTTAAAAAAAAAACTTAAATCAATGTCTTGACTACTCAAATACATGGAAAGCTTGAGTTTTTATATATGACGAAACAATAACTAATTAAGCCTCAGATATAAAATTGATTAATGGATTTGAAATTTATTCATATAATTGTTCGTACATAAATGACAGTGCATCATAAGCCTCTAAAGGCTGGTTGGTATAATTATAAATGTTAATTGGATGCTTATGTTTAAAACTGGAATATGTTGTAGTTCATGTATATGTACCAAGATGTACTTTAAAATAAAAATATCTATCTATCTATCATATCAATTGGCTATCAAATTGATATGTTTATTATCTCTAGAAAATGATACATTGATATTATTAACAATGCTAAAATATGACCTCAAGACTTATGCTTCTTCATTGATATACAATGTGTTACCATGATATTAAGTGTCAACGCATGATGGTGTTTCAAAATTATTTTGAGCATCAATAAAACAGATATATCAATTCCAAAGAAAACCGTCAAATTCATGTTTTTGTTTTAGAGAGGGGGAAAAATACAAGAAGAATATTCAAACTCATTTATCGACAATAAACTGACAAAGTTATAGGTAAAAAGTAACAAAACAGACAAATAACACAGCACAGAAAAAAAAAAAGACTAAACAACACAAAACCAACCATAAATCGGGCTGATCCGAGATGTTCCGGAAGAATTTCCAGGTATTATACACTTGCAAGGCCAGACATAGATTATCGTACCTATATTATGCAAAAGATTTATTAGTTATGGATTCTTGATGTTTTCAACCTCGCACTATTTTGGCCTTTTGACCTTATTTATTCGAGCATCATTGGTGATACATCTGGAACACAAGATGACAAGACTGCTTTCATGGAAGAATAAATAAAAGAAAAAGCATTTTAAATGTAGTATCAAATCAGAAAAAAACGTTTTTGTTTTCTTTGTTTAGGTCATTGTAATTCATGATGATATCTCATCAGTAATTTCGAAAAAAATGAGAAAAAAAAATGGATCGATCCTTCAAACCGCAGTGAACTCATTTTGCTGACATGAATTGTCATTGCTATGGTTATATTTATAAATTTACTGATTACAAATTTTTCAATTTTTTTGAAATACTAAGGCTTTTCTACCTCAGGCATAGATGTATTACAACTTTTAGGAATTTTGGTCCTCAATGCTCTTCAACTTCGTACTTTATTTGGCCTTTTTAACTTTTTTGGATTCGAGCGTCACTGATGAGTCTTTTGTAGACGAAACGCGCGTCTGGCGTATATACTAAATTTAGTCCTGGTGTCTATGATGAGTTTATTCTAGAGGAGAACGTATGTCACCTTTTGAATAGTTATCCATGTGATAATGAAATGGTGATCTTTTTGTATTTTTCTTCAAAATATAATTATAGTACATGTAACTACTCATTTTAAAACAATTATATTAATAATGATAATACATACCTTTTTAAAGAGGGTAAAATCAGTACAATACTTATCTCCCCTGATGCCCTCTGAATACATGTAATTCAAAATATGACAATAATATAATATATACATTTGCATACATACAACTATATGCCAAACAATGGCGAAAACATACAGAAAAAGGTTCATGAACATATGTTGTTAATGTAAGATATACAAGACAAATATATGGGATTTTTTAAAATATAATTGATTAATTTCATTTGATAATTACATTTTTAGTTTAGAAACAAGAAATTATAATAACTTTTTTTAACTGTTTTTATTGTTTTTTATCTTTTTGATTTCTACAGGAATACTGTTCAAAAGAACCGTACCGGAATATTGAAATGTTTTTTTTTTTTTTAATTTGTTCTCAGACGTTGTATGAAAAGCAATTATTGTCCGATGAACGCAAATAATATCTTGCAGTGACATTTATGGTTTTTGTTAAATAATTAACAAAGATAATCAGGTGCAAGACTATTTACACATTTATACATTGTTTCTCCTTTGTGTTATGGGATTCTTGTTTGAAAAGTTAACCATCCTAATTGTTTGAAGAAAGTTTTTGACGGTGTGTTATATGCTTTGTTTAGAATGATTCTGGCTGCCTTTTTTGTAATTTTAACATTTTTTCCATATTTAAATTACTTCATCGTTCATTGTGTGCAGCAATAATCAAAGAGAGGAAGTACATATCCACAAAAAAACTTGTGCATAAGTTTATATTTAAAATTGAGAATGGAAATGGGGAATGTGCCGAAGAGACAACAACCCGACCATAGAGCAGACAACAGCCGAAGGTCACCAACAGGTCTTCAATGCAACGAGAAATTCTCGCACCCGGAGGCGTCCTTCAGCTGGCCCCTAAACATATATATTCTAGTTCAGTGATAATGAACGCCATACTAAACTCCAAATTGTACACAAGTAAACTAAAAGTTAAAATAATACAAGACTAACAAAGGCCAGAGGCTCATGACTTGGGACAGGCGCAAAAATGCGGCGGGGTTAAACATGTTTGTGAGATCTCAACCCTCCCCCTATACCTCTAGCCAATGCAGAAAAGTAAACGTATAACATTACGCACATTAAAATTCAGTTCAAGAGAAGTCCGAGTCTGATGTCAGAAGATGTAACCAAAGAAAATAAACAAAATGACAATAATACATAAATAACATCAGACTACTAGTAGTTAACTGACATGCCAGCTCCAGACTTTATGTATTCATCATATGAATATCAGGCACAATCCTCCCCGTGAGGGGTTTAGTATTATACCATCATAACATATATGAGAAGAACATAACCTGTGTCATGCCAACAACTGGTTTTTAAATTAATGTGTTTAGTTCCGATGCAAAGACCCTATAAGTTAATAAATATTAACGCCAAAATATGCAATATTTAATGACCTGACAACAGTATCGTAACTATATCCCTTCTTAATAAGTCTATTAAAGGTTTTGTTAGCTTCTGAGGTGAATACTGACATGTTTGTGCTTTATGAAGTATATTTCCATAAAATATTGGATGTGAAATACCTGAACGTATAAGAAGTCTGCATGTTGAGCTATATTTACGAATGATGTCCTTATACCGATGATAAAATTTAGTAAATGTTTTGACTAGTTTGTGATATCCAAAAACCCTGGTGTAATAATTTTTCAGTAATACATACATTTCTCTCGTTAAAATCTAAAACATTGTTACATACACGAGCCAATCGTACAAGTTGAGATATATAAACACCGTAAGATGGTGACAAGGGAACGTCACCATCTAAAAATGGATAATTAACGATAGGAAATGAGAAATCATCTCTTTTATCATAAATTTTAGTATTAAGCTTTCCGTTAAGGATATATATATCAAGATCGAGGAAAGGGCAGTGGTCATTGTTAGTATTAGCTTTATTTAAATCAAGTTCAACAGGATAAATTTCTTCAGTATACATACTGAAGTCGTCATTATTGAGAGCCAAAATATCATCCAAATATCTAAAAGTATTATTAAATTTGTGTATCAGATTTTGTTTCGATGGGTCTTTGCTGATTTTTGTCATAAATTGTAACTCATAGCAATACAAAAACAGGTCCGCAATAAGTGGTGTACAGTTATTACCCATTGGAATTCCGATAACCTGACGATATACGGAATCTCTAAAGCGAACAAAAATGTTATCTAGTAAAAATTAAAGGGCAGATAAAGTATCAAAGTATGTCCAATTGACATAGTTTTTTTGTTTATTGCTACTAAAAAATGACATAAAAGAGTTTGAACATATATATTCAAATTCTGACTTTTTAAATGCCCATTTAATAAGGTGTCTGAATTTTTTCTTAATGAAAATTTGAGGCAATGTGGTATATAGGGTAGAAAAATCAAAACTTTGAACAGATTCAAAATCACCAATATAAGCATGCAATTTATGAAGTACTTCCAACGAGTTTTTGACACTCCAAAAGTAATTAATTCCAATACTTTCGAAGGCCTAATTTATTATCAGGTTTTTGATTGTACCAAGTGTACTGGTAAGAAGAATAGATAATTTAGAAGTGGAACAATGGCTTGAAGACTTGGTACTTTCATTGTTTTTGGTTCTGCTTGTGTATAAAGCGGTAGCTAAAAGTTTATGTGTGTTACAGATGTCGTTTTCTGAAAATGAAGTCAGTTGGAATGTTGGTGAATTGGTGATTTCTTTTTGTAGAACCTCAATGTAAAATTTACGTCAAACAATAATAATATTATGAGCAGCTTTATCGGCCGGGACAAAAACAAATTCCTTGGCTAGTTCTTTTAGTTTATGTTTGATACGAAAAATAGGCTTATTGTGGTTATTGTTTAGAGTAAAATGTTTTTCAAAATGTTGAATACGTATATCAACTATGTTCATAACTGAATTAAAAAAAGAGTCCAAAGATTTGTTGTCAGCTTTTTCCCGTTTTATCCATTCCAAACAGTAAGTACGGAGTGAGTCGTGGATGATATTACGACACTCATTCCAAGTATTAATTGACGGGGGACGATATTTAGGTCCTTTACTGGTAAATGATTTTAACCTTCGGTCTTGAACGATATTAAGATCTCCTGTTATAACATGGGAAATGGGTCCATAAATGTATTCGGAATTACTGCAATTACATGAAGTAGGTGTATGTTCACTGATATTAACATCTTTACACAATTGGCTATAATTAAACACAAATTTCGGGGGAGATTTTTTGTAAATATAACAAATAAGAGGGAGCTCAGTATTATCAAAATATCCAGGAATTTGTTCTTTAACATAATGCATGTAATGGTCGTTAAAAATACCAGCAATATTTACAAAATCAAAACCTTTATTGACATACTTTATTTTAATAAAATGTTTTTTATGATCTTCAGGACGATCAATTTTAGGAAACAGTTTAGAATAACAATATGCCATTATAATTTTAACGAATTCATACTTAGGACTGCTATATGAAATTGTGTTGCAATCCTCTAAAATTTTATGTAACTTATTTTTAGGTAATGAACGGAGCGATTTTTCTACGACCATGAGAACTGTTTTTTCGAACAGTTTTAGAAACAATATCCAAAATAATAACAGTTTCAAAACGATTCTCTGACCCCGATAATGGGCATGCTTCTAGAGATTATCCGTTAACTTTATCTTTTTTTTTTCATTTATAGAAGATGTTTGATTAATAAATATATAGATAGATAGATAACCTATAAACCACACAAGCGGACAATTTGTAACTTTATTACTTTACACAGATTGTTTCACGTCATTTATTGCTACGTAACAATAACATGTGGTACATTTTATGCACTATGAACTTATATGACATTTGATTTATTATCTTATGTGAGACTTGAGGATCTCAACAGTGAAGATAAAGCAAGCGATGGTTAAAAACTTTAAAAGATATCATGATTAAAAATGTATAAGCTAGGAGCCATTTTATCTACAAAAGAGGGGCGAAAGGTACAGAGGAACACTCAACTCATAGATTCCTAACTGCCAACGCTATTGCTACAGAAGAAAAATACCAACAGATAACCAAAAGTACACAGAATACAACATGGAAAAAATGTCTAAGCAACACAAATCCCGGATAAGGATCTCCTTTATATAAAATCCTGGCACATGTCGTGTTGATCATGTTGTCATAAACCCGGTAAATGTTAAATTCAGTAGGTCACATTCGTAATAGGTGAACAGGAATGAAGTTACGACTTTAGGAACATATCCGATATCATCTGTGACCATAACGGTCAAGTAACGCATGATGGCGTATATATATTAACGATGGGATGATACCAACTTCGCCATTTTTAAATCTTGATTTAATAGCGTCCTAGTGATTGCAAAAGACTCAAAGGTAATATTAAATCAGCACAATAAAACAAAACAAATAAACTACAAAGTAAAACATGGTACATCCCCGAAAGATGCGCTAAATACATGTACCTCTAAGGTAATATAATCCTGTACACAAACCCCTCATAAATAACAGGTTGTATTATATGTACGCTAGACGCGTGTTTCTTTTACACAGAAAAATAACCTTCAATGAGGATGAAATCAAACAATTTCTAAATGGGAAGATAAAGAACGAAGTTGAAAAAAAACATATGGTGTTCGTTATCTATTATGAAAAGCGAACGAAGCGTTGATATATATTCATATATAGTTCATCCATCGTGTATTGTTTCTGTTAGTGTTTGTTTTACTGTGAAAACACGTTTTAGTATTTTATAAATTAAATATGATAATTTTAGTATAATCTGAACACTTGACAGCTATTGACCAATCAGTCATTTTTTTTAGTTCACAACAAAGCACATAATTACAGCCCTTAACATGTTGCTGTCATATCCAAACTTTTGTTTACTGTATTAAGAAACATAAATAACTACAATGATATCATAGAATGCACAATTTTATAGACAACATAGTTGCTGCATTTGCTGGATTATTATTTCAAAAGAAAGGTGGTCTCCCAATTTAGCAGAAGTAAGGAACTCAAGTGTACTTAGTTGAGCTCTCCTTCATCATGCTTTTGGCCAAATTCAATCAACATACACCTATTGAAGAAAAGAAAAAACGTGTGTTTGCAACGTGTTTCAAATAAGCACATTTACATGATATACAAACTTAGGGATACTTAATGTTTATAATATATCACCGTGTAATCGTTTAGTGTGGTTTAGAGTCTTACTCAATCACTTTAACCATTAATACCACAATTCATCACTTTTATAAAAAAAAACAAAAAAAAACCATGTCAATTAGAAGTGAAAACAATTAAATATCAATTACAATGGATGTTGATTGATAATGACAACTTATACATCTCTACTTTATTGGTAAAACAACATAATGTGTACAAGCTTAAAGTGCTTGAAATGGATGACCTCAATATTGTCGCATGTCAAATTAAAAACAATCTTTATGATGAAGACCTTTCAGATACGTTTATAGCAATACATATTGTTTAAGGATACAGAGGATTTATGAGTTCACGCCACGTTCAATTGTTCTGGCCTCTATTATATCTTCTCTAAATTCTGTTTTACCTTTTTTGGTAGAAACATAAACTTATCAGTTGTTGAATTTTTTAAATATTAAAAAAAAACAACTAAGGTTTCAATTGATGTGGTTAATGTTATATCTCAATGGTCGTATAGCTCTCCAACTGTTTTGGTTTTATACATCATTGGCTTGCAAATATTTGGCACTGGTCGTTACTTATGAAGACAAATATAGAAAAGCGCTTTGGACTAATCAGTGTTACATTCAAACACGATACAAAACGTTGCCTAAAATACGCCGAGACAGCCTTCAAACTGTAAAGGATGGTAATACTCCGTAAACAATATTTAGAACAAATCAAGACGCTCTAGCAACCTATATATAGTATAGCATGTAAAATAAAACACAATGTTTAGTGTTATAAATTATCTAAAGGTGAACAACATGTTTTTTTCATATTTTATTGGAACAAATTGTGTATACTAAATCAACTACTAGGAAATGTACTTTACACTACAATCAAACATGTCATAAAAGGTTGCTATAAATAAGCTGATACAGCCTTTATACTGTAATGAATGGTAATACTGCGTAAACAATATTTAGAACAGAACAAAACTGTCTAGCATATAGCATGTCATAATTTTTATTTGTAACAGTTTATGATATAAATTTTCAAAAGTTAAAACAAAAACAAAAGTGTGAAACGCAACGTCGGCAAATTATCTTTAAGTTACTTAAGTTTCGTACAACAATGTTTGAATTGCAAGACGATGAATCTTCAAAGGTCATTTTAAGTTTTACTAGTAAGGAAATCAATTGTCATATCTTATATAATATGTTGTGTTCTCTCTCTACCAGTCTAGTCGATTTGTAAAACATTTTTTTAGATTGTGGTAAAAGCATCAAACTGTGCAGAATTGTAGTTAAGGTCATAGTGAACATTAATAGATATGGACCCAATTCAAAAATTCATAACGGCTGCTCTGAAATCTTTTTTATTTTTATTTTAAAAACATATTTTGATAAAATTTGGTATATAAAGCACCAATGACAAAGACAATCATTCACAAACTTCAAATATTGAAATGCTGGTGGCCATCTTGAATGGAGGCAAAACAACAAGAATTTCCAATATAACATTTCTTGCTTGTTTTGATAATTTGATATTTGCATGTACATGTATACTAATGTTTTGACGCATTTTCAACTCCATTTGCAAATAAAAATGTTATATGACTGTTAATTATATTGGATATTCGCCAGGTGTTCGTATCAGACATGCACATGTTGAACAAAAAAATGTATCTAATACATACTTTCTTTTACTTACAATTTTGCTTAAGTAAATTTTTACCAAAGGGCATAACGCATTTAATATAATTTAGAACCACACTATTTCAAAAAGGATATAAATAGCAGATATTGAAAACATTTGAGCTGAGAAATATAATGATCAAATAGACATAAAATAATTGTGAAATGCTAAGAGGACATGTGAGGATTTACAATTCCCGGTTAATACCAAAAGACATAAACGTTACCACTGGTTATCAGACCTTAGATGCTAGCATACAAAGATGTTACACATTGAAATTATCGCATCACTACACTTGGAATAGTTGAATAAAAGCCAAGGGATCGCCTAAACACTGCAGCATCACATGGCAAAATGGTAGAAATCTTGTAAAGAGAAACTTTCAGATATCAAATTATTTCGTTATAAAAAAAGAAAGCATATTTCTGAACTAGAAGATGAGTCGCCAATTGAAAATACTAGTAAACTTTATAGAAACTGTTGTTGTGAATCAACAAAAACAATAACTGCATGACTATTTTTTGTGTTGATGCATCTGACAGTCTTCATAAAGCATCGACATTTATTTCAATGATCGACAAAAGAGTATGTGCAAGACTGTGCACTTGACATAAAGCATTGTTCTATTACCCAAACTTAGTGCTGGTGATTTAATATCACTAGCCATAGTATCATGCTAAATATTTGTTAAAACTGCACAGCAAGGCAATATGACAGAAATTAAGTCACAGAAAGAAAGTCAGGCATACGTTATCCATTGAATTGTGCTTGTCGTGTTAAAATAAAATATAACAGTCTGGAACAGATATTGTGCCAATCTTTGGTTTTCACAGTAAACACTTTGAGAAACTTGAAAGTTGTCATAAAAGGAATGATAAACACAGCGCTCCTAAAGAATCAAATACTACTATAGCTAGCTGTCATAAAAGAAGTGCAAGCACAATTGATATGCAGAGCCATTATCTTGATTTTCAACGTATATATATCAGGCCATGTCGTATATGCTGATGAAGGTTTTTCATGGCAAGTTATAATAGTTAGACGAGATAGGCATGATACTAAGAATAGTTTAAAAGGGACATTCAATGAAGGTTTGCAACATAAATCAGTTCCACATACACAGCTAAACGTGTTTCTCTATCTGAGGAGTGATAGGTTGTACATTTGTAGTTGTATCCTTTAGACGACGAGTTGCACATTTAAACTGTTATAGCTATGAAATGGTTAGTGCTCTCTGCGTTTCAACGATATTACTGGACTGTGTCGCGATGTTTTGCCCAGCTAGACATTATTTTTGTTTCACAAAGGAAAGTATTAATTGCAGAATAGATTCATGTTGACAGCTGGTATTGAATGTCATTGTAAAGCTTCTTTGTATCAATCATATCTCTTTACATTATTTTAACTGCGTTGGCAATGATGATGTTTTCGTGTTCACGCTTTAACTATGTGGCCTGATTCAGAGCTTCCCCAACAACTCAAAATCAGGAGAACATATCTACCTTTCTTGTGTGCTTGCAGATCAGCTATGAAACTTTTTTCATTTTTTTAGACGAGTTGCATTAAAACTTCCTTCCATGACAAATCTATGTAGTATAAAGCGTTTACTGTACAATTCAGCAAACCTGAAGGTTGGAAACAATACCTGTTCCGGACAGTGTGCCGTCAATGTATTCTATCATTTCGACAAGCACATTATATTGATTACAGATCCCTGGCTTTCTTTCTGTGTTTTTTTCTGGCTACTTGCCATGTTGCTAAGTTTTATTTGTTATTCTCGTGGGATTTTGTCTGATGCTTGGTCCGTTTCTGTGTGTGTTACATTTTAGTGTTGTGTCGTTGTTCTCCTCTTATATTTTATGCGTTTCCCTCGGTTTTGGTTTGTTACCCCGATTTTGTTTTTTTGTCCATGGATTTATGAGTTTTGAACAGCGGTATACTACTGTTGCCTTTATTTATTTAAAAAAAAGCATGATACTTGGTGTACATTGATACTACATGTCCAGAACTAAGTTTGGCTAAGAGAACAGTGTTTTGTAATGCAAGTACACGTACTCTTATTTCAATCATAAATGACGATGCATTAAGAACATCGTCAAATACATCACCACAGAAAAAATACACTGCAGTATTTTTTATTTTTTTTTGTTAAGTCAATCAACTTAACTGTGACTGGTTATTTCAATGTTTTTTTTTATCGATTGGCGACTTCAACTTCAGTGTTTTCTTTTTTACTGACGTAATATTTCAAGTTCTGAAAATGTGTTTCAACATGATTTGTGCCATTTTGGCTTGTGATTCTGGAGTGATTTCTGCAGTTCCTTCGCTTTCAATCATCTGTTCCAAGTTGAGCGATGGGGAGAACCAATTCAATGCGCAACATATTGGTATGCTAGCACCAAAGGACTGATTACAGCTCAAATGTTTATGTTTGTTCTTTTTGTATCTGCCTGGCAATGTACACCATCACGTGTCCTCTCTTGGCGTTTCACGCACTCCTTCTAGTCCATTCGTTCATATTCAGCTCCAAACAAGGTATTAAATAAAACTGGAAATCAACATCAAATTTAGAAAACCTCCATTTCTTTTTACGGTATAATTTCATGATGTTAATTCAATTATTTTTTAATTTGATGTAACTATTTTTTATCTTTCTTTTTAGTTGATATTTTCATATTCAACCTATTTATTATGATTTAAAGACATATTGCGCAGTATAACTTACCTTAAGAAATAAATTGCTAACACTTGATAGTATGACTAAAACTTTTCATGAAACATGAAAACATGAAAACATGAAAACTTGGGAACTAAGCTTTCTCCATGCATGCATGGACGAAGGTTACTAACGTTAACTTAGTCCATGCATGCATGGACGATGGCAATTAAGGTTAACTTAGTCCATGCTTGCATGGACTAACACAACAGACTTAGTCCATGCATGCATGGACGATGGCAACTAACCTTAACTTAGTCCATGCTTGCATGGACTAACACAACAGACTTAGTCAATGCATGCATGGACGCAACAGTCTTTACATCGACATTTGTAATTATTAAATTATTCAAGCAGACTTAGTTAGTGCAAGCATGGACTAAGGTAACGTTAGTTGCCTTCGTCCATGCATGAATGGAGTAAGCTTAGACCCTAAGTTTTATTGTTTACATATCATGAAAAGGTTTAGTCATACTATCAAGTGATTGCAATTTATTTCTAAAGGTAAGTTATGATGCACAATATGTCTAAAAATCATAATAAACAGCTTAAATGTGAAAACAATTAACCAAGAAGAAGAAAATTATAGTAACATCTTATTAAAAAATAATTGAACTAAAATCATGAAACTAAGCAGTAAGCACTAATGCAGGTTTCTAAACTTGATGTTGATATCTAACTTTATTTAATACCTTGGTTTTATTAAATGTCGTGTTGATAGTGTAGCATTTGTGTGAACATTTGATTTTCTTTTTTTTTTCATATTGTTGCCCAGTATTTGTATTTAATTACGAATCATTTAACTTATGATATATCTAGTGTCTCTCGACTCATAGATTTTTGTGTCTCTTGTGTATTTCTATTTCTGTCTTTTCCGTAGCTATTATTTTGGGGAAAGAAAGTAAAATTAAAAAAAAATACTGACCTCAGAGGAAAATTCAAAAAGAAAATATATAGAGTCTGATTTGCAGTGTAACTTTTTTGATTTAGTACATGTCGTATGAATAAATGATTTGTATGGTATACTCCAATTATAAACCAAATACTAAGAGTCATCTATAGGGTTATCGTGCAAAATATAATGACAATGAATAGCTTTCAGGATGTATTATGTAGGGGCTTCCCACTGAAAGTATTTGAAAATAAACAAGAACAAGTGGTTGTTTTATTTTATTTACAAATAATCAATATCTTTTTTGTTTGTTTTGTGGTTTGTACTACAAAATACTACTGGTATTTGTAACCTACTCTGTGGTAAAATTACTTTTCAAATACCACAAAATTTTGTTTCTTTTCAATGGAAAAAATAAAATCATGACTGAAATTCTAGGACATTTTTTTATTGCAGTTTTAGATACTCGAGACACAGGAGACAACATCTGCAAAATGGACAAGACTAATCTATCGTTAATATATCAGTGATAATATTATCCTTGATTTCTTACTCTTAACTCGTTTAAACATCGCTGTGTGTCAGTCCGTATCACTATGTGCATGATGTGATTATGAGCCCTGCATGAATGGTAACGAACTAACGATTTTGTAAACGTACATTACAACTCATTTGATGTTTGGCTGATATATTAAATTATCCTGATTTAGAGTAATTTCTCGCAATTTGATTGGAATTCCAATTGACGTGATAAAAAATTGTACTGAAATAAATTTCAGTACAATTTTTTATCACGTCAATTGGAATTATCTCCCTTATTTATTACGTCAATTGAAATTATCTCCCTTATACCATTGACCTAATAAAAAAAAATGATTTGCCTTAATCATAATATTTTTAATTTTTCACAGTTTTAGATTAAATATCTAAAATATATTTGTTGATATTGTCCTAAAATTTAATTTGAATATAATAATATGTAATTTAACAAAATCAGGATAAATTCGTTACACAGTGTTCAATTGTCCTAATACGGAATTTATCGGGTCAATAAAATTCATATCGGGTTTGGCTTCGCCTCACCCGATATGAATTTTATTGACCCGATAAATTCTCGTCTTAGGACAATTGCACACTGTGTAACTAATAATGTAGCAATCATTTGGTATCATAAAAAGCAAAAGCAAAATCACAAAAATATTGAACTCTGAGGAAAATTCAAAACAGAAAGTCGCTATTCAAATGGCAAAATCAAATCCTCAATCGGAATGGATAACAGCTTTCATATTCCTGACTTGGTATAAACATTTTGTTGTGTAGAAAATGCTGGATTAAACCCTGATTTAAAGCTAGGTACACCTCTCAATTATATAAAGTGGCATCAACTTCCATCATATTGACAATAATAAGGGAACAAAACAAACAGACATACTAGGAAAAAAATGTCACAAATAGGGGTTCAACATTGTATTCTAATCTTAATCACTACAATTTGTCACTTATTTCTTTTGAAAGAACGTTTTGTTACCTTATATAAGGGATATTTGGTGATCTTTTTATATCTTAAAACGGTTGTAATTTTAAAATTCTAATTATATTGATTGACGCAAGTAGCACTACTTTCATTCTTTGTACACTATGCTGATATAAGCGACATATGTAGTGGCCGTTTTTTGGGAAATAGCTTTATTTGAATAAAAAGATTGGTCCATAACTAATACTGATCTAGTTAAACACCAAAAAGTTTTCCCATTTCCTTTCTGTACATCTACAAAATATGAAAAGTATAAACGCAGGTGAATTTAAGTAATTTGGAGTAACTGAACATATTTCAATGATAATACACATTCAATAAATATGTTTAACGATAATCCGTTAGTGTGATTGGCTAACAACAATGTTTCATAATTCTAAGAAGTAAAACAAACTGTGTCATCAAATAATAATGATTGAATACGTAGCTTTTATGTTGTATAACATAATTTGGATCTGTGAAACATACAACAAAAATATAAGGAATAAAGTATACTTAAACAAAGATGGCACATACCTTTTAGCTTAATATGACTTTTTTACTCCACCATATACTCCGCCATATCCACCTCCATATCCTCCGCCTAATCATCCGCCCAATTCTCCGCCCAATCCTCCACCTAATACCCCTCATAATCCTCCTCCTATTCCATCTCCTGCTACAACTCCTCCACCGATCCCGCCGCCAATTCCACCGCCGATACCACCACCCGATGCCACCACCGATTTCACCACCAACGCCACCTCCGATGCCGCCACCGTAGTTACGACTGGTTACCCACCATGGGAACCATTCACAACAGGTATTTCATTGCCATGGAAACAATGGTGAAAGTCGGCATTTTTTGTCCAGAATAAGCTCCCCTTTACGGCAAAGACCTGGACGGCAGGTACACCACCAACGACCAGCTATAATGTAATAAACAATATTATGTATCAATGTTCAGTTTGTATAAGGTGACATTTATGCCTTAGACTGGATTCTTGCATGACATATATAGATTGCATAGTCATCCATGAGCTGTATACAACATTTAAAATATACCACACTCAGCTTTGTTTACTGTTTATCCTTATATAGAACACGAATTTGTTGTTAGTTGACCCTTTAGATTCACAATTTGAGGATTGTTTATCAGTGTTCTGGCGGTACCTTGTTTTTGTAACTATAATTATTATCCGTTTCTCAGAAAACTGTGCATATCTCTCCTTTGTTGTAGCCACAATAAAGTACTATTTTTCTACCTTTTCGCCGTCTATTAGATCTGATGAACGCATTGGTACTTGCTAAAAATCACGCCTGGATTAGTCATCGGTTGTTAGTCGGTTATGCATTTCTATATACTTTGTTCCCTGTGAAGAGATTGGGGACTTTATTTATTGGTTTACATTATCGTATAGATAGCCATGCTAATTTGTTAAATAGAACGTACCTAAATCATTCATGTACGGGGCTTACATGGCCTTCGTTGTCAAATCCTATCCAATGTGTTTGTATAAGATAGTTGTTACACTTTTCAATTAAACTAATAAAGTTATTGTCAGGTTTCCTTGAACATGTTTTAATCATATAATTTCTAATTGCGTGTGCCGTTAACCTATGGATATCAATGGGAATTCATACAACAAAATGTGTAAGACTTAGGTACCAAATTGTTCTATTCAAACCAAATCGAAATTTGATTGAAAATTTATGCAAATATCGATTATGAACATAACTAAATGTTGTTTTTTTTTTAATCATAAATCATGTTTTAAGTGTGGTTCAAAGTAAAATCACAAAAATACTGAACTCCGAGGAAAATTCAATCGGAAAGTCCCTAATGACATGGCAAAATCAAATGACAAAACACATCAAACGAATGGACAACAAATGTCATATTCCTGACTTGGTACAGGCATTTTCAAATGTAGAAATGGTGAATTGAACCTTGTTTTATAGCGCTAAACCTCTAACTAGTACGACAGTCGCTTCACATTTAATAACATTGATAATGATGCGTGAACAAAACAACCAGACACAATAGGTACAAATGTCACAAATAAAGGTAAAAAGTATAATCCTGTAGGTCACATTCTTGAAAAGGGAACGGGATTGTAGTTACGAGATAAGGAACATATCCGATATCATCTATATAACAGATATTCCATAACGGTCAACCAACTCGGTCTGATTTCATATTTGTTGAAACAATATGTGTATACTAAATTAAAATACAAGGAAATGTACTATATATATATCATGTTCAAACATGTTGCTACAAATACGCTGAGACAGCCTTCAAACTGTAATGGATGGTAATATTCCGTAAACCATATTTAGAACAAATCAAGACGCTCTAGCAACCTATATAAAGTATTGCATGAAAAGTAAAACACAACATTTAGTATTATAAATTATCTAAAGGTGAATAACGTGTCATTTTCATTTTCTATTGGAACAAATTGTGTATACTAAATCAAATGAAAGGAAATGCACTCTACACTCAAACACGGTTGAATACGTTGCTACAAATAAGCTGAGACAGCCCTTATTATGTAATGGATGTAAATACTTCTTAAAAAGTATTTAGAACAGAACAAAACAATCTAGCATATAGCATGTCAGAAATACAACAGTTTTTGTTATAAATTATCTAAAGTTAAAACACAAAATGTGTGAAACGCAACAAAGTCCAATTGCAGGACAATGAATCTTCAAAGAACTATTTGTGGATCATGTTGTTCAATGTAGTGTTTATTGTGGAGCATTAATTTTTGTGTGAACTTTTTCTTTTCTATCATTATTGTTTTTATGTTCTTGCCAAGTAGTTCTGTTCTTTTACGAATAGTTTAACTTGTGATATATTTAGTGTATCTTGACTAATAGGTTTGGATGTATCCTGGGTATTTCCATAACTATGGTAACTATCAATTTCGGGAAGGAAAGTAAAATCACAATTAAAATAATTAACTCTGAGAAAACTTCAAAAACAGAAAAAAAAAGATATTAAGGTGATCGGTATTGTAACGTTTTTACTTTAGTATATGTCGAATGAACATAATGATGTGTGGAGTATTCTTTAATTAGAACCCAAATACCAAAGTTCATCAGAAGATTATCGTGCAAAACGAAACCGTGCGTCAATCAATAACTTTCAGGATGTATTAAATAGGGGATTTACACTTAACGTATTTGACAACAAGGTGTGGTCTCGCTTTAATTACAAATGATCAATCTATATATGTTTGTGGTTTAAATTTTACTGGTATTTGCAACCTATGATGTGGTAAAAAAACTTGTCGAATACCACACAAGTCAATTTCTTGTAAATGGAAAAAAATATAATCATACTTCAAATTCTAGGAGATTTTATTGTTTGCAGTTTTTTATTATCCAGACTCATAATACAACAATGACACAACCACTAAATGGTGGACAAGACTACTTCATCCTTACTAAATATCTGTGTGTTATGTTCTTCCTTTTCTTACTTTTATCTAAAGTTTTATTTCGTTCGCACTTTTTAGTCATAATTGTTTGGACTGACACGATACGTTAAAGCTAAAAAAAAAAGATGTTAAACAAAAAACATTCATGTGTGCTAAGAACTCACTAAAATATCCTCAGGATTATGTTTTTGGAAAAGACACATTTTATGTTGAACAACGTTATAACTATTTATTAGGATAAGCAAATTGCGTTTGATGACAAGCAGTACAACGCGCGTTCGAAATTGGCTGTTTGTCGGAATGAAAATGTTGACAGGGACTTCACCTCTATTTCAAATCCACGAAATCCAAGAACCCCTAGAAGTGTTAGAGGCAAGAAAAAATATAAACAGAAAACATTGGAATTTCGAGGAAATATATGGAAAACTTTTGTAAATGCTGTTTATTCAAGGAAAGAAACCAGGAAGAATTAATTCTTAATACTTATGACTTTATAATCAAACTTGCACACTTAATGTTTGAATTTATTTTATTTTCTTCTTTTACTTTTGATAACTGGATGATTTTAAGTGTGTATTTTAAACATATTGTCAGTCTGGATTTAACAAATAGTACTGCATTAAATGAATGTTTAATTTAAATCTCTCTCTCACTTTATTGATATATAATTTACAGGTCTGTGTTTAAAAGCAAAATTGTTTCATCTGGCAAGGAATGTGAAAGATTAAAATGAGAATTTGTTATGAGTATCAATAATAAAAACCTGTTTATTACATCAATGAATTAGAATTTTACTATGCCAACAAATATAAAAATACACTTTTTGTTAAAGCAATTATAGTTCTACATCAAACAATTCTTAAAATTTGAAATTCAAACAAGCCAATAAAATAATGGTATGTGGCAAAGTGACATGCTTACTAATTAATACAATAAGGTTATAACAAATAGCAAACATAAGTAGCTTTTTTCAAATTGTGCATCGTAAAAATACTAATGAATACCCCTCCCCCCATTATTTGTCAATAAAAAAAACAACTACAACAACAAACAACAAACATAACAGAATTGCTAATTTCCAAAGCAATTTGCTGCTCAGGCATTAGTTAAAATTTTATTGGATCTAATCCCAAATGATTGTATGCAAGTCAAAAATATTTCAACGCGTATAATCAAATATGCACAATTGAATAAAATAGCACACAAAGAAACTTTTATCGAAACAAATTATATAATTTTATAGAGATAAAATGAAAAGTAAGCTTCCATAAATAAAATTCAACAATGTTTCTTAAAATTGGTAAAAGTGGTTTATAGTCATACCCCAACATGTTGACCATAGCTAGACAAACGATTCACTTGCATTCGATTCGCATTTGAACTATGTGTTTGTTAATGTAAACCGTTTCAAATGTGTATTAAACTAATTTAAATTAGTGAATGTCAATCCAATTTAAATTAGGTGTGAACTCAGTATGATTGTCAAGTAGTTTCAAACTGAAAGATACTTTTAAGGGAAGGGAAAGAAACGGATAAAACCATGTTTGTTACAAACACTGTTTATTCAAGTCAGAATCCTGGATCTCAATAGTACTTTCATAATGTCAAATAAAAACATGAATATGATAGTTACATACAATACTACATGTATTTAGTACGTATTAAATTACATTTATTTTAGTGATTGGTAATTAGGAAAAATTGGAAATTCAGGTGTAAATTGAGACAAACAATATCACTGAATGCAGTTTCTAGTCAAGTGACCAGCAAACATGGAAATCTACCTTTTGAATGAAAGGTGAACCCACACATTGAAAATGAATAATGTAAATCTAGATTCTAATAAGGCAGCAACCATTTGATTTTCGGGGGGGGGGGGGGGGGGGCTATGCTTTCTCAGATTCAAAAACAAATTATTTTTTTCTCCAAAAACTGGAAACAAACTTTTTTTTCAAAAAAAAAACATAGCCCCCCCTCCCCCAAGAAAATCAAATGGTTGCTGCCTAATAGCCGGAGAGAGCTCACATTCACAAAAGTTAAAGCATTGCTGAATTAGTAAACAAAGCATTTTTTCTAATTAACTTGAAAATCCACCTATTAGAATGGATAAAACCCGAATTTTAAGACATACATTATAAAATTCCTGATACAAAGCGGTGCTGAGCATGCATGTAATATGCTTGAAACATATTCAAAGAATAAAGTTTTATAACTTCCTAATGTCATATCCAAAATTTATCAAAACCTAAAGGGGAGTTATCTTACTGTGGATTCCTATATTTTTCGTGGATGTCAATTCTCCTGGATTGTTGAAAACTTGCATATTCATCGATATTTGATTTTGTGGTTTTAACAATCCAGACAGACAAATAGCAATAAGGTGTTTAGGAAAACATGACATAAAACCTCCTTCATATAAGACAAACATACATGGGAACTCATACTGAATGGTCAAATGTGTTCAATATGAAAATTGCAGTTAAGATGGTAAAATCACAAATCAGCCGTTACTGTAAATGGACTAAAAGTATGACTTTTGAGCAAATTTAGAGGGAAATGACAGGGAAGGGGCCAAATAGTGTTCAAGGGGAGCAAATGCCCTTTAATTTGGTATGCGGGTTGCAAAAATAGAGGGAGAATTAGAGGGAAAGTTGAGTCATCTTTTTAGACTTCAGTTAAATAATGACTTAGGAAGTCATGTAGACTTACCTTCTAATTCTAAGAAAAACCAAACACACTACTCAGAACTATGTCTAATTCACTTTGACTACTGATATGCAAACCTAAAAACAAACAAAAATATATCATAACATAGTGATTGAAAGATTTATAACACTTTGAAAGGATAATTCAGCACATCAGTAGAACCTTAACATTAATAAGTAATACTTACCAAAATTTCTCTAATTAATAAACTATATAACTGAAATTTCACAAAGATAACGGTAAATAATTTTGATGATGGTGATGATGCTGGTTAAATTGGCGCGAAATAATATTCTTACTCCTATTGCTTAACTTAAAAAAAAATGTATAGAATTGAATTTGACTAAAGTTGAACATAAAAAAACGTGAATATGCAAAAGCCTGGTAATATATTAATGATAAAGTATGTATACATTTCCGTAAACGAATTTACCCGTATACTCACTTAGAATTACATTTGAGCGCAAGGAGATCTTTATTTGTGAATCGGTTTATCAACCCCGGTTGAACTCAGGCTCGAAGTTCAACATGTTTATATGAACGGAATTTTTGCGTTGCTTTTGAATCATTGAGGCCATCTATTTTTATTACGGGTTTCCACATCTTTAAATCTGAATTATAGAAAAAAATGGAATGTTGTTAGCAGAATCAAAACAGAAATGATGAACACTGCAACATTTTCAGCAAAACATAAATAGGATGGAGGATCTGTATTCACATTATTTGTAAAACTCTCCTTATTCCTGTGAAGCGTGTGCTTTATATCGAGGCTTGATATGCTTATCATCGACGCCACAATACTTCAACCAATCAGAAAATGTTTATTTGGGGCATTCGACCTATTTTAACTCAGATTTTGGAATTTTTTAATCGAAATTATAGAAAAATGGAATGTTGTTAGTACATATGAAATAGAAAATGATGAATACTTTTAACTAAAGAAAATTTGGATGGGGGTTCTGTGTATTTACATTATTTGCACAACTCTCCTTACTGATGCCATATTTTGGAATTTCCGTGACTAAATGGTTCGCGAAAATTAATATTTTTTATATATAGTATAGTAACCAGTTGGTAAACTGTTAAGTATAACAAGTTGTCTCCCATTGACCAAGAGATATAATAATGTGGTGACATTTTATATATAAAATCTGGACAGCAAATACAACTCAAATGAGCCACGCCATTTAATTAATTCGATAAGGCAAAAGAAAGTTAATCTTAAAAAAATGTGTAGTTTAACTAAACACAATAACATAATGTGATGACACAGATGTGTTACACCTGTAAATAATTTTGAAAGTAAATACAAAGGATGAAAAAAAAATCAAAGTAAATTCAATAAACCAAAATATTTAATTGACTTAATTTTCAGAGGTTCCCCTTTAACTGATCTACCGGTAATCTTTATGTTAAACACGTAAACTATAATTCAAAAGTAAAGAATGAAGGTGTTTTTTTTTCTTTGCAAATTCCAAAAGTGTACTTTTGAATTGGCCCTTTTCAAAATTTAAAGATTACTTTTTTTTCGTCATACGCCCTTAAGCAAAAATCCATGCAAAGTCTGGATATTTAATGACACAAGGCCTCTATGATGGCCTATTAACAACTTTCGTAGACCTCAGCTTTTTGCCATGTGCATTCAACTGTCTCTGTTTGTGTCCATTTTATCCATGTAAGATTTAAAATATTTAGACAGCCAAGCCAGAGGTCTTGTGATTAGGCGAGTTGCAACTTCGGAATACCTGTCTTTGCTAGACAAGAAATCGATTTTCACGGCCTTCGCTAGTTTGCCCTCTTCTGACACTGGCAGTTTCTTGGATTGAAGGGCCTTAACTCTATTTGAATCTTCTGTAATAAAAAAAATGTTGAATTTGATTGATATTGACTTGCGATATCTATGAGACAAAAGCAAAATTTCCTGCCTGCAGTAATTCTATATATCAAAATCATATGTTCAAAGAAAGTTCTGATGAATGACCCAAAAATATCCTGTGGAATAACACATATTAAAAGAAAAGCTAAAATATGTGGTTATCAATGTGACTATGCATGAAATTAAGCTGCATTAGAAAACAAGAACCGTGTTCATATAAAAAAGAAGATGTGGTATGATTGCCAATGAGACAACTGTCCACAAGAGACCAAACTGACACAGACATTAACAACTATAGTTGTTTCATAGTACATTTATACTCTGCTTCCATTATTATTTTCTATTTTCAGTGGACCATGAAATTGGGGTCAAAACTCTAAATTTGTCATTAAATTTCAGATTATTACATAGGGCACATGTGTATTAAGTTTTAAGTTGATTGAATATTAAAAACCACTTTGACCAAAAACATAAACCAAAACTTTAACCTGAAGCGAAACAGATGAAAAGATGAGCAAACGGATGCATAGATGGTTAAACATAAAGCCACTCTACTATCAGAGGAAAGTCATACAAATTTATTTGAGTTATTAACAATTCAATCTAAATATCTCTGTGCTTAAACGGCTGTGATTGCGTCGGTTAGAGACTTCTCTTCTATAGAATAACAATACCATGAATGCATCAAAAACCACTGAATTAAAAAGTTGTACTAATCGTTAAAGGAAACCCCTTAACTTAAGAGGTGATTAAATTCTACAAAATAATCGATCAGAGCACTATTTGAAAAAAACACTTAGCTGTCCGTAACTTCAAAACAACTTGTCCGTAACTTTTTTCATTATACCAATAGCGATGTCCGTAACTTTCAAAGAATCGACATACGTGGATGTAATGTTTAAACTTGCATCGAATACATAATCAGAAATGAAGGAAATTTGTAGTGTGATATAATTCGTTTTAACGATGGAAGACGAAATTGGAAATAATATGAAAAACATTACGATAAATCCGTAAAACTCGGATCTGATTTTGTATAACGTCCCCAAAGCACCCAGTTCGGAGGGTGGTTTCAGATCGTTGCAGATAAACTGTTGAAACATCATTGTTGATCTTTATTTTTGAAAAAAATAGACTACACAAGTATTTTTTACACATACATGTGGCGTGTATAAACGAACTGATTTTCTGCCAGCAACGACAAGGGTAGCATGAAACCGGGATTTTGGAGGGGAGCCCAAATTGCCCAGGCAGTGGATAGACTATACGAGACTTCAGTGCACAAACTTCTTTCCGTCTTTTTAAGCCACAAAACTTTTCTCTCATCCCCACAAACAAAGGGGGGTTGGCAATCTGGGCACACTGGGACGTTGCTCGCGATATCGTGATATTGCGACACGCTGCTACGTCTGGGTGATTTGGATACCCCAACGTTAGCTACAGTGACTGCATATGTTCTGAGTCTCTTTTCTCTTGGTTATTTTGACACATATCGTTATATTGTATAAAAAATCACATTACGATTAGCAAAGGTTCAGCCAAAAACGAGTATATTCAAAAGACATTCATTTCCATGAATTTAAAAAACGAAACCACTTAATGTTTAAGTCTAATGACGTTACGATTCGATTAGAATGTAATGGTCTGTTGCATTCGATGTTTGAACTTTAAAAATTGGTAGTAAATGAGAAAACTTGAAGAAAGGACGTTTTGTAAAAATTGATAAACCTACTTTTACAGCTAGCTGCAAATTTCACTTGTATGCAAGTTGCGTTAATAAATTTTAAATCACATTTGGTGATGAATGAGCAGTATAAACGGCCGTGTAGGTTACAACTAAGGGGTTTTATGATGTTAGTTGTCCTTTAATTTGAAATTATAACTCTTAAAATTTTAAATCAAATGTTACCCACATCTGAAAATAAAGTTACGGACAGTCTGCTTAGTTTCGACCAAAAGGTTACGGACGTCTTATGCTTTTTTTTTTAAGTTGGCCTTGCGCTTTAGTGAACTCTAAATTAACAAACTTATGGTAATTGTTAGTGATTTCTTTATTCAAGAATCCTACAAATATTTACATTCTGCATGAAAAACGTCGCAAAGGTAGATTTTGTATGAATTAAATATCAACGAATTTAGAGTCCGCCATCTTTGGCTGTGGGTAACACATTTTGAGACTTTTTCATTAACACCAAAATAAATATTTTTTTATTTATTTATTTCTTATATTAATATTATATTGATTACTTTTTTTATTTATATCATAACTAACTTCTACTATCATTTATTGGTCTTAAAGTGTAGAATATATATACATTCATTCATTCTTTTTTCCTCTTTATATAGCTCGCAGATTACACGAATTATATAATCATGAACAATGAAGTATATTTTCGTAATGCCGATTCACTGAATGAATCTTTTATTCTCATAAACTAAATACAAAGTTACAGAGAATTGTACATATTTATACATAAATAGAATAAATACATGCATGTGTGAAATACTACATATAAGTTAAATAGTTTAACTAGGAGTACACACTTTCACATTAATAATTTTAATAAATTTACACAGTTTTTCTAATTGTACAGTATTTGTAGAGTTGAATAAAACATATAATTTGTATGTGTTTGAAATTTTCTAAAATTAGTCAGATAACAATTTTGTTCTATCTGTTTTAAGTGCTTCGCAAGTCATAATGTAGTGGTATTCGTCACCAATGTTAGTTGAGTCACAAAGATGGCATACTCTATTGTCTCTTTCAAGACCCTGCCATCTTCCTGTCTCAACCGGCAATCGGTGACTGCAACATCTAAATGTACATAATGTATACAATTGGTTATTTGACAAAATATTAAAATATTTCCCAAACTTAATTTCTGTCTTAAAAATTCTATAACATAATCCTTTTGGTGAAACATCTATTTCTGACAAACATGACTGTTTATATTGGTCTTGCTATTTTTGTTCAACACTTTTTGATACCCATTTATCAGCAAATTGCATATTCCATATGTTTGACATTCCACAGCTGTCTAGAATATTTTTTATATAAACAAGCCACTTGTTTTCATATCCATACATAGTATAATTGACTAATAAAAGTTTATATAGTAGACAAGTATTTTACTTTCTTTATCATTTAATAATCTGCCCCAGAAATTTATCATACGAACTTTTGCCTTTGGTAATTAGGATATCTGCCAAGCTCAGCATAAACAATAAAATTCGGTGTGCTTTGTTTTAGATGAAGAATCATCTTACAGAATCTGAGGTGAATGCGTTCTTATAAATCAAAATTTTCAAAACCCCAAATTTCTGAGGCATAAAGAAGAACTGGTGTTACAGCTTTATCAAAAATATATAATTGACACTCGATAGATAGATTGTTATGTCTACATTTTTTTTAGGCAGAGTTCATTGCTTTCATACCTTTTTCATATAAATATTTTCGTGTTGTCAAAAACGAATCACTTCTTGCAAAAAATATACCAAGGTACTTGAAGTTTTTGACAATTTTACTATCATCTATTAAAAACAACATCAAGTTTTGTGGCATTCTACTGCCTGAAAAATTAATATTTTAGTTTTTTCAACATTAACAATCAACTTCCATTTTTTACAGTAACTTGAGAAAGCATTTAACATATTTTATAAATCAGAACTGCTTTCTGCTAACAGAACATTGTCATCAGCATATAAACATACACATTTTTTTCAAGTAAACACCAAGCTCATTTTCTAAGTATGAGTTAAAAGAAGTCAAACCAGACAAATTTGATCTCTCTAAAAAAATCTTGGAGAACATTTAAATATACTGAAAATAAGACAGGAGATAGGATTTCCCCCTCACGGACACCGATTTCGCTTGGGAAAAAGGCTGATTTCTCATTATTATGAATTACACATGACTTTATATCTTTGTACATGTTCTGAATAATGCGGTAAAATTTACCGTCTATGCTATTATTTAACAGTTTACATAAAAGTAAATTTTTCTGAATAGAATCAAACGCGCTTTGGAAATCAATGAATGCGCAATGTTACTTTTTCTTCTTTACTTTCAATAGTTCAAATAATGCGTACAACGAAAATATATGATCATTCGTGCTATATCCGTGCCTAAAACCTGCCTGATTTTTTGTGAAGTATTAAAAGTTGGTCTAGATAATCACATAGTCTTTATTCAATATAGAAGTAAATAGTTTCCCGAGGCAAGACTAATTATTTATTCCGTATTATCCAGTTGATTTTCCCTTTGACACCTTAGTTATATAATTTAAACATAAGTGATTTACCCGATACTGTATCAAAGGCCTTTCTACTGTCTAGAAACGCTACACAAATTTTGCTATTTTGTTCTATGGTATGGTAAATTTTTTCAAGGAGACAAACAAACGCAGTCAGACAACCAAGACCTTTTTGAAATCAATGTTGGAGAGGATTTGGAAACGTCTCTGGTAATACGACAAACGTTTGTAGACGTATAAGTACTGCCTTTTCAAAAAGCTTTAATACACTCGATACTAAACAAACGGGTCGATAGCTGTCCGAGCTCAATTTAGATGTATCGCCTCCTGTAAACAAGAACAACTAGTCTTTTCTACCATGCACTAGGAAATTGCTGTTTTTCTACAACAATATTAAGAAAAATGGAAAGACATTCCGCAACTTTAGGTCCACCATATATCAAGTGTTCGTTTTGGATCATATCATTGCAACACGCTTTTCTACGTTTTACTTGTTTAATAACAGAGCTTACTCTTTTGATAAAAACTGATAATCACTTCGGCCGTCAATAATACTACATATCAAAAGACAGTAATTGTATAATATTGCTAGAGAGAGAAAGTTTATAACGCCCGAACACTTGATATATGGTGGACCTAAAGTTGCGGAATGTCTTTCCATTTTTCTTAATATTGTTGTAGAAAAAGAGGGTCTATATATTATAGCAATGACCGCCGTGGATTGATTAGTAGAACTAAAAATTGATAGTAAAAACCAAACACACTTTATTTATAGTAATGTATGTTCATAACATACTAAACGTATGTTCATATTGAAATAAATAGAAGAAAAAAAATGGAAATTTTGGGAAAAAAGGAGAAGGGGTTGTCCCCAAGTACCTTTAACTTTTATTACCTTTCTAGAAATTCTCCAGTCATTATTTTTTTTACAATAATTCATCCTACAACACTTTACATACTTTCAACCACGCTCTGGATGCCGCGATTTCGCGGGTGTGTTCTAGTAGCATTTATCATCCTTGCTTAAAGTATTTCAGTTTGGGTTATTTTGGGAGGAACGCGAAAATATAGGCGTCCATATATGGTTTCCGTCATCGGACCGACTTTTGAGAAATATAAAAGACTTCCGCTGCCCGTTAGGCCTGTTTTGAAATTAAACATAATTTGCATAAGTACTTGGGATCGACAGAACATTTTTTTTTTTGCGTTTTTCTGTATACTATGATCATACATATACTATAGATAAAGTGTATTTGCTATTTATGTATATTATCAATTCCAATAGTTTTCTGTCCACGGCGGTCACTGAAATATTTATGTATACTACATACTATGAATAAATTGTATAAATTTGCTATAATTTACTATAAATTCCAATAGTTTAATGGGGCGACTTTTAATATATCAGTAACCGTTTTATATAGTAATTATTATATGTATGTTCATAGTATACAGAAAAAAACAGAAAGAATAAAAATCGGTATTTGGGAAAAAAGGGGGAGGGAAACAAATTTGCCCAGTCCCCAAGTATCTTTGACTTTTGATACCTCTCCTGGAATTCTCCAGTTATATTTTTTTACAGTTTACATACGTTTTATTTCCCCTCGATTTCGCAGGTGTGTTCTAGTAAACTATAACACCAAAGAGACTAAATTAGTTTTCAGTGGCAAATATTTCAAAGCTAATATCTTAAAAATTGTATTAAACTTGTCACACGGTGTCTATCCATATCGGATCCTTTACGCGCAATTCAGCGGTACGCGGCTCCTTTGTGAACACATAACGGATCCTTGCCGTAAAAACAACGTGGTGTTGTTAGAAAGTTATGGATGACAACAAATCAGAGAGGTATTTTGTGTTAAATTCTTAGTTCACGGAACTTTAGAATGTCAAACTGATCCACTCTTCTTATGACTATAGATAGTTCTAAGAATAACAGGCTATTTTTACAAGAAAAAGTTGGCAAGTGTCTCACATAACCTTTGTTTTTTTTCCAAAAAACAGCGTTTTATGCATGTTATTTCTGTCAATATCGATTTGAATAAACAGTTCATCATTTTTTAATTGCTCATTTCATTTTATTGAGTATAAAATAGTATACAATAAGCTCCAGATAGAATTAAGAGACCGTGTTGGAAACGGATCATAAAGATCAGTTGCCACAAATTTAATTTTTGATCGTTCATAGTTTCTAACAACACTTAATCGAACGCAAGTCATCTCATGAATATTATTGTCGGCTCATGCATATTATTGAAGGCTGGCCTCATGAATATTAACGCCGGCTGCTATCGACGGCTTGCTTCACACTAGTAGATATATCATATGATTCATTGGATTACCAGTATAACACACAACTTAAATTAAATTAGGTAAGTACTAAACAATTTCTTTTATCAAAAATACTTCATTACTTCAAGTTTGCAAAAACAATGCGACATTATTGAGCACTATTATATTACAAACCAAATAGCTTGTCCTCTGTATGGGTTCAAAAAATTATATCGTGGTATATGTATGTTTCGTCTTTCAACTTTAGGTTGCAACATACTAGCAGATAATGAAATTCATTTCCAATCACCCCCATGTCTTATAATGTGAATATTCTGTTCTCACGAGGAAAATTTAATTATCTGCCGGATTCTAAAGGGAATTTCAAATTTAACATCGCAGTTTACTTAAGTGTACTCTGCGTTGATTATTTAGATTCATCAAGTAGCCTTCAAAACAGAAATGCCTTTTAAATGATAAATAAAGTTCCCCTCTCGAGGCACTTTCAGCCGTACTGTGCCATGTGTGTACACATTGATCTTTTAAGATTTGTTTAACAGCACATTTTATCAGTTTATATTATGTTTACTAACAATTTCTTGGCTATCCCATACAAACGATAAGCCATTATCATTCAGTATAGATTTCACAGGTAATAACATTGAGAATGGAAATGGGGAATGTGTCAAAGAGACAACAACCCGACAATTTTGATTGCATATTTCCTAAACAATTTATTTCATACATTAACTTATATATAATACTAGACAGTTTAGAATCATTCGAAAGTAGATACCTCAAATCAGCTTGGGATTCGCCTGTTTTAGAAAGATAATGTTTTTGCTTTGCCTTGTGAAATCCAGATCTCTTTTGATGACAATTTTTATCAAACCAGTGTTTAAACACATCGTTTTGCCTATTCGGCTGGTTATATCGAACTACCTTATCACCAAAACAGTTATGCGCTGAATTAATACATATGCTGTTAAAAAAATCTTCAAAATTGTCAATATCTGATTTAAACCTGTCATTTTTAACATTGTATGTGATAAGTTTATTGGGGTAGCCCTGTTATTCTGACACCCCATTGGTCCGACGCCCAATAGTCCGACACCCCATTAGTCCGACACGGAATAATTGAACAATATTTTTAATAAATAATCTTGATTTCAAGAGGTTATAATCCAAATATTTTAAATTGATCTTGCTGAGAGTCCTGAAAATAACAATAACATATTCATAAGTACTAACAATATTATATTTGTTAAAAGTCCAGTAGCAAATATTACATGCATGTTCAGGACGAGAACAATTTTACAATAAATACAATAGGTTGGTTCTGTAATATTTGCCAACCGGGATGAAAAAGGTCAATGATATTGGACTGCCACTGGACAATACAATACGAGTTATCCGAATTCTGATCAAGCTATTTCTGTCAAATAAGAACTGAAGTGGAGTCTGTCTTATATGTCACCGTTATGAAACTGATATTTGATACTACACTTCCATAAAGAAATGGAGATCCATCTAGGACTTGTGACAAACATTTAATATACGTTATTGTTACAAATCATAAGTCTAGGGTTTGTTTACGTAATTAAGCGCATGCGTATAGTTTTCTTGATCGCCAGTTGTATCAGACTAAGCGATTGCTCTGGATTTCCCACTCCATTGACGGCCGTTGGCTTGGTTGCTACCTCATATGTTTATTAGATTCCGAGTATTCTTTATTTTGATTGGCTAATTTGTTACCTGTATACAGGGCGCTCTAATATATTTCTTTTTTTCGGGTTTCGCGGCACATTTGAAATTTATCGTTGAAATTATTTAACACCCCACTCACCGCATACAACTGTGTTAGTTTTTTTTCTTTTTTAAATTCTATTTACTTATTGATAACAGGTGCTTTCTTAAACTGTGTTTTATTATATTTATTAAAAAATATTATAAAATATGTTTATTTGATCTGTACGGCTTACTATATTTATTTCTAACGACATGGCGCTATATTTGACTGTCAGTGGTATAGTCGAAGTCTTTATCCTGTGCTGTGAAATATATGTGTTTGTCTTGTTTATATAGTGTGCCGTAATGCAGTTGAGTAACTTTGATATCTTTTGTGAGAAGCCTGATAATTTATATATATTTTGTACAATCATTGTGTAAGGAAAAAGTTCTAGTCTTGGAAATAAATTATATACTAAATATAAGACTTAGTGTAATTCATCTTCTGTTGTATATCTGCTAGTTTATGCCACATGGTTATTTATATTTAACACTTTAGTTGTTACCAGACACTCAAATCACTATTTATAGTATACTGTGGAGTGTCTTTGTTACACTCCAGCGAATAGGACCATCGTACTTCGGCGCGGAACATCGCACTTCAGCGTCTCCAACTTACCTCCGAGATCTACATATATTTGTAAGTTTTGAACATAATTTAAATTTTTGTTTTAATCAAAATTTATTTGGACATTGAAACGTTTGACGTGCCATATTCTGTATGTCTTTTATTTTTTTTAGTATTTTTATATTTTTCAGTTTGAAATGCAGACCCAAAACAACAACGCGATGTAAGTTAAATATTTCCTCACTAGTTTATATACTTTATTAAAGAAATTAAAGATTAATATAAGCTAACAGATTGTTCCTGGATCCTATTAATTATTCACTTGTATTATTATGTAAATGCCTATTTGTGTACATTACTTTACCTGAATTTAATTAATAAAATATGTTTACACATACTGTATAGATCGAAGCATACAAACATACCGTAGAAATATTTGGCTGTTCCCGTTTCCTCCTCATGCATTATGTACATTTCATATTTAATAAGTTTAAAAACAAATAACAGGGAAAATATATCATGTTTTAATAACAATTTTTAATATACTTTAATGTAAGTAGTTATAATTTATATAACTTACTAGGAAAAGAAGGAAAATAACAAGAATGTACACAGTAAGTTTGTGCGCATGTGTCAAACATAATTTGTGCTAATTAGAACAAGGATTTGTTTACAAAGCGAAATAAGGACGTCATACAATGTAATACACGTCAACAATTCAATAATGAACATATCTCGATGGTTCGTATCGTTGTCTTGACCAAGCAAAGAAAAACAGCATTTCCATAGACGGATCCAGCCCCCTTTTCATTGGAAAAATTTGGTTGATTTTATAGTGAATCATTGAAGCTTGACTGGAGCCCTCCCTCTTTACAAAAAGTTTGGGATATGCCACTTTTTCTCAGCAACGATGAACCATCCAATCGTAAATGTGAATGTTAATATGTATCTCAAGTTTAAATAAAATGTTATAAGTTAATATATCTGCACAATCAACCTTTATTTTTATCGAAACTGTCATTTGTTATTCCATATCGTCTCACCTTAGGTCAAGTTGATGCAATATATATATTTTTTTCAGATTCAGCAATACAATCAAATTAGATAAGAAGTTTGTTTTGTGGTTATTGATATGTGCAGCCATAATATATGTACTTCATCTTGCAACGACAACATTGTTCTGGTACGTATAATACCGTAACTGCTGAATTCTAAAATGTACTAATTCTTATGCAAGCGCCCCTTTCCATGTGCACATGTGGTATGAATGTCAATAAGACAACTCTACACCAGAGACTAAAATGACAAAGAAGTTAACAACAATAGGTTACTGTACGGCAATGCGTAACACCTATACCGCATAGTTAGATAGCAAAGACCCAGAATGTAAAACAATTCAAACGAGAAAATCAACGGCCTGTGCAAAACAATAAACAAAAAATATATATGATATGTAGCAAGAAAAGACCACTAATGAATGTCAGGCTCCTGACCTGGGACAGGCACATACATAATTGTTAGTCAAGTTATATCCCACAAACAGGAATAATGCCTCTATGCCCTTCAATTTCATACTTTATTTGGCCTTTTTTACTTTTTTGGATTCGAGTGTCACTGATGAGTCTTTTGTGGACGAAACGCGCGTCTGGCGTAAATACAAAATTTAATCCTTGCATCTATTTACGAATACTTTTACATCTATATTACAATTTTTCGAAAATTTTACGATTGATGCAAAAGGGGAAGGACAGGAAGGACAAACACTTTAATTTCTAAAATATACTTCACAAAAATCTTAAATCGCCCTAACGTATCTAATGTCACTCCCCTCCCGCCACAGTGTCCGATGTTCACCTTATCAAACGTGTACAATAGTACAATTCACCGAAACGTGCCCACGGTAGGGCAACATTGCGTCACAAAACTTTTAGCGTTAGTATGTCTTCTGTATCGTCAATATTGTTCATGGCAGTCTTAAGGAACTCAACTGAAAACACAGGGTGTTTGCTGCAGTCCAAAGACAAAAAAGGGAAAAAAACTGCTATCCAAGGACAATAATGCAGAAGTAATTTGGGAACAGTTTCCGGTGAATAATAAAGTTATTAAGTGACGATAGTAAAATTCCTATTGAGATTTCTTAGAATTACACAAATTGTTAGTAAAAAAGTAACAAATAGGATTATCAAACATCCATTAACTGCAATTGTATTTTCGATGAGGAATTCGAACGCAGTGAAAATCTTTATGTTAGGCACTGACAATGTTAGAAAAAAGGAAATATAACAGCCAAAAATTTAAAAACCTAAAAGAAAAAAATTGATACCGTATATTTCCGTAGAACTCGGAGTTGCGATGAGGACGCTGAAGTGCAATAGTCACGCTTAAGTGCTATAGTCACGTTTAAGTGCGATGGTCACGCTGGAGTGCGATATTCACGTTAAAGTGCGATTGTCCGTTCACTGTGCGATGGTCCTTATCACGCGTGATGTCTGGTTTAAAATCTACAGATGTGCAATTATTATAAGAAATAGGTTTTTTAATAGTTAGTATATATATATGCATTTTTTTTTGTATATGTATGTCCTTGTGGAATCTAAATGAGAAATCTTTCTTTTTGACTTTCAGCGTGTGAACATAATTCTGCATTTATTTTTACTTTGTTCCTTTCATGTCGTACTCATTTACTTTAACATGTATGATATATAATATATTATGGTTGATAATTTCAGCTGTCCGACTGCAAGTTCTGTATACAAAAAGATTGCAAGTTCTGTATACAAAAAAGAATGCAAGTTCTGTATACAAAAAAGAAGTTGGAACGTTCATGGCCACTGACTTCAAGTATTATAAAAGATACATGAAGTATACAAACTCAGATTTCGGTAAATCTCTTGTTTATTTGCCAAAATTTACTGTAGAAATAATAAACAATAAATCAGCTACGTTCACTACTGGTGATATTATAACTCTTAGAATAATCCTCCATAATAAAAATGGTGACGTAGTAACTGCTGGTGGTGAATTTATAAAGATTTGGATGTCCGAGAAACGGAGAGGCGCAGGTTCAGCGGGATCTGTTGTGGATCATGGTAATGGTACGTACATTGGAGTGATAAAGGCATTATGGAGCGGGTCTCCGAACATCAAAATGTCATTGTCATTTCCGAAAGAATCAATTGGACTTTTTGTTAACTACATATACAAGAATGGAATGTTGCAGACTTTAAAAGGAATTTTTAAGAATGCCCGGGGAGAAACTGCTAAAGGTATCTGTGGAATTCACACACTGACAAACCATGACATCTGTGACTTTACATCATTGAATTATGGAATGCGATTTTTTTGTTCATTACCAGATAAACCCGGGTTCAATTGTTAAGACTGGTATGCCCACATTGGAGATATAACCGTACCGACATTTACAAAGACACAAAAGCACTTCATAAGGTAATTACATTTTATTTTATATAATATTAAATGAATTTTCTACCTTTAAGAAAATGTTCGATACACAATTGATCTTCTTTTCATTAAACAGAAATATTGCATTACTAATCTTTAACTCTGTTGAAATTTAAGTAACCCACGAAAGGAACCGTGCTACGTCATAATATAATTATTAAGCCGGGATGGCTGGTTGCTGGGGAAAACACACGTTTAATTTTTCATTTTAATTTCAGTTGAAATAACATGAACTTACAAGTCATGATTAGTGTTAATTTAAGTCCGTCGAGAAGATATTCTATGCATTAATAGAGATATGGATATAAGTCAAGGAGACATCAACCCAACCATAATAATAATTAAGTACTTGTTTCTAAATATATCTCATATAACATGTATAACATGTAGTTTTTTTTGTATTGATTTTGACAATATCAAATGTAAAGTTAGTGGTCGGTTCGTTATTCGGAATTCGATAAATTACTACTACTATCAGGCTTTTAATGTTATCGAATGTTTTATTTTATATTATAATCAGCTACGAAAATGTGAATATGGAACCGACTGCTAGCAGCCAGTTGGATATTGAATAACGAATAACGAACCGGCCTCTAACCTCACATAATCAATACATGGTTACAAGTGTCAGTAACGAACCGGCTGCTAACCTCACACAAGCAATACATGGTTACATATGTCAGTAACGAATCGGCTGCTAACCTCACACAAAAAAATACATGATTACATGTGTCAGTAAGAAACCGGCTGATAACCTCACACAAGAAATACATATTTACATGTGTCAATAACGAACCGGCTGCTAACATCATACACGCAATATATGGTTACATGTGTCAGTAACGAACCGGCTGCTAATCTAACACAAGCAATACATGGTTACATGTGTCAGTAACAAACCGGCTGCTAACCTAACACAAGCAATGCATGGTTACAAGTGTCAGTAAAGAACCGGCTGCTTACCTCACACAAGCAATACATGGTTACAAGTGTCAGTAGTTTCTACTTGAATAAAACCGTATAAAACAAATGACGGGAGTTGAGCGTACAGACACACTGGGAACCTATAAAAAATTATGGATTAAAAAGGGTGTTGGAATATTGAGTTATTTTCTGCCAGGATAGGCACACTTTGGGACCATGCAAATGTGTGGATTAAAGCAGGATGTTGGAAAACTCAGGTGTATGATTAGGCAGGTTACACTGTAATTAGCAACAATATTTCTAAAAAAAAACTAATTTCTAATCATGCTTATTGTGTTTCCTTAAATTTCTAAATTATTCAGTTAAACTAAACTTAAGGGAACTGGCTCAGAATAATGGTAATATAACAGCAATAACTGTCCTTTTTTATATTTGGATATCTAATTTTCACACTGGAAATTTTATACAAAAAGGTTCATTTCTTATCATTGTCTGTCCTTTCTTTCATTACAATATTATTTCTGTTGTCCCTCCTTATGGTGTGTGTATTTATAAACTTGTTTGCTATGCCCGTTTCTATTGTGACGTTTTACTAAATTATTGGATTAGATACACCAATGTGACTATCAAGTTTAGCTGTACCGGAAGAAGCATTATAATTAACGCAATATCACATCATAATATAACGGCGATGCTGTTCATAAAGATCGTAAATTTAGAAACTTTTCCCTGATTTTTTTTTTAATAAATTTATGCATATCTAGATATCCATTTTTTATGGAATTTTATGCGACTGTCATACATGTACAAGTTGACACTTATATTTAGGCACTGTACAATGTCATACTTTTCTCAAATTGTTTATGACGTGTTGATTCAGTATTACCTTTTGTTGGTTTTTATCATTTGTTTTGGGTCTTTCTTGTCGATCTTACGTGTCGACCCTCTAACTTTTTATGACTTTTTTTTATTTTGTGCTGTCCCATTTTAGGGGATGGTCGAGCGCTCACAAACATGTTGACCATTCTTAATTATCATGTCCAAAGTCAGGATCATGCAATTCACTGGGAGTTGTTGGTTGCTGTCTGTCATATTTGTGTTTCGGTAATTATTTATAGCTTACAACAGACGATAGGTTTATCTTTTGAATTATTTCGATTTTGTTATTCCGAGGCTTTCTAAAGCGTACTATACGGTATATGTTCTGCCAATTCGAATTTTCAGAATATAAAGGACTATGAGTAATCTCATTGTTCGTACACCAAAATGAAAATTGCGTTACGTCATTGGTTTAAATTTTGATTGTTAAACACGTGTTTAACCATTCACAACGTTAAGGTGTACGCTTTTGAAAATATTACCCAGAATGCAGTAGATTCTGAAACGGCGAATTCTTATAGGCTATTTGTTCATGTCATCGGCTTTGATCTCTGACAGATCATGCTATATCCCATTATTCTTATCTTGTTTTATGTTCGGATTTTATATGTTTTGATTGGCTTATATAATACTCCGTGTGGTTATTATTAGAACATCAATCAATTGTATAAATAACATAAGATGGCTAACTTTATGATTTGAGTAAAAAAAAAATCTACTGTAGTGTAGATGCTGTTAAATATGCATAGATACATTTAATTTTGCAAAAAGGCAAAATCAATTTTATTCAAAGTGAGAATGGATCGTTGAGTCTTGAATCGTCCACAAGCCCAAGAAGAACAAACATCTAAGTATTTTTTGCTGTTGTTACAAAACGGATTTCCAAGATGTAGAAATTTGAACACATTTTTACTGCAAAAGATTTATGATGTAATAGAAAAATATACCAAAGTGCAAAACAAACTAAGAATGCCACGGTCACAACCCCCCCGAAATTGTATATACACAGTCATCCCAGTACCATTTTCTATGACAAACGAGACGATTTCAATTTTCCTCACCTGGGTAGCAATATACCAACTTGACCTGCATATGAGTTATACATTTCCCAACTTATTCGGTATTCAAGAGCTTGAGCTCCTACTCAGACTTCTTAAAACGTCAACAGTGTCTGAGCAGAAAGTTGATGAACCAGGTGTATGTCAAAAAACGTCTCGTCCTTTTTAAAAAAAAAAAAGGTTCATCGGAAGGTACCAATACCTTGTTCATAAATATTCAGTATCAACTTCACAAATAATACACGATGGTCTTAAAGTATAGAGTCAGCGTACTGACGCTGTTCATCGTCTTAATTAGTGTTATAATATTCTTTTATTTGTCTTTATTAATATTACTTTTACTGTTAAATCTGTTTTTTGTGATATTCATTTGACGTGATTCTGTACTTATGCATACGTCATACATTGAACGACATTTTTTTTTATTCTACCTGTTTGACGTCAAACGCGCGATTCTACTCAAAGTTAATGTTAATCTAACCACGTGTCTGTCATGGTGAGGATTCAGTCCCAGTACTTAAAATCTTACAATCCTTTTAAAATGGATATATTTGACATATAAAAAATAAAATCGTGTACTAGTAATAAACATGATAAAACATCCAAATGAAGTGGTTAAATTTGATGTATGCCTTTTTACATTACTGTTAAGTCCTTTATTTTGTAATATCCATTTGATGTGACCCTAAACTTATGCATCCCGTCATACATTAAACGACACAATTATTTTATTTCTACCTGTGTGACGTCAAACGCACAACTCTACGTCAAAATTATTGTTACCATGTGTCTGTGTCAGGTTAAGGACTCGGTCCCAGTTCTTAAAATCATTCATTCCTTTATGGTTGGATTTGTACATATATGAATAAAATCGTTTACTAAAAATGCAAAAAGAGGTTGTTAAATTTGATGTATGCATTTTTGTGCTTCTTTGTTAAATTTGTTTGATTTTTGTAGTGATTAAGATGATAACACAATGTTTACTACTGTACCCCTATTTTTGACATTTTTACCTATTGTGTCTGGTTGTTTTGCTCACGCACTGTTGTCAATATAATGGAATTTGATGTGATTGTCATTCAAGTGAGAGGGTTAGCTAGCTTTAAAACCAGGTTCTATCCACCATTTCTGACATAATAAGACACTGCCTGTACCAAGTCCGGAACAGTTGTTTTTCGTTTGATGTGTCTTTTTATTTTGCCATTTGATAAGGGACTTTCCGTTTTGAATTTCCTCGGAGTTCAGTATTTTTGTCATTTAACTTTTTGCTACCCTGAATTAGAAAGGTCGTAATTGGGAAGCTGAAATCACCTCTTTTGCCGTAAATTTATGTCCTCAGTCGATCCTCATTGTCAATTTCTAGTTAAGTAAAGATATGAGGTGGACGTATCTGTATATGGTGTATCCTTGTTCAAGTTTTAATACTGTTGGAAGGGGAAAGATACTTAGATTGTATGTATGGTTCTTAGAACAACAAACGATTTTGTTTGGGACTTTATCTACTTGGACATCAACATATATGTCACGGAGGTAGGGCAGGTGCTTAGCAACATTTGGGTCTTTTAAAATAGATAAAGTATTTGTATTATTGGACCCTTCTAGTGTTTATAATTCTAATATAGAGTTATGTGCAATCTAAATTTTGTGTATTTCATTTTGAGCCACGCATTTTTGCTGAAAAGTGTACATTCTCAATTTTTTTTATACAAATGTATCAAAATGTATCAAACCTATAACAATAAAGATATTTTAATAATTAATTTTGTATTTGCTATGATTGGTTGGATAGTTCAGAATATTGTGTGTTGCTCTTGGTATTATTTAAATATTGATTTTTTTTAAACATAAAATCAAAATGTGTTTATACTTACAGTTCAACAAGTAATAAACTCATTAAAGAAATTAAAGTGGATGTACATGGAGGTAAGTTATATATATAAAAAAAGAAAGTGGCTATAGCAAGACACGTTTCGAGTAAAATAACCCAATCATTAAGTTATTTCAGTAAAACTAAGGATACGGATGCTCTAGGATGTTGGTGTATTGGTTGTACCGTGTAAAATCGAATGTTTGTATGCACTCTCTTCATTAAACCTACATTTGGTATCATGATGTTGATTGTATTGAGCATATCTGATTGAAAAAATGCCAAAAGATACCAACGTGACAATAACAATTCATAGGTTGATAAAAAAGACCATTACACAAATCGAAAGTTCACAATTGCAATGGTGAAATTATTGTTTTTGTCGTAATTATGCATGAACTTATTCATGAATTGTATCAGTTGTACGGTCTAAAATTAATAAATTGACACATCATTTACAAAACAAATTTTCAGTAACAGTGACCTTGACCTTTGAACTCAAAATCAATAGGCTTTTTTCGCCGTTCCATATTTGTTCCATCTGTCAAAGTGTTATCTCAATCAAGTGAAGAAACAGACGAAACTGTCTGGACATCCAATTTTGTTCTGCTATAAGTTGCAGTGACCTATTGACTCCAAAATACCCTCTATATCTTCCATTTATGTAAGCTTCATTTCAATCAGACAAGGGGAAACTCAAGTTATCATCTCGAACAATTTAAAAGCAGTGAACCTGACCTTTTACTGATTGACCCGGAAATCAATTATCATCTTTCCCTTCCATAAATTGTTCATATGTATAAGTTTCATTTTAGTTATCATCCGGAATCCATTTGTTTCGGAAACAAGGACGGATGGAATAGCTATTTCTTTATCAAACAAATTTTCACACACCTATAGTCAACACAAATGTACGATCCTTTCAAAAACTATCAATCCTGTCAATTACAGCCCTAGAGCATGGCTGTATGATTATTGAGACGATTTGATCTTCCTGAGAAGCTATATTTGGTGTGGAAGTATACTGACATGACATTTTTAAATCGTTCATTAACATAGGATTGTTGTCATTATCACTTAAAGTAATTCATTTTTTGGGTATTTTATGTTTCTGCTCTTAATTACACGTTTCAAATATGTTTCTATTCGTTTCTAGTAAAATCGAAATGAAAATAAGAGAATCTTTTTCGGTTTGTTTTGTCTTTGTGGTATTTGTCAATTATTTAATTTAGGATGTTACACGTTTTCGGATAGGTTGAAAGTTTTTGTCTTTCTGCTCATGCTCATAGACATAATTTTGTCATGTGACCGTGAAATCGTCAACGTTTTTCATGATCAACTACATAAAAATGGAATTTGGAATTAATTATAAGGAGTGACTGTAATATTTTGAATATTTGTGATTTTGATTGGCCCTTTTCTATTTGAGTTTTATGATTCCTTGCGTTATTCGTTTGCCATTGGATTAAATTTCATCAAATCTTTTTAAATATTTTTTTACGTTTTTGTTGCGGATAAAACCATATATCCCCCAAAGTACTTGTGTAGTGACATAAGTGGTGCAGTCACCTGGAGCAGATCATCACCAGTGGGATATTTTTATAATAGAAGATGGCACAATCTCTTATGCCAAAACAAAGTTGAACAAAGTAACAATAAGTATACATCTTGTCTTAAAAACAGGGAGATTTACATGCTTGGAGATTCTACAATGCGACAATGGCTTATCAAAACGGTTGAGATTATAAATCTTGATCTCGTGAGTAGTCGGAAGTCGGATGCTCTACGAGGTTATCACCAACCGATGAAAGCTCTCAGTAAAAATAAGACACACAATATTACTGTCAGGTGGAATGCGCACGAGTTCCCATTTTTCACCTATAGACCTAATGTGACGATAAATGATTTTAAACCTGCAAGACATCACTTCAAAGACATACGTTCTAAAAATCCGATTATAGTCTTGCATTTGTATGTACATTTAGCTATGGCTCCATTATCAGTCTATGAAGAACATGTAAGGAACGCTAAAGATGCTATAATTCAATTTTTGGATCGTATTCCTGGCGCTAAGATATTCATTAAAGGTCCGCATAACATTAAGAATGATGAAGGTGTTCCATATGATTTCGTCAGATATTTGCAGGAAAAATTGTTATTCCAGATTTTTGACAATATCAAACATAAGGTTGTTTATTTAAATGAATGGGATATCACAGTTGCTTCCGAAAGTAATGAAATGCATCCAGGCAATGGTGTAATCCATAGCATGGTTCATGAGTTACTATCTTATATTTATTAATATTGTTAAATTATAAACTATTCTCAATATGTTAATAAAAATTTGAACACTTGTAAATATGTCGATTCAAACAAAATGTTATATTTTAAAACACATTCATGTGACATTGCAATTTCCCACAAATATTGCCAATTGTAAATGTTTTGTAAAATAAATTACTCATTAAGATGCAAAATTCAAAATAAAAAAAAGTCACGGACCAGAAACCAATTATTTTACTTAGATACATTTGGGTATTATCTTTTAGGTCCCTCTTTGTCATACACCTTATCACTTATTCACGTATTTATTCATCAGTTGTGATTTTTGCAACCTGTCAGTTTCAGTCGATACACACGGCATCTTAACATAAATACATTGTGTACTTAATATTTATCATGATTTGTTACTAAGCAGTGAGGCTGAACATTATCTGGTTTGAATGAATTATAAAATAAGGACCACGTCTACAAAAAAAGAGAAGAAAATATATACAGATGATCACACAGTTCGGGTATTCGAGACCCTATCGAGGAATTTGTTGCTATAGCATAAGTAGTTACCAAAGGTGCCAGGATTATGATATAATACGCCAGACGCGCGTTTCGTCTACATAAGACTCATCAATGACGCTCATATCAAAATAGTTATAAGCCAAACAAGTACAAAGTTGAAGAGCATTGATGACCCTATAAAGCTTTTGTTGGATAAGCACTGATAATCAAAATTAATTAATTTTGTCAACGATTAAGCGGTTAACCTGTTTACCATCGGAAGGACCAAATATTGCATACCAAAAAAAAAAAACCTTAACCAGATGATCGGATCTTTTTTTCAATTTTATTATATTTGAAATATATAATCCCGGCGAGGGAAGAACCAAAAATTTGCGAAAGCAAATTTACAGATCTAACATTGTTGGGTTGATGTTTAGACGAGTTGTATATACATTATGTACACAGCCATGTATCACCATCATTGATGGCGATCCGATGGATACATCTGTTGTAGGGTTGTCACTGACTCAGACGTACTTATGAATATAATTATTTTCTGTGACTGTATCTTACATTAATTTGTAGGATCCTTTACTATAGATAATTTAGCTGATCTGTAACAATTACATCTTCATGCCTTATATATCATGTACTGTAGTACGCCGCTAGATTAAAACTGACGTGGAAAGGTAACACATGGCCAGCGAAAGCTCTTTTTTTGAGAGCCCAGGTGGTTGTGTGGTCTAGCGGGACGGCTGCAGTGCAGGCGATTTGGTGTCACGATATCACAGTAGCATGGGTTCGAATCCCGGCGAGGGAAGCAAATTTACAGATCTAACATTGTTGGGTTGATGTTTAGACGAGTTGTATATACATTATGTACACAGCCATGTATCACCATCATTGATGGCGATCCGATGGATACATCTGTTGTAGGGTTGTCACTGACTCAGACGTACTTATGAATATAATTATTTTCTGTGACTGTATCTTACATTAATTTGTAGGATCCTTTGCTATAGATAATTTAGCTGATCTGTAACAATTACATCTTCATGCCTTATATATCATGTACTGTAGTACGCCGCTAGATTAAAACTGACGTGGAAAGGTAACACATGGCTAGCGAAAGCTCTTTTTTGAGAGCCCAGGTGGTTGTGTTGTCTAGCGGGACGGCTGCAGTGCAGGCGATTTGGTGTCACGATATCACAGTAGCATGGGTTCGAATCCCGGCGAGGGAAGAACCAAAAATTTGCGAAAGCAAATTTACAGATCTAACATTGTTGGGTTGATGTTTAGACGAGTTGTATATACATTATGTACACAGCCATGTATCACCATCATTGATGGCGATCCGATGGATACATCTGTTGCAGGGTTGTCACTGACTCAGACGTACTGATGAATATAATTATTTTCTGTGACTGTATCTTACATTAATTTGTAGGATCCTTTACTATAGATAATTTAGCTGATCTGTAACAATTACATCTTCATGCCTTATATATCATGTACTGTAGTACGCCGCTAGATTAAAACTGACGTGGAAAGGTAACACATGGCCAGCGAAAGCTCTTTTTTGAGAGCCCAGGTGGTTGTGTGGTCTAGCGGGACGGCTGCAGTGCAGGCGATTTGGTGTCACGATATCACAGTAGCATGGGTTCGAATCCCGGCGAGGGAAGAACCAAAAATTTGCGAAATCAAATTTACAGATCTAACATTGTTGGGTTGATGTTTAGACGAGTTGTATATACATTATGTACACAGCCATGTATCACCATCATTGATGGCGATCCGATGGATACATCTGTTGTAGGGTTGTCACTGACTCAGACGTACTTATGAATATAATTATTTTCTGTGACAGTATCTTACATTAATTTGTAGGATCCTTTACTATAGATAATTTAGCTGATCTGTAACAATTACATCTTCATGCCTTATATATCATGTACTGTAGTACGCCGCTAGATTAAAACTGACGTGGAAAGGTAACACATGGCCAGCGAAAGCTCTTTTTTTGAGAGCCCAGGTGGTTGTGTGGTCTAGCGGGACGGCTGCAGTGCAGGCGATTTGGTGTCACGATATCACAGTAGCATGGGTTCGAATCCCGGCGAGGGAAGAACCAAAAATTTGCGAAAGCAAATTAACAGATCTAACATTGTTGGGTTGATGTTTAGACGAGTTGTATATATATATATATATATATATGTATATATATGTTAGACTCTGATTAACGTCCGGTTTCAAACCGACGTCCGTTCCTCAAATCGACGCCCAAACATGATCTGACGTCACATTTAAGAGATAACTGTATTGTATTTGAAGCTTTGCGGCCGTCCATCGGTAGTTTTACTGTCGCCAATTTAGTTTACCTGTCGACGCGTAGCGGAGACAGGTAAACGGGTATTTGCGACAGTAAAACTACCGATGGACGTCCGCAATGCTTCAAATACAATACAGTTATCTCTATTTTAATGCAAAACAAGTTCATAACTAAATTTTATTCATTATTTCAGTGCATGGAAAATCTTTATTAAATACAGAAAACTCCGCGAAAATATGTTATCTTCTTTGGTGGCCTACGCTAGGTCACGTCATAGGTATGCTTACGACGTCAAACATAAACACCGGGCGTTTTCTGTCTGGCTTCTGTGCCGCTTCAGAATGTTATAAAATTTGATAAAAAGAAAATTTTTAGGTGCAACATGTGAGTTTTTTGGCTTATTATTGTAGACATTACATGTCAATACATTCAACAATTAAAAATGTCGGCTTCCTTAGTTACAGACAAGAAGATAGAGAATTTTACGCTAACTGTCATCCAATCAGAACCATTGATACAAAATAATTGCATTAGAATCTCGAATTGACGTCCAATATTTTAATCCTCTAATCGACATTTAAAATCAATAATTAATAAAGTACTGTACAGACAGACATGTATCTGATGTTCAGTGGTTGTCGTCTGTTTATGTGGTTCATAACTTTTTGTCGTTTCTCGTTTTTATATAGATTAGACCGTTGTTTTTTTCCATTTGAATGGTTTTACACTAGTGATTTTTGGGGCCCTTAATAGCTTGCTGTGAGCAAAGGCTCCGTGTTGAAAGCTGTACCTTGACCTATAATGGCTGACTTTTATAAATAGTTACTTAGATGGAGAGTTGTCTCATTGGCACTCATACAATATCTTCTTATATCTGAGTCAATATCTTTAATTGCTTTAACATAGGCGCGCGGTAATGGTAACGTTTTTCCCGTAGCTTAGCCCCTATCGTAAACTTGGATATGTATGCTAGCTTGTTTCAAAGCTTTGATAATTTCAAAAAATGTGGTTAAATTTTCAGGGTACGAAATAAGATTACTTTTTCCGCAAATTAGCAAATCCCGAGAATCCTTTCGTGATGCGGCTCCTCGTAGTAAAAAATCCAAATCGATCTAACGTGGGGTACAAAAATTGTACCTTTTTTCAAACCCTTTTTTAACTTAAAAACTTTAACCATTGTTAACGTTAAATTATGATCATTACAAAAGTGTCCATTCTGGGATTAATTTGTAGATGTATCACTATGTTCTTTACAGTTTCGCCAATTTAATTTGAATCGATATTGAATCATAGAAAAATGGATTTCAACCGTCCTCCAAACGATTGATGATTCTATAATTAAGAGTACCCAAATTGTATCCATCACCAACTGCATATCCTTAAAAATCGTATAACAGATGTATTGCTTTATTTTTTCAAATATTAAGAAGATTTTGACATCAATCCATGTTTACTATTAATGTTTTAGGAAATGGATGCGTGTAACATATTCTATTTGCTCAATTTTAACAAGATGACTATTGTGGCCGACGCATGGCGACGTTTCAATAGATTTTACTTATCCCAGTAAATTATTCATCTGTCGATATATACTGGGAATTTTTTATGCATATCTATATTTAATTAAATATGCTGAAATTAGTTATCAAAGGTACCAGGATTCTAATTTAATACGCCAGACGCGCGTTTCGTAAACATAAGACTTATCAGTGACGCTCAGATCAAAATAGTTATAAAGCCAAAAAAGTAAAATGTTGAAGACCATTTAGAACCAAAAAAACGGTGCATAGTGTCAAATCATAAAAATACGAATTATTTGTTAAAAAAACCTTGTTAAATTCCCGCCGCGATTTATGCTAAGAAGGCATAATTTGGGAAATGTGACGTTAAATTGCAGTATGTCATTCCTGATCATATCAATTAATGACAAGCATATGTGAGTGTAAGTCAATGCGGAATAACCCAAAGACTAAGCGGAAAAGGAAACGCCGAGTAGAGAGCATTAATCAGTCTTCAACAATATATACAAAATAAAAAAAGTACAGCCAATTGGTTTGATAGTATTGTTATCCGGTCTCAGTAAAATATGTGTTTATTTTGTTCTTTAACACCACTGTTTATGAGAGGGCAAAATGCACAAAAACCTGTTTAACCAAACCACAGTATTGGTGTGCCTGTTTCAATGCAAGAGCCTGTAAGTCTGTGGTTTTCGTTAGTTTATGTCTGTCAAATTTCATAATAGTTTTCTTATAAATAAGACCGTTAGTTTTCTATAGTTTGAATTGTCAACATGTTTTATGTCGTGACCTTTTACAGCTGACTACGGTATGGGTTTTTATTATTGATGAAGGCCTTACGGTTGTCAAAATTGCTTAAACTAATTCATTTAAACTTTAGTGGATAACTGTTCCATTGGCAACTGTTTTCTACCTTAAGAGATTCGAAATTATTTTAAACAGGTTTCTATCTTGAGTATCGGTACTCATTTGAACAGGTTTCTATCTTGAGCAGGTTGAGAGTATCGATACTCTTTTATACACTTTCGTTCACGGGAGTATCAATACTCTTTTAAGCAGGACTAATATTAGACTATCGGAGCGTAAATGAAGTTGAGTTATTTAATGCTTTCTTCGATCCATACATTTATATAGGAATGGAATACACTCAAATCCGTTAGACTTAACCAGTTAAACTTTGACGTACTGCTAAATAATCAAACAACAGCTTTATGTATCAGGAAATTGATGAGTGATTGATGTAGTAATACAGTATATAATGCTTACTTAAAACAACAATATTCGGAGAACCTTGATGTGAAATTTTTGAAGAAAATGCATAACCATTTCAAGTATTCTTAAAACTTGATGAACATTACATTTGTAATCGCATGACAGTTATGCGTCTTGATGAATTGAGTGAAGTTCCCTAGAAAACATGAGACCAAAATGGTATAACCCCGGGCGTGAGGCGATCAGCAACACTTGCAAATGTATCCCTTTTAAGTGGGAAATACAACAATATAAGAGAAGTTCATATATACTAAGTAACATGAACCCAATCAAAACCAGAAAGTATCCCAGTTGCTCCGGAAGGATACGCAGATCCTGTTCTACATGTGGCATTTGTCGTGTTGCTCTGGTAAAATAGGTCTCAAAGAGTATCAAAACAATACAATATACGTTAACAATCACTTGAGAGAATTATATTTGAATTCTTTCAACATCGAAGAGTCGAGTTTTGACGCGTGTAAAATTACTACATTTAGAGTATAATACACCTTTATTTCCAGTGTCTTGGATTTCATACTTTTTTTAATAAAGTCCCTGTTAAGTGACCATCATCTTCAAATAGGAATATAATATTTAATAGTAAGGGTCATTGACAAGAAAAGACAGATGATACTTTCATAGAACATTTTATAAAAAATTAAAAATGAATACCTTATTATGCTTAAAAGCCAAACTTTCTCGATGTACTATAAATAGAGAAGCTATGCCAAACGCTCCAATATTTAAACTATATTCTGTATTATTTCACATTTTATGCATACACAATATTAGAAACAAACAAATACATTCATTTTTGTATGTACCCTGCAGGCACACTTTGTTGAATCAACGTTGAATCTTTGTTGATTTTAGGTTATATGCTGATCAACAAATATTCAACATTGATCAAGTTGAAATTACTATATTGTTTCAACGTTGAATTAACAAAAAAAGAACATATTTCAAATATAGTTCTCTTCTATCATTGATTATTCTTTGTATTTCAAAATTTCTTTATTGTCTGCGAGTGCAAGAGAATATGTAGGTGAAACAATTCGATCTTTTACCAGATTCAAAATTGTCGAGGGACGATAAACTCGAACCACGTGACCTAAACATGCGTGCACACAAAACCTAAGGCAATCGTCTCTTCCGTTGAGTACAAAAAAAATACATTTCAATGTTTTCCCCTGCATACTAAATTGTAAAAAAGGTTGAGAGCATAACACTTCAAATTTTGCCATGTCCTTTCTAATGAGAACAATCGTTATAACAAAAAATAGTCAAATGATACAAGAAATCCACTATGTAACTGTATGGTCAGGTATGACAGGTCCCGACATGAAAAATAAATTGAATTCAGATAAAAAAAAAAACAACATGTACCTAAAACATGTCTACCGATTAATTGCATTGTTCTGAAGCATTTTAATATATATAGCTTGATCATCATTTTAACAATTAACACATTTTAGTAGCCGTAGTTCAATACAGATTTTAGTAAGCCTAATTTTCTCAAACAGGTTTAGTCAATAAATGTTAACGACATGTACTACAAACAAATGTATCAGCTGAATGATTTCTTTATTTCATTATTTATCATTTCCTCATGTATAGATTTATTTTGCCATCATGATGTCTGTTGTGTGCAGTAGTATAATTTGTCAATAACTTTTCCATTCTTATTATCTATCCGATACTTAAAGACAAATCATCAGATAAACTCCTTCCACTACATTATCGAGGAATCAGTTTGTTGTCGTGTGTTTTGAAGCTGTACAGTGGATTTATAAACAATAGAGTGTCTTCATATCTGGAGAATAATGATTTACTTTCTGTGGAACAAAACGGCATTGCCACATTCATTGATCTAAAAAAAAAAAAGGCTTTTGATGTCGTGATATGTTGCTGTACAAGCTGTTGCTTAATAATATTGATGGGAAAATATATAACTCTATTAAAAGTGTATATGTGCCAACAACCGCAAGTATAAAATGTCCGATTGGTTTGTATGTAACTCTGGTGTAACACAAGGTGATACTTTATCTCCGACATTATTTTCTGTTTTTATTGATGATCTTGTAGATGAAATCAATAAACTTGGACTTAGTATTAACATTGAAGAATCGAAAGTGTCTTTACTTCTATATGCGGACGACATTGTTATGATGACCGAGAATCAATGTGATATGCAAAAGATGGTAGATAAATCACATGATTGGTGTACAAAAATGGAGAGTCTTAATAAATACAGACAAGTCAAAAGTTGTACATTTCAGACATCTTGCAAAAAACGGAGTGAATTTCAGATCAGAATCGGAGGAAATATCTTGAAAATTACAGACAAATATAAATATCTTAGAGTTATTTTCAATAAGAAAAAAAAAATATTCATCGAATGCTGAAAATCTTTCTACAGCTGGTGAAAGTGCACTCGGAGCTATTTTATCGAAGATACACAGTTTAAAAGAATTAGGTATAAAGACTTATGAAAAACTGTATAACCCTTGTATTGTACCTATACTCGACTACTGGTTTTCAGTGAGGATTTTTAAAGACTTTTGTTGTGTCGACACTGTTCAAAACAAGGCCATAAGATACTTTTTAGAAGTTCACAAGTTTGCTCCAAAGATGGCTATCAATGGAGATGTTGGATGGTTACCTTCAAAAGAACGTCGCTGGTGTAATATGGTTAGAAATTGGAACCGCTTGATGGATATGGACAATAGTAAACTTTGTAAAAAGGTGTTCCTATTCGACTACGAACTATCTACGAACAATTGGTCATCTAGTGTAAGAACAATAATGTCTTAAGTTGGTATGGATGATAACTTTCAACTTTCAAATCCTAAAATGTTTGATATTAATATCGCCAGAAACAATATTATCTTCCGAACATTTGAGAGTCCCTACCATGTACAGGTTACCGAAATTACACCAAAAAAAAACAACACTTAAATTCCGTTTCATCTCCGCATCGAGTAAGTGCTCTACTACTAATCTATCAGTGCTTCTAACTACCTCCCTTACTACTATCAAAGAACTGGTTATTAACTTTTGTAATAAAGATAATGAAAACAATGGTATTACTAGTAATTATTTTGGAGTGTTAAAAATTCTTTAGAGGTTTTAGATAAAAAGCATGCTTTTAATGGTCCTGACAGTTATGATTGTTCTACTCTGTACACTACACACCCACACAATCTTATAAAGAAAAAGTTTTTGTATATGATCAAATGGTCTTTCGAAAAATCTCATTGTAATTTTATTTGCTGTGACTAGTTTAAAGCCTTTTTCTGTACCGAAAAGGAAAGTATGCTAGATACACTTACTGGAAATGTGAGGATATGATTGAAGATTTAAATTTTCTGCTATATAACATTTATGTACGTTTCGGCGATAAAGTGTATCGTCAGTTAGTAGGTATAACTATGGGCACTAACTGTGCCCCTTTAATAGCAGATTTTATCTCTATATTGCTATGAATCTCAGTTGATGACCAATCTCAGCAAAGACACATCATTGTTATATTAAGTTGATACATTCAACAGTATCTACCGTTATCTGTATGATATTTCCTCGTTAAATAATCCAGAGTTCTCTAAATATACTCCCGAAATTTACCCAAAAGAACTTTAACTAAATCTAACATAAACAGCACCAGTTGTCGTTTTCTAGATTGAGACATTTCAATTTCTAACGGGAAACTACATACTAAAATTTACGACAAAAGAGACGATTTTTCATTTCCTATTGTTATTTTCCATTTGTAGATGGTGATGTGCCTTTGGCTCTTTCATACGGTGTTTATATATCCCAACTCGTTCGGTATGCTAGTGTGTGTTCTGGTGTCATAGATTTTAACGAACGTAATCAATGCATCACTGGGAAATTACTTTTACTAAATTCTTTCATAGATACAAAGATTTGATTAGTAAATTTGGCTCTACCTGTAGATAAATTATCAAAAATGGTATTTCACATCCTAAATTTTACGGTAATATTGTACCTTAAGCGAGGAAATCACTATGTGATCCGTTTAAACTCGTCGAACCTTTAAACAAACTTATAAGTAAGGGTTATTGTACCAATATTGTAATTAGATCTCTGAATATAGTTTACATTGGCACTAATTAAATTAAAACATAACTAAATTGTATCTTCCTTTGAGGCGACATGTATGGAGACACACACACGTTAATTTTAATCTCTAAAGAAGTAGCTCCTCACTATCCTACTACCTGTCGATACATTTATTTTTGGCATTGCACACGTCATGTCTTCTCTGACTGTTCATGACGTTAAAATACTAATACTCTTGGATGTGTTTTAGTTGATTATAGTCTCTGATTTTTTGTTATTAATTGTTTTTGACTTTTAACTTTTAACTAGCTGTCAGTAACTGCGAGTACTCTCAAATCGTACTTTCTTGTTAATTCGACCTGTTGATACTATTTGTAATATTTTTTTTGGATTTTATATTAATATGGATCTTGTCTGTATTCTAGCTTTGATTATTTGAAATATCTACTAACGTTCACTTCTTCATACTACATTTATATGAACACCAAGATTGTTTTCCTTAAATCTGTACAGGGAAGTTTTAGCTAGCTCTTATTGTATAGTTTTATTGTTGATATTCACCCTTCTGTATCTAGTGTTAAATTAAGTATTTATATGACAGACCTTTTTTGGTATTCCTAGGTATTGGGTGATTTATAAAGATAGAAGTAGTATACCTAAAACAACAAAGTTATTTCTCATTTACCTGTATATATTTTTCAAAAGCGATTATTTTCTAGGAGTTAGATATTTCGCGGTGGTGTCTTGCCATGGCTTTTTTTGGACTTGTTTGTTTGCTTTTTGGCCCGGAACGTTTGTCCCTAATATTTAATTAACTTTTTTTCAAAAGTGATTATTTTCTAGGAGTTAGATATTTCGCGGTGGTGTCTTGCCATGGCTTTTTTTTTTACTTGTTTGTTTGCTTTTTGGCCCGGAACGTTTGTCCCTAATATTTTATTAACTATGTATAAACATTCAGGTATCGCATATCAGATTTATTCGTTCTTAGTGTGTTAATTTACGTTTTTTGATTGAGTTAAGCCTTCCAATTGATATTTTATCGTGTGTTTTTCTATGTTGTTATGTTATGCTATTGTTTCAGAAATAGGGAGAAGGTTTGGTTCCATTCCTAAGTCAGGAATCTGATGTACAGTAGTTGTCGTTTGTTTATGTAATTTATACGTGTTTCTCGTTTCTCGTTTTTTATATAGATTAGACCGTTGGTTTTCCCGTTTGACTGGTTAACTAGTAATATTTGGGCCCTGTATAGCTTGTTGTTCGGTGTGAGCCAAGGCTCCGTGTTGAAGACCGTACATTGACCTATAATGATTTACTTTTATAAATTCTTATTTGGATGTAGAGTTGTCTCATTGGCACTCACACCACATCTTCCTATATCTAATTATGAATATATGTTCAACAAAATGGCATACAAAGTTATCTTACTTACCGAAACGACATACATTTAGAACCTTTAAATCTACATATTCAACAGAAACATATATTAAACAAAATTTAAAACGTAGAGAAAGATCAGTACTGGCCCAATTTAGATGTGGCATTCTTCCGCTGAGATTAGAAACAGGACGTTTTGTTGTCCGGACATGTTGAAAATGAACTACACTTTGACTCTGATTGAATGCCAATTTTACAATGGACTACGTAATCACTTATTCTCTGCACTTAGCGATAAAGTATTGAATTTGAATAAGAGTGAAAAGTTAAATTTATTATTGTCAGAAAATCTTCGAAAAACAGCTCGAACAGTCATTACTTATATTTAACACTTATATTTAAATATTTTTAAAACATGTATATAAAATTCCTGATGACAATCCTTTACTATAGTATCTTTATGAAGTGACTTACAGTTCCATTGGGCCGGGTGTAATTTAATTGAAATATTTCAATATTGTACATATTTTGTTATACACAATGTCACTATTAGTATTGCATTGTATATATGAAATTGTTTATTGTTCATACAAATGAAGCTGAGAACACATACATTGTATGCGGCCTTACGGTGACCTATAGTTGTTAATGTCTGTGTCATTTTGGTCTTTTGTGGATAGTTGTCTCATTGGCAATCATACCACATCTTCTTTTTTATATAGAAAAGAAAGTTACATTTTGATAAATGTATAGCAACACATATTTGCATCGAGGACCGTGCATTGGCACAATTTATTGACTTTCAGACAATTATATGCAAAACTTTATTTTATGAGCCTTTTCAAATCTTTTAGATTTAATTTAAAACGCAAATAAACCTTGATATATTGAGATGAAATCATTAAAAAAGAAAATAAAGCTGTGGTTAAATTAATATTCAATACATGAATCTGTTATTTTCTTACAAATTAACAAACACAAAGAAAAAAGTGAAGAAAAACGTGTGGTTTTAAATGATCATATTATACAAACAAAAATGTATGAAAAAGACAATTGATCAGAAAAACTTGATAAAACATACCTGCAATATAAGAGTTTGAATATCACATGATTAGTCATGTGAAGACCACATGTTTGATACCATTGTTTATACTAATGTCACTTCAAATTGATGACGAATAATGATGAGAGGCTGTAACCTAATCTTCTTGACTACTTCCGGTATATTCTGATCTGAACAAAAATAAAGACAGTTAACTTTTTGTAAAATTATATAAAGACCCCAATCATATTTCGATAAACTGATATTTGAAAATTGAAATTTGACAAAATTTACAAGGGACACTATAAACCAAGTCATCTTTCCGGGCAAACATACATCAAGATGGACATATTCTGAAGATGTTTCACCTGGTTTCTTCATATCGGCAATGTAACAGAAACAGAATCGTTCTTGTTAGTATCTTAGTAATCCGAAGGGACAGAAAACATTAAAAGTGACAAGTTCAAGAGTAAATTTATAATAAGTACAATCTGGTGATAAGCATTTAGCCAATGTCAATTAAAAAAAAAAATACATCATTAGAGAAAATTTGTTTTATCTAAGTAAAATTTTAATCAAATTGAAATAAAATGCTCTGCATCCTTGGCAGTATGTTTGGTTCAAATTACTTCCTGTATTTAAAATTATCTATTTTTAGATGGCATGCGCGAAATCACTGGACATTTGAAGAAATCTCAAAAGAGGGGTTTCCCTATTTTTTGTCACATGTTACTCAACATCTAAAGGATGAAACCACACATTCAGAAAATTTATGTAATAAACGTATGTGACGAAATTTTTCACACAATATTATCCGATTATTTGTTTTATCAATCTAAAAAAGTGAGTTCAAAAGTCTTATGTGTGCGGGTACACCGGACTGCACCTTAAGTAAGAGATACAATTATACTTCAAGTCAGGCAATCAATGTTTCAATTATATGCGACTGTCATACAAGTGAGTGCTTTTACTAGCTATAAAAAAAGGTAATAACAACCATTTTCTACATAAAGAAATGCCTGTATCAAACCATTTCCTTTTCATTTATTGAACGAACCTACGTCGACAAACAAAAACTGCCAGAAGAAATTGGCTATCAATACAGCCACTGTACCACCACACCACGATTGTACCACGCTCACCACGATCTAAAACAAATTCAGATCGTAGTGAGGCAGTATGAGCGGCATGCAAATGTAAATTGTCGTTGCAATCACGTTGCTTCTACGTCCTCATTACGCTTCTACAACGATCCCGCTACGATTATACCACGTTCTCACCACGCTTCTTATGCGACCTCACTACGAGTATTACGATCTGTCTACGCTAATCACATCCTCACTATGACCATACTACGATTTATCAGATTGCAACACGATCTTTACCACGTTTCTTCTGCGATTATAGCACGCTTTTAACATGTCCATACTACGTTCATAACGCGTTCATACAGCGATCTTACTACGCTTCTAGCAATTACTTCAATATCGTGTTCCATATGAATACTGTATCATTCCTTCTAGTTTTCATTGATGCGTAGAGGTTCTCTGAAACAACTCAGTCATGCTATCAACATATACGTAAGGAAAAGGGTAGAGGTAGAGGCAGAGAGAGATCTAGTATTAACGAATCTTAATCCAGAAGATATATGTCGGACCGATCAATCCAACCTGAATCACAACTTATTGCTCGATAAAATGACGATGCTTTAGTGAACGATAGTAGGGATGACACAGATGTGTCAAGAATGATTTAGCCGTTGGCGATAAAGGACAAGAGGTTTAAATTACATACAGACTTAAAAAAGCTGGAGAGCTTTATACATTTTATATGACAATGACAATGAGCATGATGATCGTAGTATGAACGTAAGAACAGCGTGATGAAGACGGCATGGGCGTACTAAAATCGTACTGACGTTACGCACGGTATTGCGTCGCAAGACGTAACATGTATAATTGACAAATTTGACGCCATAAACTAACTTTCACATTTTGTGTTAAAGAGCGGAGTACCTACTCGGTCGACTTTTATCAAATAAATACCATAAGCTGGAGAAATGTTTCATAATTTATCATGTATAAAGCAATTAATTACGTAAGGATCGTTTTTATTTTCTAATCTGCGATTAGATGAAAACAAATGCAAATTTTTCCAATTTTATTTTGGATAGAAAACATAGCAACCTTTAAAAAAAATCTTGCTTCCGGAGGGACACATGAGAAGATAAATTTACCCTGAACATTTTTTTGACAAATTGACATAAAAAATTATGGTATTTATTTCATTAAAATCGGTCATATAATAATTTAGCAATATTTCTTTTTATAATGATTTTAGTTGAAATGATTTTTTTTTTTGTTGAACTCACTTTTGTCCAATATCTGTATGTGTCTGTGCGAGTTTTCCGACTATTTCTCTATCTTTTTAGCACTGATGGTTTCATTTTACAAATACGTATTTATATAGTTGTTTAAAATTTATAAGACCATTGTAACTTGGATTCTAATCTGTTTCTTATCTATAAAGGTGTTTTAGATTTGCGTGAAAACGTTTGTCCATAAGAAATTATCCCTCGGCCCATCCCCCCTTTTCCCGTGTGTCTATAAAGGGTGTATTCCTTATGTGTGTATGTTTTTCTAATCTGAGTGTTATTTTGATTTAGAAGACCATTTTGGAATGAACATTTCCCGGCATCATTTTAACTGCCTGAACAGTTCGTAACTAGTGTGTATTTGTATAAAAGACGACACTGTACAGAAACGTCAAAATGACACCATTGGACATAATGGCTAGACATAGGGAATGCTTTCCGAAAAAAAATGTAAGGTCATAATGTTTTTGAAAACACCCGACTCATTTAGCCATTTGTATGAACTTATAGTTTGTATCTTATAAATATGTTAGTTTTGTATTATAAATGCACATTTAGTATTTATACAACATCATGAACATGTTTCACCTAAGGAATGGACAAAAATAACGTTTGGACATTGTGGCTAGACATTCGATTTTTAAAAATTCTGCTTCAAGAAATTTTTTTTTTTACATTTGAAACTATGAAAATGTTTATCTTTTTCTGAACTTTCTATTGAGTATAGTTTTAATATGTTTTGATTATTTTATAGGGATAATAATAAAACTGAAATTTTGATAAACTTTCCTCAAAACTCATTAAGACAGGTTCCTCTGCTGAATATTTCGTTGAATGCTTGCTTCAAATTTTAGCCAAAACCAAAAAACGGGTATGATGTTATAATATAAATCTAGTAGGAAGCTGATATACAAAATCCGCAGATTATATGTGCAAAATTACAACGGAACATAGAGAAATGAATTTTATTTAATCTGAAATGTTACGCCGGACATGCAATTTTAACGCAAAAGTAAGATTTGCGAGTTCAATAAAATAAATGTATGGTGCAAAAATTTATAGAATTAACTTAGAATAAGAAAAACATGTTCGGGCCTTTCTGTAGATATATGGATGTTGGTGATTTTATTTCTTTATAGGCAAATGGTTGCTGTTCTAAAATCATATAATAACGTAATTTTAATCCGAACGCATTACCGTGCGTAACGTCACTATAAACAGCGTGGTAGACGTCGTAGAAGCGTGTTTGGGTCGCAGTAAGAACGAGATGGTCGTAGTGATGTCGTAGTAAAGTCGCTCTGAGATCGTAGCGCAGTCTCCCCGACTAGAATCGCGCATTCGCTACGATGGTACATGATTTAAACATGTTCAAAGTTGGCCGAGCTCATCAAGATCATGACGACCTCAAAAGGACCGTACTACGACCTTACTTCGAAATGCACGACCGCACTTCGATCGTCAAATTTCACAGATGTTAGTGCGATGGTGGCCTATATGACTGCGATATACAATGTAGGGACAGTTTTACGAAAACAAATAATATGGTACTGCTGAAATAAAATAACAATTATATTCAAGAATAAGGAAATCGATTGGGAAAGTATGCTGGATCCATGAACTGAATAGACAAAACGACCACCAGAATAGAAAAACATAATACACGGGACACATACGGATTAAATTTTTATTTGAAATATTAGATATATGTATCTTTACTTTAACATATACACTGGAAAAATACTGTTGTAAATACTTAGTTCATATTTTTTAAGGTCTTTCCACTTTTCTGTGGATAGACATATTGGTTTTTTTCTGATCATTATTTTTTTCTTCATCCGACACTTTTTTCTGACGGTGCTTTCCGTTTCGCAAGATGTCGCTTAGATTTTTTTAATATGATATCGAACAGTTATTGCGACTTTGAAACTGACCCTAATCAACCAAACACTTGTTATTGTAATAGTTATTTCCCAAAACACTATTTTTCTTGTGTACGCATCTTCTTTGCAACTGTTAAATATTATGACAAATATATGTTACCAATATGCTCGATATATCCTCAGAATCTTAAGAATAATTTTTATCGAAGCGGTCCGGAAACTTCATATAAGAGTTATTTCCCCTTCTATATTTAGAATAAGTAAATTGTAATTGGTAAACAATAAGTGATAGAGATCTAGGTTTCGAATTTGCCAATACTTAAATTTTGCTTAGCGTTTCATTTCTTAGTTTTTATAACTAGTTGGCATTGAGCAACCCTCAAAATGCCGCTTTATAAAGTAAAAATAATAACACTTAACAATTGAATAACTCGTTTTATTCTAAAGATAATTTAAATTATATTTGATCCTTTAAAAAGTGTTATAACAAATAGAATAGCATTTGGCTGTGTTAAGTAATTAGTATCCATACTATGGATTTATTATTATTCGTCGGATACCAATGTTCGGAGTTTCGTGGCTACATTTGAACCTCGAGATCAAATGTTCAACGAATAACATGTGTTCAATAGGCTTTGTATACAGAGATGTACAGAATCACGAACTCAAATATCCATGAAAAAATGCAAGTTTTCAGCAATCCATAAAAATTGATAACTACAAAGGTACATAAAGCCACAGTATATAAACGCCTGTATCTGTTTACAAAGTTTTCAACTGATAAACTGTTAATTGTAAGCTATTGGCATGCACGCGAGACGCTAGCTAAAAAACTATGTTGTATCCTCATATTCTACATACAACAATGCCTGTACCAAGTTGAAATTATGACATATATTATCAATTCGTCTGATATCTTTGAGCTTTTAAGTTTGTCATTTGCTGAGGAACTTTCATTTTGGATGTTTTCTTTTCAGAGTTCGTTATTTTTATTATTTTACTTTTTAGACAGTTAATTAGAATATGGCAATTTTGTAAAGCTACAACCATTTCAAATGAATACATCAACAGTATACGAATACATTGTGTGACTCAACTATGTACCCTCAGCAATAAGTGTTTATCTCTTCTGTATATCTTATCCAATCGTTTGACCCTGCAAGAGTAAATTATATCAATATCAATGTTTTCATGGTTATTGACTGATACAGAACAGTTGTCCTACACATGTAACTTACTGATACAGAACAGTTGTCTTTCACATGTAACTTACTGATACAGAACAGTTGTCCTACACATGTAACTTACTGATACAGAACAATTGTCCTACACATGTAACTTACTGATACAGAACAGTTGTCCTACACATGTAACTTACTGATACAGAACAGTTGTCCTACACATGTAACTTACTGATACAGAACAGTTGTCCTACACATGTAACTTACTGATACAGAACAGTTGTCCTACACATGTAACTTACTGATACAGAACAGTTGTCCTACACATGTAACTTACTGATACAGAACAGTTGTCTTTCACATGTAACTTACTGATACAGAACAGTTGTCCTACACATGTAACTAACTGATACAGAACAGTTGTCCTACACATGTAACTTACTGATACAGAACAGTTGTCTTTCACATGTAACTTACTGATACAGAACAGTTGTCCTACACATGTAACTTACTGATACATAACAGTTGTCTTTCACATGTAACTTACTGATACAGAACAGTTGTCCTACACATGTAACTTACTGATACAGAACAGTTGTCCTACACATGTAACTTACTGATACAGAACAGTTGTCCTACACATGTAACTTACTGATACAGAACAGTTGTCCTACACATGTAACTTACTGATACAGAACAGTTGTCCTACACATGTAACTTACTGATACAGAACAGTTGTCCTACACATGTAACTTACAAAATGAACTTTTATTTACCTCACAATATTAATGATAATGCGTCATTAAAAATATATTGTTGTTTCAGAATAAAATCTCCTATTGTCATATATTTGCTTATCATCACTTTTAAAACCACACAACAAAAGTCATTTACAATTATTCATCATCTATCAATGAAGTATTTATGCATGTGGTCATTTTTTTTGTATTTCTCGACAATATAAATAGAAGTGAACATTGGTGTATAATCACTACTAGTCGGATCAATCTAAAGTAAGCAGCCATGAGAGTTTCTACTGTACTGTTGGTCGCCATTGTTGGAACTGTCTACGGATACGGCAAACTTGACGGAGGATATGGAAGAGGTTTAGGTCACGGCGTTGCTGTTGGATATGGTGGTGGTAGAGGTTACGGTGGAGGTTTCTGGTATGGCGGAGCTGGAGGTATTGGCGGAGGTGCAGGTATTGGCAGAGATGCAGTTATTGGCAGAGGTGCAGGTATCAGTGGAGCAAGCTATAGTAATTTGTTAGGTGGAGGTATGTACATATACTAGCTTACTTTTCGAAGGAAGGTTTTGATGTTTATCATAAAGATTCATCAACAAAAAGTGATATGGAAAAGAAAAATTAGTTAAGATTTCTTCATTACTTTAAGTTCATTTAATATAATAGTTGAGAGAGATCGGCCCATACTATTTTGTTGAAGTAAGTTTTTTTTTTTTCAGTTATAACAAAAAAGACATGAGCATGTATTATTTCAGTTGGTCATCAAATCGTGTATATACAGCCAATATGGTAATTTGGCGTAATCATTAAGATAAATCGTGTTTACTTTATATATTTCGTTATTTCGAATCAGTTTTAAATAAATAATTCATTATAAACTGACAATTGTACCATTTTTGTACGCAACAATTATACCTCAATGAAATACAATTAAACAGACTGAAAATGTATCAACTGAATATCTAAATTAGGTTTGCTTATTTACAGCTGGCAACTCTTGGTGTACCTGCCGTCCCGGTTTATGTCGTAAATGGGAGAAAACTTTGGACAAAACATGCAGACTTGCACCACTGTTCCCAGGACAATGGAACACATGTTGTCAGGGATTCCCTTGGTGGGTTACCAGCCGTAATTATGGTGGATATGGAGGTGGATTTGGAGGTGCATACGGCGGTGGATATGGTGCTGGAATAGTCGGTGGATTAGTTGGTGGATATGGATTAGGAGTCAGTGGTGGAATTAGCGGAGGATTAAGCGGTGGATACGGAGGTGGATATGGAGGTGGACATGGAGGTGGATACGGAGGTGGATACGGAGGAGGATACGGAAAAGGAAAGAAAGGTTACTAAAGTACGTATCTGTTTCTATACGTGAGTTGATTGCTCTTAAAATAAATGACTTAATATCAACAGTTTTCATGTTTTCATGCTATATTTTTTTTTTATTTGAGAACCTACTTGAATGTTTGTTTTTTTTTTGTGCAAAGAGATTCGTTTACCGAATTTATTATTTCAAAATGAAAAATAAAAGTCCAAAAACGTCTAAGACTGCACACACATATATGTTGTTCGAAAGCTAAGAACAACTTGCTAAATAGACGAGTCGGATTGTGTAATAGCATCAACAGCTGTAACGCATATATGTTCTACTAACGGAAGAATCTGATTTCATTGAGACCCATATCCATACATAGTCTGATATATTTGTGATTTACGAACATTTAGTGTTTTGTACTTCCTGAATTTGTCTTTGAAAAATATAATTATTTTCTTCCGAAAACGCCGATTTTTGAGAAAGTGATCTATTGTGGATACCGTTATCGATTCCTGTCGTATGCGCATCAACGTACTGCATGCACAATTTTGAAAAAAAATACCTCGTTGTTTCAACACTTGCCCAATTGTACCGCGATATTACGGGCATCTCCTAGTACACTATGTATAGAGGTGCAACAGTTATTCATTTCACAAATACTATCATTTCTTTGGAAGAAATAATTTTCTGAAATTATATACTAGTATATTTACATATTGTTGCTATATTTTACTCTTCTTATAATTTGCCAATGATTGAGGGTGAATTTATTGTTAAAATCTCATATTTTAAAATTGCATATTTTACATTGCGGTCTATGGTCTATGGTTTAGCCATTTGTTATAAAGGGAAAGAGTATCAGTTTTAATTACACACTGATTTAATATTGAACAAGGATAGGAGTTTCAACAAATACTGTTTTGTAATTTCCAATCAAAGTGTGTTTTATCATACGTTAAACAAAACATTTGTCATATTGACGACGTCTTTCTTATTTAGAAATAAGGGAATGGTTAACTTTCGTTTGTTATTAATAATATTATAATTGTACTTTGTAGGAGAACAGCAATTGACTGAATAAAATGACAATGACCATAGAATGACAATTTCTGATAATATTATTAATAAATTTGGTTGAACAAATTAGGACGTGTGTCTGCCTCATATATGCATTTGTTTAACATGAAATGATATATGATTTTAAATGAAACTAGTCCACCAGAGACCATATGCAGCTGATATTAACAACATATGAAACTTAACGGCCTACAATATCGAGTTTAATATATTCTATAACGTTAAGGAACAAAAATGATAAAACAATATTCTGCAAAAAATCTGATGGTTTCATTTCTGTCACAACAGTTTGCGAGAAAACTTAAATAATTTAGAAGACACAAAATAACGACAGTCCCTGAAAACAAGTTTATGTAGTTTAAAAAAGTGTTGCCGGGTTAAACATGTTTGGCAGCGTTTGGTCCCATATTATCGGTTGAAAGTGTTCTAAATTACAACAGCATGACAAAATATCATAACTTATACAGCTTTGCCGATAAAAGTTATATAGCCGGTACTTATTATTGCTGAACAATTGTGTACTGGTTGTAGTATTGCCATACTAGTATAATTATTGTCATTATACCTTACATATTTTTCAAACAATTGTATAGGGTAAAACGTTATCATGTGACATGCAATGATAGTTATAAATTAAACACTAGTTTCATGCTGAATAAAGTCGTGCATTTTCCTTACACATAATGAAGTTGAAATCATCACTTCGTAAAATTGACGGACGCCATCACGAGTTGGTTGACCGTTATGGAATAACCGTTTTACAAATCATATCCGATATGTTCCTTACGTCGTAACTACAATCCCCTTCCCTTTCACGAATGTGACCTACCGAATTAGATTATTTAGCAGATTTGTAATCACATAAGCAACACGACGGATGTCCCATGTGGGGCAGGATCTGCTTAACTTTCCGGAGCACCTGAGATCACCCCTAGTTTTTGGTCGGGTTTGTATTGTTTATTCTTTAGTTTTCTATGTTGTGTCATGTGTACTATCGTTTGTCTGTTTGTCTTTTTCATTTTTAGCCATGGCGTTGTCAGTTTATTTTCGATTTATCAGTTTGACTGTCCCTCTTGTATCTTTCGTCCCTCTTTTACAAAAGAGAAAAGTATAGTCTGTCTTTATTTTCAACTGCTTCTTTCCTCTGGAAAGGCATTGTTCCCTACAATATGTTTACTTCGGATTTCATAATAATATTACCTATTCTAATACAACGTGCTTTTTTGACATTGTAAAAAACACCGTGATACAATTTCCGATATATCTATACTTAGCACAGACTCAGAGATATACATAATAATACATGTTACAATATACCTCCCACGTAAATCAACATGTATTGAAACCTAATTGTAAACGCGTTTCCGATCTAATAGTTTTTAAAATTGCAAAGAAAAAACATATTAAAAAACCTACTAAAAATAGTTAATGACAAGAGCTCAGAAAAAATAAACAAATTCAAAATTAAGTAAAATTCCGCGAAAGTCTATTTATGTTTTTGACGCATTTAATTTATTTAAAAAAAATGACGTCATACAAATTAAAACGCTAATGACCATCGAAATTCGTATACTATTGTATCAAAATGAATATCTGAGGTAGTTCTGTTTTATTTTATTTTCTACTGCATTATTCACATATTTACTGATGTCATGGCAGCTCCTTAGTTAAGAAATGTCAACTTTTGATTGGACCGTAGCTTACGAGAAGAAAAAAAACATGAACATTTGGTTTGAGAATTTAAAGAATTAAACATATTTTTTTCGAGCGGTTATTCATGAAATAATCCATGCAAGCTGAATATTTATTAGAATGTTCGAGCTTTATTTAACAGGTAGTAAAAAGGAACAGCCGCACACACACAACATACCTATCCTCGCTTCAGTTTTTTTATGACTGTATTTGTCTTATTAGAATCTAAATAATTCATGGAAGCCATATATTTGTTGTAAATTTACGCATAGCCTGGGCCATGATATTCGTTAATGTTATCCTTCATTAGCGCTCAGGGTAAAAATCGAATACAACGGCCCAGACCATGTATACATTTACAACCAATCTATGGCTTCCATGAATTCTTTCTTAATTAAACAACGGGACAGTTCACCTTAAGAAATAAGAATATGTGTTATTTTAAAACAGAACTGTCGTGTGCATACAACAGTCGGGGCACTTAGCGAACTCCATAATATTATGGAATTTCGTAATTTTTGTGGAAAATTAAAGTTATCTCCCTTTGACTAACAGCTGAATTTAAGATAGAAGATAACTATATTTTGAAACTGATTCTCAAAAAAAAAAGGGAGACAAATGCAATGTATTTATTGCTTTCTTAAATAAAATGGAAAAAATATATAATAATAGCATTCATATGACATCCTTACACGTAAGAAATATTGATTTAAATAGTCGTACTTGTTTCAAACATTTAGTTGATGGCAAAGTTTGACACAAGATCTGTAAAATAAAACAAAAAATAGAAGATATGATATGATTGCCAATGAGACAACTCTCAACAAGAGACCAAATAACACAGAAATTGACTTGAAGCATGTACATACATAATGTGGCGGGGTTAGACAACTTTGAAGGCTCCAAAACCTCCCCTAACCTGGTATATGGGTGTAACATTACAACATATGAACAAACTATATAGATCATTTAGATAAATGCGTTTTATAGGCGACCATATTGTATGGGATTTTCTCATGGTTTAAGGCATTACTGTTGCTTACATCCACTTCTTTAAGCTCTGGTGGATTGTTATTTTATCAAACAACACCAAATTCTCCATACTTTCATTAGGACGTGGGAGGGTACTTATACATCAGCACTTCATTTGACATCATGATCAAACTGATGAAGAATTGTAACAAAAAATATGTTCCGGCGTGACATTTGTTCCGCTGCAACAAATTTCATAGGAAATATGTTCCGCCGGAACTTGTATCACAGAAAATATGTTCCAGCACTGTAAAATTTGTTTCGGAACTAATTTTTTTACCAAATATGAAATAAGTTCCGGAACAAATATCATAGCTCCATGAATTTGTTCCAGTTAATATTAAAAGTTTTAAATAAGTTCCTGTGATATTAGTTTAAGACCAATATGTACATATTTCATATGTTCATATGTTCACGTTCATCTTTGACTTTAATTTTTTTCTGAAAGATGTTTCTTAGCCTACTCTTTTCTGGCTCAAAGTGGAACTGTCATTTTGATATTTTTTTATGTTTATAATTAAACATTTGCTATAGTCCACAAGATTCTTATTGGATGATTTACATTTTTCATTTATTATATTATCAATATATTATACGGTACTTATTTTTATAATGCACTTGAATGATAACTTTAAACTCATTGATGACAAATGTTCAGTATATAAGATAACCTGTTTAACCAGTGAACATATTTCACAGACTAGGAACTTATTTTACCAGGTGAGGAACAAATTTCCCAAACCCAGAACTTATTTCACCAGGTAAGGAACAAATCTCATAAACCTGGAACCTATTTCACTAGGTAAGGAACAAATTTTACCAACCCGGTACTTATTTCACCAGGTAAAGTGTGGAACTTATTTCATAGAGCATGTAGAGATGGAACAAATTATATTGAAATTATCTATGAAACAAGTTCTCCCAGAACATATTTCCTGTGATATTAGTTCCACTGGAACTTTTTTTCACAGGAACAAATTTTGGCTCACAGAATATCTGTTATCTGAAATGGTTATAGATACATTCATTTAATGTCCCCTTTTATATATAGTATATTAACGATATTATGCATACTCTTTAAAGCCTATATGTCCGTAATTTGTCAATGAAAGACGAGTTGACAGTGTAATAATTCGATTGTCTTTATTATCATCGTTCAAAAAAAAGTACAACGACAGACCACAGGCACTTGCCTCAGAAATTGTTTTTCCTATATAACCACATATTAAGGTATATAGGAAAACAAATATTCTGAGACAAGTGCCTGTGCGCCAGACTTGGTAATACATCCTTGTTATATTGTTTCCAAGTTTAACGCAATCAAGGTGTATCATATGCTATAAAAAAATTAAAAAAATGAATTAAACGATTCACTCCTATTCCATATTCATTTACAAGCGTATCTACTAATATTTCAACTACATAATTCTGAATAAATGTACCAAACAATTATCAAGTCAATCGAAAAAAAAGGCATTTGGATATTATAATTGCTGGACATAAATAAATATGAACCCAAACAACCATTGATAAAATTTTGCAGTTTTTGGTTATTATCTTGAATATTACCATGGATAAAGAAAAACTGTTGACAGCAAATTTTTTCAGCAAAACAAGGTCTACAAAAAGTAGTCATTGCCTTTTCAGTTTATTTTCCATAATTTGTCTTACATTTCGGTAATCCTTTTGCAAAAAAAAATCTCCTCTGAAACTACTTGTCCAAATTAAAACAAACTTTGCCTAAACAATCCCCAGGGTATCTAGTTTAAAAATGTATCCAATGACCAACCATCAACCAAGTTGGCAGCATGGCTAAATAGTAAATAAGCGGGAATGCAGTGTTTGATTTATGTCTCTGAAACTAAAGCATTTCGAGCTAAATAAGATATAAAAGAGAGAAACTGAACAGACTTCAATTTCCTTTCAAATAGCAGTTCGGGGGAAACAACACAACAACGGGTTGTCTGATGCATCTGCAAGTTTCTGGGCAGATACATTTTGACTTATAGAACATAAGATTTGCTATAAATGCTTTAGTTTCAGAGATTTATAAGCCAAAAACTGCATTTTACCCTGATGTTAAATCTATTTTTAGCGATGGCTGCTATTTCGGTGGATAAGCGTGGCTATCGGATTTTTTTTAATGTAGATACACTAAGGATAATTTAGGCCGAAATTGGTTTAATTTGGCCTAGCAGATTCAGAGGGGAATATTTTTGTAAAAGCTAACAGGCGACAACGACGGACGACGGACGACAATTGATGAGAAAAGTTTAATAAATAATCTCACTTTGCCACTTTTGGCCTGGTGAGCTTAAAAGGAGATATTGGCAATTTATAAAATTGATCTACACAGTTATACATATGTTCTTGGATTGAAAAAAAAAAACTAATCATAATGCATCTCGTTTGAATTGTTTTATCATTTGTCATTTTGGGGCCTTACATAGCAGACTATGCTGTACGAGTTTTACTCATAGTTGAAAGTCGTATCATGACCTTAATAGTTATAAGAAAATAACATATGAGTTCCAATCAGACAACTCTCCATTAAAGTCATAATTTTTAAAGATAAACCGTTAAAAGTCGAAGAACAGTCTTATAATTTAGATGTACCATTTACTAGTTTTCTGGATCTTGAGTTGATTAAGAGAGCATGAAACTAAAAAGACTAAATTTTTCAGTGGCAACTATTTGATACCCTTTGATAATTTGATTCACTTCACGTCAAAACACCTTTTAAAAAGTTACACCTACAATTTTGTAAATATACACGTGGCATACATAGTTTCATCAAATTTAGGTATAAAAGCTGATCTTGAAAGTCTTCCCCTGGAACTAAATATTACATTTCAATCTATATTGTATGTTATACGTTTATATGCTGATGCCATTAATCCTTTTGTAAAGGAATCATTTATTTTGTCTCAAATCTTAGACTCTGTGCGAATTTATTCTTGGTTCTCATATGTAAAACAGGTATTAGAAGAAACTGGTATGGATTTAGACACTTTAAAGAAATATTCATCTCATAAGATAACTAAAACTATTAGAGAACAAATACAATTAAAATTGAAGGATTTTTATAAAAAGATAGCTAGTAAATAATAAAATATCAGATATATATAAAGGATTACAGCAAACTCACTATTTATAAACATGTAAGACGAAATAATACCGATTAAAAAAATTTAACTTACTCAAAATTTTAATTTAGAAAACTGATAACAAAATTCAGAATAAGAGATCATAATTTATTAATAGAAAGTGAAGATATCTTTATGCCCATATAGAAGAAAGATTAAGCAAAAACTGCAAACAATTTGAAGATGAAATTCATTTCTTTTTAGCTCACCTGGCCCAAAGGGCCAAGTGAGCTTTTCTTATCACTTGGCGTCCGTCGTCCGTCGTCCGTCGTCGTTAACTTTTACAAAAATCTTCTCCTCTGAAACTACTGGGGCAAATTTAACCAAACTTGGCCACAATCATCATTTAGAGCAAATCTGACTGAGTAAAATTGTTAATCAGGTCAAGATCTATCTGCCCTGATATTTTCAGATGAATCAGACAACCCGTTGTTAGGTTGCTGTCCCTGAATTGGTAATTTTAAGGAAATTTTGCTGTTTTTGGTTATTATCTTGAATATTATTATAGATAGAGATAAACTGTAAACAGCAATAATGTTCAGCAAAGTAAGATTTACAAATAAGTCAAACATAACCAAAATGGTCAGTTGACCCATTTAGGAGTTATTGCCCTTTATAGTCATATTTTAACCATTTTTCGTAAATCTTAGTAATCGTTTAGAAAAATCTTCTCCTCTGAAACTACTGGCCCAAATTGAACCAAACTTGGCCACAATCATCATTGGGGTATCTAGTTGAAAAAATGTGTCCGGTGACTTGGCCAACCAAACAAGATGGCCGCCATAGCTAAAAATAGAACATAGGGGTAACATGCAGTTTTTGGCTTATAACTCAAAAACCAAAGCATTTAGAGCAAATCTAACAGGAGGTGAATTGTTTTTCAGGCGAAGATATATCTGTCCTGAATTTTCAGATGAATTGGATAACTGGTTGTTAGGTTGATGCCCCTGAATTGGTAACTTTAAGGAAATTTTGCCGTTTTTTTTATTATCTTGAATATTATTATAGATAGAGATAAACTGTAAAAAGCAATAATGTGCAGCAAAGTAAGACCTAAAAATTAGTCAACATGACCAAAATGGTCAATTGACCCCCTAAGGAGTTATTGCCCTTTATAGCCAATTTTTAACAATTTTCATAAAATTTGTAAATTTTCACTTACATTTTCCACTGAAACTACTGGGCCAAGTTCATTATAGATATAGATAATTGTAAGCAACAAGATTGTTGAGTAAAGTAAGATCTACAAACACATCACCATCACCAAAACATAATTTTGTCATGAATCCATCTGTGTCCTTTGTTTAATATTCACATAGACCAAGGTGAGCGACACAGGCTCTTTAGAGCCTCTAGTTTATATTGTAAAAGTAACATTGATAATATGAAAGTCATTTTTTTATTTAATACCCAATCCAAGATCACACATTCAGGTAAATATAACAGGGGTTTTCATCTTTCCTCTTATTTTTAGATTTCGGAGGGAAAGCCACTGACTAAAGTCAACACAACTAAGTTAAGCTTTACGATGGTTTATATATAACTTCCTCAATAGTGTCAAACAATTACAATAAAAGTTCAATGGTAATGTTTCAAAAAAACAGTATATATGGTTATTCCAGTAAATGGTCAATACTAAATATACAATGTATATCAATGTAAATACACGGCATCTATTCAGCTTGACCGTTGGTATCTTATTACCAAGTCACACTAGACCACGATCGCACCACGCTCTGCGCGATCTAAAAGTATTCAGATCGTGTTGAGGTTGCGGTATGGGCGGCATGAAAATGTACATTTTGGATGTTTTCACGATGCTACTAAAAAAAGTGTACGTCCTCATTACTTTTTTACAACGATTCCGCCACGAGTATACCTCGTTTTCATCACGCTTGTTCTGCGACCTCACTACGATAATCAGGATCTTACTACGCTCATCACGTTCTAACTACGACCATACCACACTTTGTCAGATTGAAACACGATCTTAGCTCGTTTCATTTGCGATTAAAGAACGATTTTATCACGATCATCCTACGATCTTACCATGTTCATATCGCGATTTTACTACGCTCTCGGCATTAACGTCAACATTATGTTCCATATATATATATATAAATACTGTTCCATTCCTCCTTATTTTCATTTATACGTAGAATTCTCGAAAACAACACAGACATGCCACCAAAATCTACAAGAACTCGTGGGCGTGGTGATAGGGATAGAGGTAGAGTCAGTGGGGCCTCAGATACGAATCCTGATCCAGATGAGATGTCGGATCATCCTATCCAACCTGAATCACAACGTATTGCTGATCTATCAAGATCAAATGAAGATATTGTATTGAACAATAGTGGGAATGATACAGATGTGTCAAGCATGGTTGAGGTGTTGGAAACTAGCGACATTAGGTCCAAATTATATACAGACGACCAAAACCTGGAGAGCTTTTATATATTTTATTTGACAATGACAATGAGCCCGAGCATGGCTAGAAGTAAAAATGGTCGTAGTATAAACGTAGTTCGGTCGTAAGACGTGCGTGATAAGGACGGCATGAGCGTGCTAGAATCGTTCTATTATCTTTAAAGCGGGGTTCACACAGTGCCGATTATTGCTCCCGTTTGAGATCAGACTGCTTTAAAAGACTCGAAAAGTTAAAAAGTCGGATTACTATCCTCAATGATCTGGAATCTCCTGTATTGCGTGAACGTTGTAGTATACGTTTGTAAAAGATTCCTACGGATCGGAGAGTTCGGACAAGCACCCCCGACAGTTAGGTGCGTCCCGTAACATTCGGGAAATCTCATCCGATTTTGTCTAGTCGGATTACAATCGTGATTATGTCGTGACAGATTCTCTAGTATCGCGATGATCAAAATCGTAACATTGATCTGTGATTGACATGAATAACAATTAAATGGTCATTTTTTTTTATAAATTTCCTGTTTACAAAACTTTTTTTTATCACCTTAGCCGTATTTGGCACAACTTTTTGGAATTTTTGGTCCTCAATGCTCTTCTACTTTGTACTTGTTTGGCTTTATAACTATTTTGAACTGAGCGTCACTGATGAGTCTTATGTAGACGAAACGCGCGTCTGGCATAAAAAACTATAATCCTTGTGTCTTTGATAACTATTTCTGGACGGTGTCATGTGGAACGGGCATGATCTAGAGAGATTTACCATTGCTATTTTTTTGCCGATTGAGTCCAGATTGCATCCCGAATGCGGACCGTCTTTGACGAAACCGTCCCGGAACAGTCATGTTATTAATACGAAATTAGGCAATGCTACCTTTGTCTGAGTCCCAATAATTACAGAATAAGATACGACTGAGACCAGCATGCCGTCTTATGACGGAAATTGATATATGAGATTTGAAAATTTTACCAAAACTTTGTACTAGAATGACGCACTGGGTCAGTTTATTAAGCGTGCTAGTTCACAAGGCAAATATAAAAAAAGAAGATGTGGTGTGATTGCCAATGCATCAACTCTCCACAAACGACCAAAATGACACAGAAATTAACAACTATAGGTCAACATACAGCAAAGTCAGCTATAAAAGTCCCCAAAATGATAATGTAAAACAATTTAAACGAGAAAAATAACGGCCTGATTTATGTACCAAAAATGAACGAAAAACAAATATGTAACACATTTAAACAAACGACAACCACTGAATTACAGACTCCTGATTTGGGAAAGGCACATACATAGTGAACGTGACTGGGTCAAACATGTTTGCGGGATAGCAACCAACGTCCTTACATGAGACAGTGGTGTAACAGTACAACATAAGAACGATCTATAAAAATCAGTTGAAAAGTCTTAACTCAACAGATGATTGAAGATACAAATACTACATGAAAATACACGCGGACGTGTCCGGGTACTTGTACATCCAAACAACAAATATACACTAAGTACAGATATAAGAGTACTCGCAGTAAGCCTAATAAACTCATCGCAGATACAAGGATTGAAATTTTGTATTTGAGCCAGACGCGCGTGTCGTTTAAAAAAGACTCATCAGTGACGATCAAATAAAGTTCGAAATTGAAGAGTTCCTACTCGAAGTCATTACTATGACTCCTGGCAGACAAACATTTCTTTTATACTTGATAAGCGAAAAAGCAGCAAATACTGATTTTCAATTTCCAGTGGCAGTCCAAATTTCCCCGACCATTATCCTAGATGGCCTCTATTGTGACAAGACCTACCTATTGTATTTATTGTGAACTTGTTCTCGTCCTGAATATGCGTGAAATATTTGCCACTGGACGTTAAGCAACCAACAATCAATCAATCAATCAATTTATAGGTTTGATAAGGCAAAAGTCTTAAATCCACGATCTTTTCCCCAAAAAAAATCTATAACTTTCAGAATAAATCTTGGTAACATTAAACAATTTATTTTTTTGTGAGAGATGCATGCATCTGTTTACCTTTCTGTTGTTTTTTTGTAAGGGTTTTGTTTCTCAGTCTTTTATGTTGTTTTTGTAGACTCCTTGTCTTTTTGTAGTTTTAATACATCTCAGTACTCGGGTTTATTGCCGTTGTCATGGGCAGCCTCTTCGTTGGGTGTTACATGTGAAATGTTTTTCATGCACTTTTGCAACATTCAAACATATGAATGTGTCCCTGTCGAGCTGATATAATCACAATAGCCGCCTTTCGAACGTGTATTATAATATTCTTGTGTTACCTATTCTAACATCGGTTTCAGACTTCTTTTTACTATGCAAATGCTGTGTGTTTGTTTATTCCACATTGGATAGATGTATAAAGGGGGGGGGGGTGAGATTTCACTTAACATGTTATATATATACATTCCGCATTTGTGCAACTATTCTAAGTCAGGATTATCTTGCCTATGTTAGTTTTGTATGTTGGTTTTTTTTACTTCTTATTTTGGTTCATGTATATGTTTCGGAGATTATTTCATATTTGCTGAACTAGGATACAAACATATTGTTAAGATGCAAGCAAAATCTCACTTATGGGATATCCTCGCTGAGTTGAAGACCAATTGGTGGCCTTGTGCTGTTTTCTGCTATTGGGACGGGTTATTGTCTCTTTGACGCATTCCCAATTTTCATTCTCAATTTTAAGTTGTAAAGTTTCCAATGAGAATAATGTCATGTTTTATACTATTCTAATATTGATAGACATTATATTTGTCAATATCTAAATGGTCAGAGTCAGAATTATTTCACAACAATTAAAATCATGCGTGATGTTTAAACTCCATACAGTTGCATAAAGGACCTACATGTTGTACTTATGATTTATCTGTTCTCGTCTTGAACATGTTCGAAATATTTGTGACTGGACGTAAATAAAATAACAATCAATTACAGCGAATCAGTTAAAAGTCATATGTAGTAATATAATGTTTTAGAAAAAAAAATTGTATAAAGCTATCCTAAAATTAAACTCGCATTTTATAACGTCCAACACATGCATTTCTTTTTTAGTATAGCGGATAATTATTTCGACAGGAAATCTCAACTATTGACAGTCTAGTTGGAGCGTTTGTCTGAGATTTATTATCGGAACTCCCAGCCTGTTTATTCTAATCAGCAACAAGCTTAACTTTAACATTCCTATCTTGTTTGATAATCACATTTGATTGTTTCAACAACGCGCCCTTTTCTATCTGCGGTTAATACTGGTGAACTTTGACATATATTTTTAATGTTGTATAAAATATGTTGTTTTAAAATACGACACAATAAATTTGCAATGAAACCTATTATTTCGTATACCTGAGAGTACGGGATACAGGGGCGGATCCAGCAATTTAAAAAAAAGGGTGGGTTGGTTCCAATCATATGTCCCAATTTAAATGCATTAATAGTCAAAAAAAGGGGGTTCCAACCCCCGGAACCCCACCCCACCCCCACTCTGGAATCCGCAAACTGTAGTAAATTATAATCACAAATCTACAAAAGTTACTTGCATGACAATTGTTTTCCGTTTTGTTTATAAAACTTGAGAAAGTAATAACATGTATGTATGTTCATGTTTATATAAAATCTGCTATTTTCGGTCTTTAAATTATTTATAAAAAAAAACGTTTAACTTTACAGAAAAGACGGATGAACAGGTGGTGCCTACTTTCATTTTTCTTATCCCCGTTACTCCTATACGAAAATCTGTCAAATCATTTTCACCAGAATATCTAATTTTTTACCCCATCTCTTCACTCAGTTCCTTATCCCTTGACTCCGACTGCCCGCCCCCAAACCCCCGCTTCCCTCCCCATGTTCCTCACCTCTGTCCGACTCTCAGGAAATAACGGCTTATGTGGGATCGCTTAATCTTTAAGTGATACATGTATGTGTTCACCATACATATATATCTTAAGGTGTGTGTTCCCTAGATAATTATTTACTAAACTGTAACTTGTGCAATGTAAATGTGTTCTTAGTGTAATATTTGTATGTTCCCCTAACAGAACACTTTAATGGTGAAAATTGGCATATTTCACTTGGAGACCATTTAATAGTGTGTTCCCAATATTGTTTCGCTAAATAATAATTGTATTAGGTGTTCAACATGGAATATTTCACTAAATGATGAATTTGTAAGTCTTGTTTTATAGTTTTTATATATCTTGTTTTGATGATCAGTTTTTCTGTTTATAGTGTATACATAGATATAGGAAGATGTGGCATGCGCTAGTGCCAATGAGACAACTCTCCATCCAAGTACCAATTTATAAAAGTAAACCATTATAGGTCAAGGTACGACCTTCAACAAGGACCCTTGGCTCACACCGATCAGCAAGCTATGCAGTGCCCCAAACATTACTAGTGAAAACCATTCAAACAGGAAAACCAACGGTCTTGTTTTTGTTTTGTTTTTTTTTGACAGTCAAATAATAAAATCTGAGCCAAAACGTAGAACTTTAGCCTCAATTTTCTAGACGAGCTGGTAACATTCATAAAAATGTTCACCCTCTCAGCCATGTGATAGAGTAAATTAACACCCTCCTATCAGCCAATCAAAATATTGCATTTTCACATGAAGTATAATACAATTTTTTGTCGTTCACCAATTAAACCATAAGTCAGGCTGTTTGTTATCTCGTTTGCATTGTTTTACCTATCATTTCGAGGCTTTGTAGCTGACTATGCAGTTTGGGGTTTTGTATTAGTGAAGGCTGTACGGTGACATTAAGTTAATTTTTATGTCACTTGGTCTGTTGTTAAGAATTGACTCATTGACAACCATATCACATCTTTTTTAATATTGTGTTTATTTACGCCAGCAAAAATTTAATGAACTACTCGACGGTTCCCAAGTGAATAGCTTCATCTATAGATATATATATGGTTAGGAATCTGACATGCTGCAGTAACTGTAATATTTTCAAAAGTACACATACAGTTGTGATAATACTAATTTGATTAAAACTGAATACATATTTTTCTTTAAAAATTACAAGTCTAGATAATTTAAATAAAAGATGATCTAATCTTTAGTCTTTTCTAGACTGATTTAACTCCATGTTTGTACAATTGTTAGAACAATCAGGGAGAATCCATGAATTTTCATACAGCAGTCGAATTTAGCCAATTCTATAATATTATGAAAGTTCGCTAAGTGCCCCGACTGTACAAACAAAATTATCAAACATAAAAATTAACATAACATAGATAAATATCTTACACTAACAGTGTTCATCCATGTATCACAGTATTTCTACCTGTTTCGAGCCAAGTACAAATAAAATGTATATTTCGAGACAATCTATGGTTATTCTTCATATACTGCAACTCTTATAACTGTTCTAAATGAAGTATTAAGGGCATACGATACAGTTTTGATCCTGTATTTACAGTTTGATGAAAATTTCCATATAGGCTATTATGACTTAATTATTACATAATTAATTGTTATGTAATCAGTTGATATATTGTGATGTCCACACTTGAATGAATTTAGCTTCTATGTTATTCATAGCATCCCAAAATATAATCAAATATGTAATAAAAAATATACCTCCATGTGCTACTTTTTAAGTTAAATGAGGTCGAAATTTTGTATATTTGCTCAAAATTCGGATTTGTGGCCGTATTTTTCCTTTCGAAAGAAAGACATAACTTTTTTGTTTTAAAAAATAAACACAAATTGTTTTTTGTTAAATAATTTGTAATTTCTGTATTTTATAAGTATTCTAAAAATGTATGCATGTTTTTTTTTCAGAAATAACTCATATTTATCAAATGGTCATGAATTGAGAAAAAAAAAACGTCATTTTTTGCTGTACATTTATCAAAATTAAAAAAAATGCACTATTTACAGTTTTATAAAATTTGGTCCACATAATCTCCCTGGAAAATGAAACAAGATGTCGTTTAAAAAAAAAGGGCCCATGCACTCGTTTTCAAATTAAATCAGTTTGAATGATAAAAATCAGTCGAAAAATGCATCTTTTCCCGATATGTCACATTTTGACGTCGCGAAAATAACATTCTACGTTAGCAACGTCATTACCTCCCCTGTAACTGTATCGTATGCCCTTAAGGGTAAAAAGTAATAAAAACCATAATTTCTTAAATTTGAGCGGAAGACGTAAAATTTCTGCGAACCTGAATGTTTTACTAACGTCATAAATAAAACTCTACGGAAATGCATTGTCAACGTCATACACAAGGCGATAAACGGTCAGTGACTGTAAAGCACATATGAATATACGGTAAATTCAATTTGACTGCACAATGTTGTATGCGAGCTTGTCAATTTAACTCAATTATGTTGTAGAAGTTCGGTAATTGAATTCACATGTGACTGCTAGTTCTCTGGTCGGCGAAAGCAGGAGACACTTACATTGCCAATGCACCGATTATTGCTCATTTTGGATGCAAATTTCCAAGATTTTGTTTTAACCTAGCTTAGGATTTTTTTTTGCAATTCAGTGTTTCTGTTGTTTCGTAGTTCTCCTCTTATAGTTGATGTGATTACTCGGTTTTAGTTTGTAACCCGGATTTGTGTTCTCTCACTCGATTTATGACTTTCGAAAAGAGATATACTACTGTTGCCTTTATTTAGTATTTTGTCAACCTATAAGAATCGGGTTTAGCATCTCGAGGATCAAACAATTTATGTTGCAGTTATAAAAGAGATGCTCACACATTTCTTGTAGATATGACACTTACAATACAAATTGTTAGGTTAAACAGGGTCATTTCCAAAGGCCAAAATAACTGTTGGAATTCCTATGCAAACAATTGTTTCGATATCTTACAAAACCACTGTACACCACCACAAAAATTGGATAACACATGATACACAGAACAAATGCATATATTTTTTCACAGAAAAGATATAGAACCAGGTGATGTTACCAAGGGACATTCATAAGAAAGACGAAGAAAGTAATATAGATACATAACAGTCTTATTGGTGCAATTGCATTATGGGTAACATAGCTGCCGATATACAAAAAACAACATTCCAACAATATGATTATTTATATGAAAGTTATATTTAAATACCAAGACATGAACGGAGATAAAATAATATAAACAGCGAATTCAAATGTGATTCATTAATGCTTTTCATAGAATACGGCGATGATAATCTAACTAATTAATAATTGCCTTATGTTTGTCCGACATATTTTTATGAATTTAGGAATATAGTCTGAATTTTTATGCTTTAGATTATTTGATTTTTCTTAAAAAGTGTCGTTTGGCAGGAGAAACGTATTTTTCATTTTCCAACATTAAATTCTATTGAATACGTTTTGATACACTAATGAGATAAAGCTAAAGATAATATACATAAAAAAATGACATACAATTGCATGCCGTAATGAACAGATATGTTAAATGCAATTGAAAATAATCTCCAATTAATATGTACTAAATTGCCGTTTAACAATGTTTAAAGGATTGTTATAGCACTGCTAATATCTTACGATTTGTTATCATTGTCACATAACGATAAGTGCCACTTATGAACTTTTATATGTCCCCTATAAGTTTATTTATGTAAAACAGTAAAAAGATGGCTGTAGTATAACTAAAGACACACATAAGGTATAAATTGCAATTAAACCTGATTATTAAGTACAAGCATTGGCGCATATACCTTTAAGTTAAATATTTGTTAAATAACCCATGAAACTGAACAACTCTTACCAATACTAATATCGTGTATCTGTTTAGATTATGTACTACGTCTACATGTCCATTTACTGGAGCTCGTGTCCCGACAACCTGCTATCACGACTTCTCTAAGCATTACTAAATACTGTGTAAATAATTGTACATTCAATTGTAAGTTTTGACAGAATAGAAGTCGTTGCCCTTTACACTTTTTAAATCATAAAACGTTAGGAATAAGTGTCAAACTTGATAAGTGGTGAACAATGTTTAATATATACGATAGACAATTGCTGACCTTAGATATTAAATGATGAATGACTTTTCACAGAACATATCACGAATATCTGTGATGATCAGAGACACTTTGCTGATGTAATCCAAAACAGAAATAACTAAAAATTCTGTTCAATATTTTATGGTCATTGTTAACAAGTTTTATTTCTTTTGAGAAAATTCGGCTTCATTCACTCTTAATCTTACTTCTTTTAACATTTGTAGGACGCTGTATCAAATCATGAAAAATGTCACTTAGCTTCTATATACCAGAGTATATACAATTCCTATGAAACAGCTGCTATGTTTTTGATTTAAAAGTTGCTCTAAGTATTTACTGCTCAAAACAAACGGCTATCAAAAACATAATATACATGTACAGAACGCTGATTTATTATTGAAAGTTTGAAAGCTGAACCTAGTATATTAATTGCATTAGTCACCATTGTTAGGGCCTGGTTTTCAGCCATTATGCATGTTATGATTGTTGGGTAAACAAAGTCTAATTTTGACTGTCATACCTAATTTCACATAAATTAAGTGTTGCGTTTCTGTGTGTCGTAGTTCTCCTCTCATGTTTGATGTGTTTTTTTCAGTTTTATTTTTTTACCCGGATTTTTTTTTTTTTTTCTCGATCGATTTATGAATATCGAACAGCGGTATACTACTGTTTCCTTTATTTGTGTATTGTGTATCGATTCTAGATAAATGTGTCACACACCTAAAATTGAAATATGAACAAACTCAAATTATTGAAATTTTGTTTTGTTACTCAAGTATCAAGTACTGTATATAAGCAATCATTGTGTGTATACTGTCGTATTTTTAGCCAAGATATTGTTGCGCTGCAATCACTTCGCTTTCCTATTCAAACTGCAATTCAAATCATAAACAATACGGTATTTGTGTATTAAATGTTATTTAAAACTGATAAAATTATAAGATGACATGTATGCTCCAATTAAAAAAACTTGTTATGATGTAATAGTAAAAATGACACGATTACATTTATCATCTGCAATAATGGCTTACATCAGCAATATTTTTCTTATATCCCTTGACCTAATTGAGTCATATAGCTTTGTATCGGACTTCGTCCAGCAAAAAAAACCAAACAAAACTACTTAATCAGCACTTGTCGCAGATGAATGCCTTTAAACCACAATTTAAAAATCCGATTTTTCATAATATATCAAAGTACTATTTTTTTTTGTAGGCAATGTCTTACGTGCTTTACAAAACGAGTAGTATAAAAGACAAGCATATCCGATTATGACTTCACATCTTCCACAGATCAATTATACACCATGTCAGTGTTAACTCTACTTCTAGTTTCAATTGTCGGATACGTTTCCGCACATGGCAAAGGAGGTCCATATTTAGGAGGACTTGTTGATGGTGGAGTTCTCACTAGTGGTCCACTCCTTGGCGGCGGTGGAATTATTGGTGGATCTGGAGAAATTGTCAATGGTGGTGGACTTCTGCTTAACAGTGGTGGATTAGGAGGATTATGAGAATTGATCGGCGGATTAAACACAGGTATATTATAAATGACCATTTACATCTGTATATTATCAATACGGAAAACGCCACAACCATTAAAATTTTGATATGACGTCATTATATTGTTGTACCCGTTCTTATTTTAGTACATTTTTTTTTTAATTAGACTACTATTTACCAGTAAGAAACCATTTTGTTCCCTTTAACTGTCCAATATTTTAAAGAATAACCCTCCTCTTTCTTACAAATATAGGACAGCTAAAGGTGGCATAATTGTTCGAGAACTAAAGAAAACCAATCAATTTCCACAAATTGTTTCTTCGTGGGAAAACAAATTACAAACACATGACAATGAAACAAATGCTGTTTTTAAAGTCATGTTCCATTAGAATAATTTTGTTACTCATCAAACGGTTTCTTGAGATAACAAAATCACCTTCTTAATGATTTAAACACTACCAATGTTAATGTCACACCCATTTTTCTCAGGTTTTGGGTTGTCTCCTTCAGTACTAATTTGGTTGATAATGCATGTTGTAAATATTCTTTTTTGTTGCTTTCGTGTATTTCAATTATCAAAATATTTATCTTCGTCCGTCTTTGAAAATCAAAATCGACCTCTGCTGCTGATGTTTTTTTTCTCTTCCTCACACCATTTTTTTGTTAGCTTAAACGAAAATGGGAAAGAAAATATATAGTTCATGTCGCAATGGACCATATTGTATAATTATAATCAAGAGAAATCGAACATGTCAAGTTAATGTTTTACCAATTGTCGATGTTCAAGCCAGATAGTGTACCATGGACGCTAATACAGAATTTGATTAAAAACCTTTGTGCAAAGTACATATCGCGAGAATTTAGCTTTTGACACTCAACATCAATCTAGCTGACACACTTAAAAAACTATACTACTTTGTTATTATCGATTTGAATGTGCAAGGTCAAACATGGTACACGATCTTTCATCAATATAATATGTTAATATACCTCAGTATGTTTTTTTCTATATAAAAAATAATGAAATAGTTGTGCTTTTTCATTCCATAGACTATATGCAAGTCAATAGTTTCAAAGACTATTTCCCCGGTTTATAGTTCTATAATCAAATTTCCCGTACTTTTTCAGGTTTTTTTTTTCATTGGACAATAATCACGTCATTGACTATTCTGCTTGGATTTGTGTGCTTGGAAACACGTCAAACTCTTTATTAATGTCGTAAACGATGTAATCTGTTTGTGTCAATCGAAATTTACTTACAACAAGCAATTATAAATGAGACCAAAAAAATCTTCGTTAAGTATGTTTTTTAAATCTAAAATAAAGTTCTTAATTTAAAAAAAAAAGGTCTGTAGTCGTCTTCTATAGCCGTATTTGCGTTGGGAAAATGTTGGGTGTAATTTAGCTAGAATTTATTATATGCACGGAAAATTTTAACACAAATAGTCCTAGTCTTGATTGCAATTAATGAAATATATACAAATACAATATGAACTATCCAAAATAAAAGTATAATAGTTCATATTTTGCATGTCGAGTTATGTAACATTTTTCCTTTCTTTCAGATGATACATGTAGACTTTTAGAAAGTTGACCTAATGACTGGTTTTGCGGGTAATAGCAAGTTTGTTGTCCCTTCGCCTCGAACAATAGTTGGCATTTCAGGGATAACAAACTTGCTATTAACCTCACACTCAGTCAATAGGTGTATACTATAATTTATCATCACTCAATAAGACGATATTGTTTACTATACAAAAATAACAAATCTTGACATTTATGTATTTTGATTTGTTTCCAGGACTTGTCGGTGGAGGTCAACCATGGTGCACATGCAGTTTGAACTCAATAAGAACTGTAACCTTGCACCACTCCTTCCTGGTGGTTTGAATACTTGTTGTTCATTATTGCCATGGTGGGTTACCAACCAAAATTACGGTGCTTCCCTTGGAGGAGCAGGAATCATTGGTGGTGGAGGTATCTTTGTTGTTGTAAGTGGTATTGTTGGAGGTGTTAGTGGACTTCTTGGTCCAATTGGTGGTATTGTAGGTTCAATTGGTGGTGTTGTAACAGGACCAGTCAGTGTAGTTAGCGGAGGCAGCAATGTTGTCGGTGGATATGGATCAACTGGTAAAGGATACTATTAGATATTCAAAGGTAAGTTTATATATCTCTAGTTTAAGTTGTTTAACTTCCATCATTCAATGTAGGTGTATAACCGTTGTATGCAAATCGTTAGCTTTAATTCGAAATAAACTTGGCAAAGTATTGGTTTGTGCAGATAAATGCAGTCTTTAGCTGTCTTACACCTATCAGTACATAGTTGATAGAGTTGCCAGATCCTATCACTTGAAGAATAAGAATTGCAATATTTTAACGTAGAATGTTCGACACAGAATACACTATCGGATTAAGTAAATGACCTTCTAATAGGAACAACATCTCTTTCGTCACAAATATATGTGAACTTTTCTGTTTTTTCCAATCTAAGTTTTTCATTTGTAATAAAGATTATACGGAAAAATTATGAAACAATTTGATTAGTGTATTTTTTCATTGTAGGTAGTCAAAAAAGACCGGATATGAAAGGCTTGAGAACTGTAAACTAACAGAATAAATATTTTTTCTAGTTACAGTTTTATGTTAATTCATTATTACAGACACACTAGGGTTTTGTTATGAGTACTGTTCAATAATATTTACCTCATCAGTTTGAAGATTTTTCACGGCATTAGTAAAATGAACACACACCGACGAAAAAACGACATTATATTATAAAGACACATTAAAGTAATCTATTCTCTTTTTAACCAAAACGCTACATCAAATTGAAATTAATTTTGTTCTGGCATAAAAGTAAAGCTCCCCCTGCTAGAGCTAAGCTTTTGACATTCAACATCAAATTGACCAGTCACGATTCTACTTCGTCAAAATTATCTCCCCATTATGCCAGTTCATTTTCACAATCGTAGAAATGGAAGCCATTGTAAGGATGACGCGCTGCCAATTTTGCTCTTGAAAACCGAAAAATTTATCCACATAGCACCATTACGATCCTTATATGTCAGTCGTATTTTAAAAGACAAATGTATCTTCTAGCTTATGAGCATCAGTTAATGATCTTGTCTACATTGATTCAACCGAAAACTATTGTCTGATCGGTTGTCAGGTGGAATTTTTCGAAAATTCTTAAACATTTAAAAAATTCTAATTAAATATTTCGTGGAAGGACAGACTAAAAAAATTCAGTGGTTAAAGATTATAACCCCAAGTTATCACGTACAATTTTTTTTTCTCGAAGATATGCATTTTCATCATCCAGCTTAAAAGACTGTCGTCCATTACTTTTAGTAATAAAAAAAAGCTAATTGAACACACCTAATCTGTTTTTGTGATTTGTAAGTTAGGTATTTCACTTGACCCATATATTTCATCTTTTCGTATTGTGATTTTTCTATGTTATAAAGTCAATCTGTAGCTTTGATATTAAAATGATAGAACATGAAGCGAGATGATATATCAAATACTCTTGCTTTGTACGTTTTAAAGACAACCACGCCCTAACCTAAAAGGTGCACTCGATTTTCTCTTTTCGATACAATTGTTACTCATTTTTGGATTTTTTTCTTGAGTCACATAATGGAAGGGCAGACACAAAAATTACTTGACTAATATATTGATATGTTCTCCGTCCGTGGTAATTTAAAAAAAGAAGTCAGAGATTATGCATTTTCTACATCCAACTCGATAGATACCCATATCTTCGACTTGATATATAATTGTTCTGCATAACTATGTAGACTTGATATCTAATTGTTCTGCTATTACTATGTAATAGATAAACTGAAAACTTATGCAAATGGTGGTTTTAGAATAAAACACTACACAATTGTCGTTTTATTTGTTTCTATTAACTTTTAAAATTGTTGTTACTATAGTAAACATTACAGTAAGCATTTATCGCCTTCTCTAACAAAGAGCTTCGATTCTTATGTTCTATTTCACCTGGGTTCCCGCCTGTAACTGAGACAAACTGATAGCTATAGTACTTTGTAATAATGAATGTGTGTAAGCAGAAGTATAGAAAAAAAACTAAATTACAAATTCAGGAAGTTCGCTTGTCATGTTTTGGGATTTTTGTAAGATTTTAGGAATCCTCAGATTTTATCCGTTTGAATGCCTTTAACAAATTGCCCATTGACCCCCATTTTTATTTTTATAAACCTTTTACATTTATAATGATACGCCATCTGTAAAAGTCTTATAACATTTTAATGATTTTTCAAAAATTTAATTTGTTTTGAGAACTTAAATCTAGGATAAAGCTATGAAAAAAGTCAAGAAATAATATTTTCCCGTCAAACTTTCAATTGCTCATATCTCGAAAACAAGCACATTGACCTATATTTTTTTTGCTCTTTTGATTCCTTTATTTATATAAACTAGTGTTTTATCATCATCTGGACAAATGGCTTATATCAGCATTTGTTTATATACCTTGACCTAGTTTAGTCATCTATGAAGTTTTTAATAGATGCATGATTTGTATCAAGCCAACAAAAAAAAAACACTTATTCAGCATATGTCGAAGATGAATGCTTCTAAACCACAATTAAACTCTGATTTTTCATAATATATCAAAGTACTAGTTTTTTTGTAGGCAATGTCTTACTTGCATTTAAAAACACGTTGTATAAAAGACAAACATATACAATTATTACTTCTCATGATGTTATTATTCAGTGAACAAACAAATAAACATTTTGAAAAACAACATGAAGTCACAAACGATTCTAGCATATGCAACAACTGTTCCGTAAACCTATTAAATTTAAGTAACAAGTAAAAACGTATATTTCATACAACAACTACAGTTTAACATCATTAGGGTTTCAAGGTATACATTCAGTGGTTTTTTTTCAAAACAGCAACTACAGAGATGAAATATAAAACTTATTTTATCTTATGTAAACTGTTACCAATAAACATTCGTTTCATTAATTCCAATCTGAAATATCTGTATTGAGGACTTTTTTCTCGAATTCGATAATAAACAAGGAGCTTAGTTTATGACGAAGTGTCATAATGGTGAGAAGATTAATCGTTAAACAAACTAATTAGTGGTGAAGTGTCTGTTATTTAATAATGACAAGGTATTCAGTGATGTTTTAAATTTAATACAACACTTTTATAGTAATGTTTGTCAGTTTAAAAAAAGCAGAATCCAAATGATTGAATGTTAATAATTTATCCAGAAATTTTAAATTCAGCTTTAAGTGATTCTTATACAATCTGTGAAAGATATATGGTATGTGAAAAAAGTAATGCTATGCATCAAATTACACAACGTTTCACTCAGGTAATGCATAAAATTATAATAACATGTAATGCCAAAATTGCTCCATTACATTGTATGCAGTTGAAATAAGTTTTAGTTAGATGTGTATTGCAATGTTAGCCTTTGATACAAATTTCATTATTTGTTGACAGTCTCTAGCTAGCTCATATTTGTACATAATGGTTTATTCTCGTGTTGATTTTTGTCACGATTGTTATAGATTGGAGAAGCGGTGAGCGCTCACAAACTTGATTAAACCCGCCACATTCTATATGAACATTTCGCAAGTCGGGAGAATATCGTTCAGAGATTGTCGTTTGTTTAAGCCTCTTTTTTCTAAAATGAAATATTTCATGTCAGGGAGTTTTATAGCAGGCTATTCAGTGTAAGTTTTTTCATTGTAAAAGGTTGCTTACACCCAATTCATTTGAACTGTGGTGAATAGTGTAAATTGGCAATACAAACAAATCTTCTTATTTCAAATGCATTTATAAATCATGTCAGTACAAAAGGCATTGACTAAAGATCTAATTAAAACCCGGGGAATTATTTCTACCAAGTATTTGATTAATACTTTAACCAACTTAACAATGTTCCTAGATTTAGTGTTCCCAAAGCGATTGTTGGATATTAGGTGGACTAAATATTCATACATGAAAGCCAGGGTAAGTAATACAGAAACAAGATTAATTAAAAAAAAAATACCAAACAATATAGTTGAAGATATCTAGGTAAAATTTGCCTGATAAGGTTGGAACTTCAATCCAATATATGTGTCTCGTACTGGAATGTAGAAAAGCGCTTGACTTTTTATCGAGTTCTATTTAAACAAAGATCCCAGGTATCCATATTATGAATTATGTCTCTAAAACTGAACAAATCAGGGGCCATGTCAATAAAAGTAACATAGAATATGTCCTAAGATATATATTTTTTTAGAATGGTCTTATGACGTGACTCAGACATGTCTTGGGATATACACACAGCTATCTTATGACAGCCGTAACTACGATGGTCCTAGGACCATCCTAACACATTTATCTAACTTAAAAAAATATGTAGGGATTTCAATGACATATAGTTTATTATATTTCTGTATATACGTAAAGGAAGGAGGATTACTCCCTTATGGATAACAATAAACACGAAAACAAAGTATAAACGGAATACTAATAGCTATGTAAATATATATGATTACAAATATGAATGAATTTCGTACACCAACAAAAAAAAAGTAAATAGTCACAACACTTCGTTTATTGTGATATTCGTGCTGCATTTATTTTTGTTCTGAGGTCCACTCGATTTCATTTCATATATTGAATCGCGATTATTTAAAAAATAAGTCTTTTTATTCACATTCTAAAAAAATTGATTATTGCACCGTATGTTCAAGTGCGAAAAATGTTGCTGATGCTAGTATTTTTAAGCTTAAAAAGGGGCAGTATGATTTTTTTTTTTAAATTAGAGTAATACTATGACATCGACACATATACCTTTTGGAGAGTTACTATTGATGGCCATTTTATACAAATTTGTATACACAAAAGCAATTTTAGTACATAAGTAAAGATCTTTTGACAATTGACTCCGCTATATTCTTGTTAGAGGCTTATTATAAAAAAAACACATACTGAATACTTTAAACGTTCTTTGTTGATATCTGTATTTTATTGGTCAAATTTGTCTTGAAATTGAAAATAAAGTAACACAATTGATGGTTTAACAATTATTAACAAAATATGTAGTTTAATTTTCATTACCTGATTTTACCTTATATAGAAACTATAAGCTAGAACTTTGGTTCAGATCATCTCACTTCTATCAACAAAAACTTGAATGAACCAGTACTATAGTTTACTATTGAATTAGTTTTTTTTCAATTTTTGAATTTATGCCATATTTTCTGTTTTTATTTCGTTTTAGAACATCGTTACTTTCAGGACTGGCCTAAGACACCTATTTATAGATCCTATTTTAAGGCCCAAATTTAGGACATATCTTATTTTAGGACACTTTTGTTAACTTGACTTAGGACTAAGATTGTCCTAAGACCATATAGAGACACGTTCTAGTCCTAGGACAGCTTCGTTGATATGGCCCCAGGGATATGACAGTTGTCCATTCGTTTGATGTGTTTTATTATTTGATTTTGCCATTTGATTAGGGACTTTCCGTTGAATTTTTTTCTCGGAGTTTAGTTTTTTGTTATTTTACTTTTAAACAACTAATGTTCTTTATTTTTTTATATATATCAAATTGTTATCAAAGTTACCAAGAGCATGAATTAATACACCAAACGCGCGTCTCGTCTACATCAGTGACGCTAAGATCAAATAGTTAAAAGCCAAACAAGTACAAAGATGAAGAGCATTGATGAACCAAAATTCCAAAAAGTTGTGCCAAATTAGTCAAAGGTTATCTATAATATTATAATTCTTATGATGTCATAATGACAATGTTTAATGATTATGGTTAACACTGACTAACCGCAGATATAAAATGAAGATATTTTTTTAAAACTCTTAAGAACAGTGCACGACGATATCACGAATATCTATCATGCAAATGGACACATTGCTGATGTAATCCCAAACAGAAAACAAAAACAGATCAGTTAAGATGAGGTCTGGAGCTAGCATGTAAATAACAGCTAGCAGTCCTTTGTTAATTTATGTATCATTATAATATTGTTTAGTTTCTTTTCTTACCTATTCTGATATTGTACTTGGAAATAGTATGCACTGATTGTTATTTAAATTATAATTCGTAAACTCGAACGAACATAACATATTTATCAAATAACCACAAACTCTTACATCGGAGACGCCACTTGCAGAGACAAGTGCACATTTTATTATAAATATGAGTATAATATTGTTGAAAGTTCATATATATATATAGCTATTAAGCAGCTTGTACTGGTCCCCCCATACTTGTTGTCCACGAATCTGAAAATAAATAATATGATTAATGATATTATTTATTTTGCAAAATGCTACTGTACACTTTAACTGTAATGGTTCGAATGACGTAACATCATTTGAGTTCACTCGTGCATGAACACAATATCCCAATCGAACCGACCTTACTATAATTATCCAAACACGTATTAACTATAAACAAAAAAAACATTTGACATGTTCGATTTTATACAACTTTGATAAATACATTTAAATTCTAATTCGTAAACTCAAACGAACATAAAATATTTATCAAATAACCACAAACTCTTACATGGAAGACGTCACTTGCAGAGACAAGTGCTCTCGAAACACAAAGAATGGGAAAATAGCATTGAATATTTAATTGAATTTCTTGATTTCGATGAACAGATAATTGTGCTGAAAAGTATCCTCTAACGTAACCATCCTTTCCTCTGTCCCATTTTTAACCTGTTCATGCTGTTATGCTTCAGAAAAAATCTTTTCAGAATTACAGGTGTTAGCACTGGCTCTTATAATGTGAGACGAATCATTTCGAAACTTATGAATATTTGACTACTTGGTGAATGTTATTCTAACTAAATATTAATCAATGTGTATGTCACATATTTAATAAAGCTATTTAAAGAGATTTTTGTTTTCAATACCAAATTTCACAGTGGCGTCTATAACAACATAACCAGTGCATTTATAACAACATGCCTAATGGCTTCGATAATTTCTAGCCTCTGGATTGAATAACGACACACCCATTCGCTCCAAGAGGCGTCAATATTACCACCTTCGGTGGCGTCAATAACACGCCAAGAGGCGTCAATAACACCACGCCCAGTCGCGTCAATAACACTCCAACCGGCGTCAATAATAACAGGCCCAGTGGCTTCAATAATAACTCGCCCAGTGGCGTCAATTATAACTCGCCCAGTGGCGTCAATAACAACACGCCCAGTGCCGTCTATAACACGCAAAGAGGCGTCAATAACACACCAAGAGACGTCAATAATAATAACACACAAAGAGGCGTCAATAACACACCAAGAGACGTCAATAATAATAACACGCCCAAGTCGTCAATAACAACATGCCCAGTTTAACTATTAGCCCAGTGGCTTTAACTAAAAAAAAATTCACAGTGTCTTCAATAATAACACGCCCAGTTGCGTCATCGGGTCAATAACAACAAGTCAAGTGGCTACAACAATAACCGGCCAATTGTCTGAAACCTGCCCAATGGCTTTACAAACAACCTGCTCAGTGGCTTTACAAATGTACAATGGCTTTACAAACATCCTGCCCAATGGCTTTTACAAACAGTCTGCCCCATGGCTTCAATACCAACCTACACAGTGGCTTTACAAACAACCTGCTCAGTGGCTTTGATAAAAAAAACTGCCCAGTGGCGTCTATAATAACCTGCTCATGTGGTGTTAAAAACAAAATACCTAGTGGCTTAATATAACTACCAGCCCATGGCTTTAATACTACATGCCCAGTGGCATCAACAACATTCTACCTTTTGGCGTCAATAACAACATATCCATTGGATTTACTTACAACTTTTACAATGTCTTCAATAACAACACTACTAGTGGCTTCAATAAAACCCGCCCAGTAGTTTCAATAACAACATGCCCAGCGGTTTGAATAACTATCATCCAAATTGGTTATATTACGACATGCCCAGTGGCTTCACTAACAACTAGTCCAGCGGCTTCAATAACAACCCTGTGGATTAAATTATTAATAGCCAAGTGCCCTAATATAACTATCAGTAGATACAAAAAATTAAACCCAGCGATTTAGACAAATAGTTACTCAAAAAGTACAAAACCTAGAAGAAATATACAAGTATCATTCCCAGTGGTAAATTAGGCAACAATAAACAATTTCAAACTCTTGGTTACTGTATTATATATTATTTTATCTGCTGCACATGTCAGATATCTTTTTATTCTTTTCTTCCTTTTTTCAATAGTTAGTACTCATTAAAAATCTGATGTAACTGTATACCAAAAAAAACAAGAACTGAATTATTTATTCTCAAACGTGTTGTTTAACTTTATGTAGGTCAAAATTATCCCCTTACAAATCTTTTCTCTGGATTAACTTCTAAAAGGTGTATATAGGAAAGTATATACTTTCCTTAGAAAGATTACTCATTTGTTGTAGATGCAATTTGTTTATATTTATATATATTTATGTACTCACAATCACTGAATTATAAGGAAGATATATGTTCAAATGTAATCTTTTAGACTCAACAGGTAATATATAATGTATACATCGCAATGTCATGAAAATCACGTGCTATTGTCGTACACTACTCTGTTGTCGATGTGTAAATGAATTTATGTGCGGTATGCAGAAGGTATTTGAAAGATTGCGCAATTATTTTATAAAGGAGATTTTGTATAAGTTGTATACTATTGCCGTTAACCGGTTTCGCGGTCAGTATAAAAGTAAATTGCACGGGTTTTTAGTTATCGAGGCTGGGTAGTGACCACATACGCGCACGTCATATATATTTAGGTAGAATTTTTTTTTCATCATGTCCGATATTGAGCCAGACAACTTATTGAATGATATTCAACCTGAAGTTACTTCACATGCTGCGGTTCCTGATGAGGAGATTTCAAATGCTGACTTGCTTTCTCTTATGCAAAACTACTTTGGTAAGAATTTGTCGGGGAATGAAAGAAATTTCGCTGACACTACTCAGGATTTAGCCCGTAAAGTCAAGAAGACCGAGAATAATTCACAATACAAAGGAAATCAGGTGCAGTGTGATCTAAATTCAGACATTTTAGACAATATTAGTGGCGCTTTAGACAACATGCATCATAAGAGATATTCCAAGTCCGTTTCGTTGTTGGAGGAGACTAAAGAAGAGAAACAAACTGATCCGTATAGCGGACAAGTCAGAGGCAGGATGGAAAACCGTTGACGAATATCTTTCTGACGAGGTAGCTAGCAATTCAGAAGATGAGAAGAAGATACGAGCTGCATATACAAGAGCCGTGAAGATGATGAAAGTAACAAAGGGTAGTACTGGTAATCGAAGTGTAAAGAAAAGACCCGCTGAAGCTGCAGCTCGTGGAGCTGATGGTGTTGCAACTGTTTCACAGCCGCCCTTTATTGTTGGCGGGGCATCTGGCCCTAATTCAAGATTCGTCAGATCAAAAGCCAGAGACATCTGCTACAAGTGTGGGTTGTGTGGGCATTGGGCCAAGGACTGCAAGAACGGAGGGAACAGTAACTTCACAGCTGCCAGAGGATCTTCTACATAAAAGAAATTCGGACATTTTACAGATACAAAGCTTAGACAATTTTCAAACTTATTTTGAATATGAATCTGGTTCTTTTTTGAATAATGTACATAATAGACTGAAGTGTTCTATTTCTTTTTGGAAAAGCATCAATACTTCAGATTTTATTCTAGATATAATTAATTCTGGTTATAAAATTCCTTTTATCAATGAACCTGAAAGTGTATTTTTGAAAAAACAATAAATCTGCATTTGATAATTCAGATTTTGTAGGGAAGGCTATACAGGAGTTGTTAGATTCTAATTTGATCAGAGAGGAGTCGAACGTACCTTTTGTTGTAAATCCATTAACGGTATCTGTAAGTCAATCAGGTAAAGGTCGTTTGATTTTAGATTTACGACATGTAAACAAACAGGTACGTTATTTTAAGGTCAAGTTTGAGGACTGGAGAACAGCAGTTTTTAACTTCAAATTGTTTTGGGTTCGTCTTTGATCTTATATCTGGTTATTATCATATAAATATCTTTCCTAATCATCAAAAACATTTGGGATTTTCATGGAAGTTTGGTAATTCTGTAAAATATTACGTTTTTACTGTTTTGCCATTTTTACAAAGGTAGTTTGTCCTTTGGTAAAACATTGGCGTAAGGATAGGTTTAAGATAACTGTTTAGTTGGACGATGGCTTGGCGTTAGCAGAAGAAGAACAGGTATGTGCCCAACAAGCTATACGGGTGAAACATGACTTGATTTTGTCTGGATTTGTACCCAATAAAGATAAGTGTATTTGGAGGCCTGTTCAGAATTTAGTCTGGCTTGGATTTATATGGGATTTGAAGCTTTGTCTATTTCAATTGCTTCCAGAGAAAGTTGTAAATCTTGTAGACTTAGCAGGAGTCATTTTATAACAGCCTCACAAAGTGAAAATAAGGTTGCTCGCGAAATTTTGTAGTAAAATAATTTCTTTTACCCCAGTTATAGGAAATGTCACACAGATAATGACTAGGTGCATTTGTCAGTGATTAACAGTAGATATGAGTGGGATCATTTTGTGATTTGAATTTTTATTCAGGTTCTATACGAGAAATTTTATTTTGGAGCCAAAATATCGTAAGTTGAAAGCCTGTGGCAATCTTGCGAGAAATTTCAGATTTTAAAGTGTTCACTGATGCCAGTGATGGTGCAGCTGCAGGTTTCGTAGCTAATTCTGATTATATCATGCATAAGCAGTGGTTGAAGCATGAAGCTATTAAAAGTTCTACTTGGAGGGAATTGAAAGCTATTGAACTGTCTATAGATAGCCTTCAGATAGGTAGATTATGGGGATTACATACAGTTGATAGATTCGCTAATTGTGTGCCCATGAATTTATGTGCGGTGTGCAGAAGGTATTTGAAAGATTGCGCATTGATTTTATGAAGGAGATTTTGTATAAGTTGTATACGATTGCTGTTAACCGTTTGGCGGTCAGTATAAAAGTAAATTGCACGGGAGTTTATAAATCGAGGACTGGGTAGTGACCACATACGCGCACGTCATATATATATAGGTAGAAGTTCATTTTCATTTTTGTTGTATACAAAATATTTGTATTCAAGTTTTATATAGAACAGTATTTAAATGTGTCGTATTTATTTTGTAGATTATTTTGTTGCAGAACATATTGTCCAAGATTCTGACATATTGTGTTTTTGATGGGACTTTTATTATTTTAGTTTGATGGACTATACATGCAGATCAGATACATTTTGTATAAGAAATAAAATTTAACAGGTGGTTGGTGGTCACTGCGCCATTCAGTATCCAAACTTTTGTTTTATTGATTTTAGAAAGTAAAGGCTAATGTTGAAGTATAAATAATTTGATGTGCTCAGTTATTTACACATATGTTCAAAATAGATGGAGCATTTTAGCACATAAATACTTTATGTTTGGTTAAACAACTTTCAAAGTATACTTATTATGTTTGACCTCTTGTACATGTTTGTGTCTGAGGAAATCAAATATTTTGTCTTGTCTGGTCTTGAAACAAATTCAGCATTTTTATATAGTTCTTATTAAATATACCATTATAACTGGTTGAATCGTGATAAACGGGATAGACTAACCATTATCAATCATGTCTAAAACGAATGAATTTGTATCATTATCTTACACATGTATATGCTCTTCCCGTTTCCCAAAAAAAGATCATGAAGAGGGAGTCTTTTCATATTCTAATGACATGTATTGAATTGTATCTACATGTTCATTTTATATAATAAATTTTTATATTCAATATGATGAAAAACCATACATTATGTAAACAATACTTATATCACCTTTATCTTTAAAAACGATCTTGTTACTTGTGCTACTTGGTGCGGCAAGGTCCGTGTTACAGCGGACCTAGTTTTCTTCTCATCATCGGAAACCTACGCAAGCTCGTCTGACAGGTATTCTTTGACTGTATCCCATCCTGCTGGTGACTTATCAGCAATCGTTATCAACTTGTTCCGCTTAATAAATTGTTCAATGGTTATGTCTGCGATTTTGGTTAACATGTCTTTATCTGTTAGGTCAGTACCATAATGTCATAGAGGTGACTTTCTTCACGTTCAGAACTTGCCATATTACGAAAATTACAAGTTGAAGAGAAAATAATAAAATGCTACTGTACACTTTAACTGCAATGGCTCGAATGACTTAAAACCATCTGAGTTCACTCGTGCATGAACTCAATATCCCAATCGAACCGACCTTACTATAATTAACCAAACACGTGTTAAGTATAAACAAATAACAATTTACATGTTCGATTTTGTACAACTTTAATAAATACATTATGCGCGTTGCTGTATGTTTGCTTTTTCTACATTAGCTAGAGGTGCAAATTGATAGGGGCAGGGTTCAGATAGAAAAAAAAATATGTTTAACCCCGACGCATGTTTGTTGGCCTTTGTTAGTTATGTATGATTTTTAATTTTAGTTTCTTTTATATATTTTAGAGTTAAATATGACGTCCATTAGCACTGAAAAAGTTAATATGTTTGTCAAGAGGGCCAGCTTAAATACGCTTCCGGATGCGATATTTTCTCGCTGTATTGAAGACTCATTGGTCGTCTTCGACTATTTTCAGCTCTTTGCTTTGGTTGTTGTCCCTTAGACACATTCCTCATTTCCAATTCCGATTGTATAACCTAGCAATATCACTTGTAATTATATTTACCTGTAAATTCAAATCTTTTCAATAAAAAATATCTTGATTAATACACTTTAAACAAATTGATATAGCAAATGTATTTGAACATCAACAGTATGCAATATCATTACCACTAAGAACTAATTTAAAAGTAGTAATCTGTAATGTCTTGATAGTTAATAACATACCAATATCATTCATATTTATAAACATGCCAAAGGAAAAGAGTTTCCCTCATTATTAACATGTTTACAATTATTGATAGATAAGTCGGTCAAAAAAAGCATGAACATGTCAATTGACCAGTATCTGCCAGTATTGACAACTTGTGGAGTATTGTCCGGGGCGGTAAATACCAGCTCAACCTTGTTTTCTGATTGGGCTGAACTAAAATTTAAAGACAAAACAGATACGGCTTCCTCTGACTCGTTTTTTAGACGTGTACCTTGACACTGCCATATGCGGTCATAATCTTAGTCAAACGAGACGATTTTTGAAACTATTAATATCCACCACCTAAGTGGCAGTATACCAACATCACCGGCAGATGGGATATATAGTTCCTACTTCATTCGGTATTCAGACTTTATAAAATTGTAACAGTGTCTCGGATGAAAACTAAGAATGTGTGAAAGATCTTCAAAAAACTAAAAGTCGACAGAAGCATATCACGTCCTTATTGATGAATATACTGTATCAACTTCACATTTAATATACAATTGTCTTGAATCATAAAATATTGGCAGTGTGTTCAATCTTGATAACGTGTTATAGTAATCTTTTGTACATGTACGTCTTTGATAGGTGTTACTTTTACTGTTTAGTCCATTTATGATAATATATAATTTACGTTGCTCGGTAGTTATACATTCTATCATTGCCTCATTGTGCTATGCTAAATGTTTGTGTTATTGTCTTTAGTTTTTATTTTCATGCTGTTGTTTATATGCCTTTTTGTTTTTATTTGTTGACATACTTGCATGTTTTATAGTCATTAAGATTACAACACAAGGATGACTACTTTCCCCCTAGTTTTGACATGGATTACATATTACATGTATTATGTCTGTGTGATTGTGCACAAATTGTTGTATAATGAAATGTTGTGCAACTGTCATACAAGTGCTACGTTTTGTTAGCTATACAATCATGCTCAAACCAGCATTTTAAGAAAATGCCTATACAAAGCAGGAATTTGACAATTGTTATTCATTCGTTAATGGGCTTGATGTTTTGATTTTGCCATTTATTTACTTTGAGTTGATCAGAGTAAAGATTACAATAAAGTGTGTTGTATAGAATGATGTTCGTCTTGTCGTCGTGTTGCGTTCTTTTTACGACTGACGGGCAACGTTTTTACAAGGTTTGTGCAAGAAATAGTTAAAAAAATAATCATTACACAGCCAAACACCTAATGTGTCTGTAAACAAAATAACTATTGAAGTTGGTCAGGAATATATTTATTTTACAAATATACAGTTCTAAAGCATTTCATATCAGGTCTTTTTCTTGTCACCTACAACGATACAATACACTAATAATTATGTTTACAAGATATTCGGGATAACATTTATAATATTAATCAAGGATTATTAAAACCTACATTAAAACATTGACATGAAAAGAAAGGTTAACCTAAATGAGTAAAACAAGACATGTTTTTGTTTTCAGAACTCTAGTTGATGTAAGTTTGGATGTATGCATGTCGTTGTTTTTTCATTAACTATAATATGTTAAGAAAAAACTTCAAATAACCCTATATGTAACCGATAAAGTATTTCGTATCAAACATGCGACGATAAATATTGCTGTTTCTGATTCTGTAAGATTTGACAACTCGATCAGCTTCATACTGTATGACATCTGAAATATTCAAGCCACCTGAATAATAATTTCTAAAGCACTAACTGAACAATTCGTTGTCCAACTTATTTGCTACTGAAGCGGTCGATGTGCATACATCGTTAATACACAACAATTAGATAAGAAACTAGAAACCTACCATTTAGGATATCTAATAGTATCCTTTATCAGTTGATCCGTATCCACCGACAACATTGCTGCCTCCGCTAACTAAACTGACTGGTCCTGTAACAACACCCCCAATTGGACCTCCAATACCACCGATTGGACCAAGAAGTCCACTTCCACCTCCAACAAGACCACTAACACCACCGATGATACCTCCACCACCAATAATACCAGCTCCTCCAAGGGAAGCACCGTAATTTTGGTTGGTTACCCACCATGGCAATACAGAACAACAAGTATTCAAACTACCAGGAAGGAGTGGTGCCAAGTTGCAGTTCTTGCTGAGTTTAATCTGTCCTGGAGCACATTTCAAACTACATGTGCACCATGGTTGACCTCCACCGATAAGTCCTGCAATTAAAACAAAATGTTTAAACTTCAAGATTTGATATTGGAATGTAAATACCATCGTCTAACTGGTTAATGAAAAACATATTAAATAAATGATATTTGTCTAGAGTCATTTTCAGAATTCACGTTGCGATTTTCTTGAAACACCATAATAATGAACTCTCATCAGAAAGCATGAAACATCTACATGTAGAGATAAGTAAATACAATGAATTGTGCAGAGCTGTATGATGAAAAAGGGAAATGAAATAAATGGTCAAATATATTCAATGCTGATGAAATTTCAACAAAGATTCTATATATTTCGTATTTTATTAGCAGGGAATACATACATTACTTTCATGTGTGTATTCAACTGAAGAATAATAACCTACCAAGTGTTCACCTGTAAGTGTCACGTAGTGCATATCGTATTATGTGGTTTTATTTTGAGCTTGAATATTCACCATTTGAATATTAAAAAAAAAGAATATGTGGTGTAATTGACACGCTAAGGATCAAATGACACAACAATTAACAACGAATTATTATCGTACGGTTTCAATAACTGAAATTTGGTAAATTATTGTGAAGAAAATTGCATGAAATGTAAGAACTATTATACATACAAATATGACATATTTTGTTGATGCTATTGTTCAGAACTATTTTGCTTATTGATAATATAAATGGTCATATAGAACAAACCTGTATTTAATCCTCCGATCAATCCTCCTAATCCTCCTAATCCTCCTAATCCTCCCAATCCACCGTTGTTGAGCAGAAGTCCACCACCACTAACAAGTCCTCCTAATAATGGACCTCCTTTGCCATATGCCGAAACAGAAGCGACAAGCGAAACTAGAAGAAGAGTCAACATTATCAGGGATTACTTTGATCTGTAGAAGATGTGAAGTATACTCAGATATGCATGTCCTTTTATACTATGCTGACTGTAAGACACGAGGTTTATAGCTTAAAAAAACAGTGGTTTGATATATTATGAAAAAGGAGATTTATAAAAATTTGGTTTTAAATAGTGCAATTCTTGCATATTTTGATTAAGCAGGTTTTGTTTAAGGACACAGTCTAATACATAACATGCAACTATCACGAACATTACAAATGACCTTAATAAATAAAAAATAAATAAAATCCTTTACTGATGTCAGCCAGTTGTAAATGAGAAAAAGTACAAATCTATCAAAGATAAACATTGCATCATATTATAGTGCATTGTAGACGAACGTAAAAGGTTTCATTAGTGTAATGAATTGACACAACTGATTGATCCAAAGATACAATATCTTGAAATCTTGCGGAGATGGGCACTAAAAATGAAGTTGAAATGTAGAAATTATATCGTCTTGCATGGAAAGGGAATATTTTACAAAGAACAAGTGTTTATTTACATTACTTTATAGATAATAGCATAAGAAAGTACTGTCAAATACTTTGTAAGAAAATACACCAATAGTATTAATTGTTAAAAACAAATAATTTTCCATGAGGCTTATGTTTTACTAGTCCATGATATTTACAAAGTGTGCTCTATATTTTTTTTAGTTTTCATATTTTCAAAATTTAACGAGTGCCTTTTATAGGCCAGCATCTCTTACCCTTCCAGGGCTACGGATATAATCCCTTTTTTTGTTGGTTCGTGTTGCTCTTCAATTTTCTATGTTTTTTTTGTGTACTAATGTTTGTCTGTTGTTCCTTATCTGTTTTGTGGTGTCAGTTTATTTTCACTTATGACTTTGAATGTCAAGCGTTCATCGTGTACCGCTCTTTTAAAGAACGTGAAGTTTCAATTTCCTTAAACAAATTATGCGTAAAAAAGACTTGACCATATTATTCAGTGACTATCTGCTATTACTGAGCTCTTATTTCAGTATTGATGCATCATTGATGTACAACATTTTATTTGAACTACAGCTATTTTTAATTTTATAGGGACATCAATCAATTCGACTTTGAGCGTCCCCCCTTTGCTAAACTTATGCATTATTTTAACGATTCAGATTCTATTATAATTGGTGTAATTGATATAAATTAAAATAAGCAGTTCATTTTATATAAATGGCCTACATTTTGATTGTTTAGAAATAGTAATGTAAACACCTACTTGTGTTTACGATGAAAATACTACTGATCTACTATGCGACTTTACGATATATAAATTTGCAGATAAAAATAGTTTGGGTTGATGCGGACAATTGTTTTTTTTAATATTCAACATTTTGAATAAAAAGGGGACAAGCTGGCATTGTTAATTGATGCGGAAAAACATTCGTAGTCATTGTGTTCAAATATAGCAGTCATTTGTATTTAACAAGCAAGCCTGACATAAACACTATAACATCAACATAATGAAGTGCAAATATTTTCAGTTTCGGTTGATTCGGTCAATTAATTTGGTTATACGTGTCAGTCTGAGGTATCGAAACCCCTGATATTTTTTTACGATTGAATATTTTTAATATAAGGAGGACACGCTATCACTCTAAATTGATGTGGACAAAAGGTTGTAGTCATTGTGTTTAGATTTTGCTTTCAACTCTATTATACAATCCATCCTGACATAACATACTACTGATTTACTATGCAGCTATAAAATTAACATAATAAAGTGCAGTATTTTCAGTTTTGGTTGATGCGGTCAAATTATTTTGTTAAACGAATCCGGCTGTGGTATTCAAACTACTGAAATTTATTTTACGATATTTTGAATACAAAGAGGACATGCTGGCACTATAATTTGATGTTGACCACATTGTGTAGTCATTTAGTTCCAATATTGCTGTCATCGTTTTTATCTGAAATCCATAACTAGACGAGATGTGCAAGCTGTACTAAATAGTAAGGAGATCATGATTTTCCTTCTTTCAGTTGATTTTGGTAAAGGTCATCTTCTTTTTTATAATTAATTGGATAAATTGGAAGAAATGATTGAACTGTGTATTTGTGCAGAGAAAGAAATATATAATGATTCTTTGAAGAGGTGTCATATCTTCAACTGTATTCGTCAATAGGTCAATCCAACAATTGTGATGTACCTCATCGTTTGATATGTAAGGTCAGTGTAATCAGGATACGATAAAAGTCTGCGTTAACACGCGTGTAAAAAAGTGTGTTTATTTTTACGAAAATAAAAGACGCGTCCTGTTTCACGTTTATATAAAAAAAAACAAGAAGATGTGGTAGGATTGTCAATGAACCAACTGTCAACAATATACCAAAATGACAAAGAAATTAACAACTATAGGTCACCGTACGGCCTTCAACAATTAGCAAAGCTCATACCGCATAGATAGCTATAAAAGGCCCCGAAATGACTATGTAAAACAATTAACGCGGAAGTAAACGCGAAAGTAAACGACTGTTTACTCTTTACCAAAATTAGAAGATACGCCATTATTATGTAAATGCAGAGGTAAACGCGGACGTAAAACGTTTACTTTTATTGTCTACTGAAATGTAGGTGTGTACGCACAGAAAGTGCACGCCAGTAAACTCCTCGTTAATATTTTTCCGCCTGTCTACATAAAATGCTTGGTCTGGTATGTATGACGCGTCTGAAGTATTTATTGTTAATCCTGGCACCTTTGATAACTAATGATACACTGCATTATAAATTTCGACAAAGATCACTTTCACATATCATTTTTCAGCTATCATACAGGTACTGAAGCAAAATGCTGGAGAGATATATGTATGTTGTCAAAAATAGCCAGCACATATCAAATAATTTGTAAATCTGTGCCTATTTTTCTTGTCGGGATTACATCAGCAAAGTGTATGCAATCATGAAACATATCCGTGATAACGACATGAACTGAACTATAGCGTTAAAAAGATGTATCATTAAATGTCTGCGGTTAGTCAGTGTTAACTAAATTTATTAAACATTGTCACCATACATCAATTTTGCAGTGAATTTTTACGATCTTGTGATCAGCAAATGACATCAATAGCTTTTGAAAGATATGGGTTAAACGCATAAAACAATCATGGTAAGGGAGCTCGCGGGTATAAATCTTTTGTTTTAAATATAGGATTTCGCAATTATTTTCTTATGTTGTACTGTTAAACCACTGTCCCAGGTTAGGGGAGGATTGGGATCCAACTATCATATTTAATCCCACCACATTATGTATGTATGTTTCTATCCCAAGTCAGGAGCCTGTAATTCAGTATTTGTTGTTTGTTTATGTGTATTTTGTCCATTTTGTGTACATAAATAAGGCAGTTAGTTTTTTTGTTTCATATGTTTTACATTTTCATTTCGGGTCTCTTGTGGAGAGTTGTCTCATTGACATTCATACACAATCTGCTTGTTTTTATATTTATCCTATACTATATAGAAAAATAAAATAAAAATATAGGGTCATTTAAGCTTACAATACGCCTTCAAAAGAAGCAAGCATTTTTATTAAGTTACTTTTTTTCTGTTGAACTAAAACATATAAGAGGAGAAAAACGGTAATATTGAAATAAAAAAAGAACTTAATTACAGAAATCGCTTAAATTTAACGATAGTCTATTTTAAATACAGCTTTTTTTTAAATAATAATAAACAGTATAGGTCACCGATGGCTTGAAAAAGATATTACAATTTTAATAAAAAATATTGGCATCTTCTAAAAAGGGTGATTTGGAGCTTTTTCAATGATATAAACATCCTAAACATCATCTGGGGATAAAACGGATTGATTTGTTTGATTTAATTGTGTACAATATGTAGTAGAGAATTGATAAGAAGTAGTGGATTCGTAAACGATAATCAACGAGCGACTTTAGTCGCGAGTTGATTATCGTTTTCGAATCCATTACTTCTTATCAATTCTCTAGCTTAACCCATTTCTAGTAAAACGACTATCTGTTTCATGATCTGACAATGAATCAACGGAATTTCATGAAAATAATTTCGTATTTTGTCTTTTTTATTCTCTGATAGCTGGAAATGATTAGATCCACACGGTTCACATTTATATATAACTTAATATAAGTTAAAGTTAACTTAAATGTGTTGTTATCTTCCCTTTTTATTACCAGATTTTATATTTGTAAATAATTATTTCATTCTATGTTTAAGCATTACAAATAATCTATATTGATTAGATTTTAGTATTTATAATTCATTCAAAAAGACATATAATTCATATACGTAATTTTTTAAATCTTTTTTTTTGAAAGTTAAAATAAATTGATTACCAACATTTAGAAACCTTTAATATTTACGAATATATTATTTAGCAACCGAATGAGCAAGTTAATGTCGTCAATATCTCCCAATTGATAAAGTTTACAACACACATTAAAAATGACTTAAACATTTTAAATCTTATTGAAGTGAAAATGTCACAGTAACACCACTTTTCTGTTCTCTAGACACTAGTTGATGATAAGATAGATACAAATGATTAGTCTTATTTGAAAAATTATATATGAATTTTGTATAAACTGGCTCCCTTTCATTATCTTTTGATTATTGCAACGTTATTACATTTGACATCCATCGACAATCAGTTTATGAACTAGTATTATTTGTGGTACTCATTCTGAAACCCAAACAAACTTGCTCTTATTACATGTATTACAAATGTACAATATATCAAGTATTCAATTTTGCAGAGTATCATGTACATAATGTAAGCTGATCATAGCCGTGATCGTCTAGTCGTTGGCATGGTAAAAAATAACTGTTTTATTAACAGTGCCAAGTTCAAGCCTAGTATCCGGAATGATTTTTTTTTTTTGGAATATTTTTCTCTACTGAAAAGTAAATTACAAAAATACTGAACTGAGAGAAATCAATTCGGAAAGTCCATAATATTGTTTTTAATCTTAGAGGTATCTTTATTTCATGTTTACTATGAAGTTGACGATTTTGTTTCTAGTTTTACCGTCAAAGAAGTAGTTTTATAGTAGCTTATCACTCTTTATTCAAATTAGAGTCAGTTAGATGTTGATGTATATAATCAAACAAAGAAAAACTAAGTGATCATCGTATGATATCATTTTAATACTAAAACCAAAAGTAAGCATTTACCATGATGAAAAGGGCCTTGTACGTTAAAAGTGATAAGTGTAATGTGTACATTGATGTTTATTTTATCAAGGAATTGTACTAATAAGTAATATTTACAATTCCTTGATTTAAAAATCACCTGTGTATATATTTTATTAGATAACAAAAAAGACTGAAATACAGTATATTGACATGCATTGACAGATATACGATATAAGAGTGATAATTAATTAGTAATGTATATCGGCACTCGTGGTCTAGTGGTATCATGCATCGACTACAGACTTTACTGACCAAAATACGCGCGAGTTCGAACCTTTCATTTTCACTCGTTTTTGAAAAGATCACATGTCGTAAGTTAAAAGTTTAAAGTTATGATATAAGTTATCTTAAGTTAACATGGTGGCCAGTGGATTCTTGAAAAATAATCCACTGTTAGAACAATAGACTGACGTCAGAGAAATGGGTTAACTTACAGTAACAACTAATTGTGTAATAAATAAAATTTGTATTGATAAAAAAAGTTCAAATATTTGCTGATTTTATTGTACCTTCGATCCTCCTTATATTTTAGACTATTATATCTGTAAGTGTTCCTGATGAATGGCTGTCAAGAAAATTGTCTCAGAGATATACATTTCTTTAATTGCTATTTGTATTTATTCATGAGTTGAAACATTGCACATTATAATATAGGTTCTTAACATAAAATGTATTCAGTGGTGATTGCGATTCAAATTAAATGGGCTTTTCAATAAAATTGTACATGTTAAAGTATGGTGTTGATAAATGAGAGGTTTTTGCCAATCGTCAAAACTTTTGTACTTTCTAACAACAGAGTATTTAGAAAAGTTCCAACTTCTGCGGACATATATATTGTAAGATACACTAGAATCCATATTTCAAGCTGAAACGGTCATTTTGGTATGATCAAGTCTATATCAAAATTAATTTACCATCATACGTGACATAGAGCAGGTACAGCGACGAGCAGCTCGCTTTGTCTACAGTTGCTACCAGGACAACTCTCCAGGATGTGTCACAAAGCTTCTGGACCAACTTCAATGGGAATCACTGCAGCACAGACGATGGAAACAGAGTCTTGTGCTGTGTTACAAGACTCAACACCAGATGGTTGCAATTGATCCAGCCAAGTACTATACATCAGGCGACAGTAGAACCAGGGGCAACCACAAATTTAGACAGACAAGAGTGAAGAGAGACGTCTACTATCACTGATTCTTCCCGAGAACAACAAGAGAGTGAAACAAACTCCCAGAATCAGTAGTGGAGTCCGGATCACTAGAGGACTTCAGGGCCAGAGTGAACACCATCCCCTGGACCCAACCACACCTCAAATAGACAGCAGGAGAACCAGTGTATATAGTTGTAATTAAGCATATTTTATTGTAAATACCATCCAGATTTTCCTGGACTTTTACTTTTGGCCTGAGAGGAGTGGCCTCCTGTCTGTTTGAGATGCGCCCGAGTCAATTACACTTTTATAGAGTTCGACTCGTAACCGGGAAGAAGAAGAGGAAGAAGAGCTATTGCTGTCGTTGGCTGATCATTAAATGTTATAACGTCACTTCGAGATTAATGTATGATGACACTGTTTAATAACTATGGTTAACAATGACTAACCGCAGACATACATGTAAAATGATAAATCTTGTATTTAAACACTTTTCAACAAAACACATCGTCATCACGAATTTCTGTCATGTTAACGTGCTGATGAAATTCAAAATGAAAATCAGAAGCAGATTTATCGCAGACTAGTATTTAATATGTTTTTGCTATCTTTGACAGCATACATGTATGTCTTTATTTTGGTTTGCTTCAGTAACTCTATGATAGTTGAAATATACCATGTGAAAGTGCTATGTATCCTTATTTCAATGCAGTGTATAAACTTATGATAGATATCAGACTTATAATCACAAAATACTAGCAATACGTTGACATAGAAAATGTGATGTTAGAAATTCTTGTTTTCTTAAACAAAAAAACAAAAACATTAGATTTTCAAATGACTTTTTCAAAGGTATCTGACAATTGAGCAGTTATATGTTTGTTTAGAGGTCTGTAATCTCAAAGATGTTAAATCCAAACCACCGGATTGCTCATGGGCATCGTCACAATACAATTAGAGTACAGATGATCAAGTTAGTACTAGCGTCGTCACAATACGATTAGAGTCCAGATAATCAGGTTAGTACTAGCATCGTCACAATACAATTAGAGGCCAGATAATCAGGTTAGTACTAGCATCGTCACAATACAATTAGAGGCCAGCTAATCAGGTTAGTACTAGCATCGTCACAATACAATTAGAGTGAAGATGATCAAGTTAGTACTAGCGATATTTGCATCGTTACCAATGGACAACTAAGACAGTTGTTAGCCAAGAGACCAAAATATAGAATTCCACAGTCAATCAACTGGAAAAATAATTACGGGTTACTGATTGATACAGTTGGGGACTCTGTTCGAAAATTAGTAAAGCGCCTACCAAACGAACCAGAACTGGACACTTTTGTCTGAATGGATTACAACTATTTAATCGTCCATTCAGAAAAGAATTTAGAAATTATAATGTACTGTGCACACAAGGATTTCTAAACCTTTCAGGAATCCGTAGGTTGTAGATGCTTTATCCTCTGTGCAAGCTAAATATGTGGTAGTTCCAGCAGATAAAGCCTCCAATAATACGTTAAAGTCATTATTAGCAATGTCTCACAACAGAGCTTGGAATAAACTGCACAACTGGTAATCCTACATTTTCTTTAACATCATTTGCAAAAGATGAAACTTTACCTGATCACAAATCTGTCTTTTTTTTTTTTTTATCAACATCAAAGAAAACAAAGAAAATATACCGTCATTATAAAGGATACCAACATTTGTAATTCTGATTGGATATTGTTAAATGCTTATCGCTTGTAGTTTTAATTTTATTACTCTCAAGCAACTATATGTGCATGATTTATTTCTTTAAAATTTTGTTGAAAAAATAAAAACCGAAATAACTAGATTTTACAATTATTTTTCTAATTACTAACACAATTATGTATTAATATTCTTGTAATTGTTATACACACATAGAAACGAACTACCTGATAACAATTAACATAGTTTTGTGGTTAGCCAAACATCACACTTTTATTGCAATGTTAAATGTGCCACTGAAACGAATACATTACATGACAGGAATACAGTACAAATAAATGCAAACACATTCAGGACAGAAAATACACAACAAAACAATACGTTGTTTTACGTGTTCGTTGTTATTCTGTGATTAGGGTGTTGCAATATGTTCGGTAAACAGGAAATTGTCGTGTAATGAATCTGAACACACAATACACGATATATCTGACTTATATAAACCCTGAAACCAAATTTTAAAATTCCTTGTATTGTAGTTCCTGAGACAAATGCAATGCAAAATATTTATGGGACGGACGGAAGGACGAATGGACTGATGGATGGATGTACTGACAGATGGATGCGCAGACAGAAAACAGTATACCCCCGTTTTTTAAAGCAGGGATTTATTATTATTATATTTCAGGGATGCATCAGTATGAAAATTATAGTTAAGCAATAAAGTCAGTCAGCAAAATACATGGTCTTGTTATCTCATGTCAAACTGCTGTAAAAGTTGGAAATGTAAGTAATCTTAGTAGAGAGAGACAGGATAACAGCTGGACATTCAAACTCATAAATAAATATGAAAATTATCTGACAGCACCATAGCTAGGTTGGCTAAAAATGGTTAGGACCAACATACAAACAATACAAGACAAAATACAAAATATAAAACTAAAGACTTGGAACACAAACAAACAACATTCAGGGGTTATATCAAGCGCTCTGGAAGGGTAAGCAGATCCTGCTCCATATGTTGAAAACAGGAAATTTGCAAATATGGAAATTTGAATATGGTAGAGCACAAATGAAAATGAGTCGGACAAATATCATGGATGAGTGAAACATTTGCTTCAGTGTCTAACAATCTAACAATATTTAAAGATATTGTATGTTATGATCAATCTGTTATGTCAAATTAATAAACTAATGAAATGAAAAAAATTCTTTCGTCTAAGATGCACTATAATATGATGCAATATTTAACATGGGAAGATTTATACTTTTCTCATCAGTTAACTATGTTATTTTTTTTTATATAATAAGGTCATTTGTTATGTGCGTGATAGTTGCATGATATGTGTTTGACTGTGTCACTTTAGGAAACCACATTTTCTAAATCTCCTTTTTCATAATATATCAAACCAATGTTTTTGTATGCTATGCATCAATTGTTTTACAATCATCATAGTATAAAAGGACATGCGTAACTGAGTATACTTCACATCTTCTACAGATCAAAGTAACCCATCATAATGTTGACTCTACTTTTAGTTTCTCTTGTCGCTTCTGTTGCAGCATATGGCAAAGGAGGTCCATTATTAGGAGGACTTGTTAGTGGTGGAATCAGTGGTCCACTAATTGGCGGCAGTGGAATTATTGGTGATCTGTAGGAATTGTCAGTAGTGGTGGACTTCTACTCAACAATGGTGGATTGGGAGGATTAGGAGGATTAGGAGGATTAGGAGGATTGATCGGAGGATTAAATACAGGTATGTTCTAAATGACTATTTACATTATCAATAGCATAAACAAAACCTCTCATATTTGCTTGATTTTGTTTGTTTTGACATTATTATGAGAGCTCAGTGTTATGGTGAATCAAGAAATTCGCAAGATAAATTTTGAAAATTTGCTTTGGACAAATATCATTTATGAAGAATGTACGTCATCAACCAATTGGACGATGCAATAAACATAACTATATCAAATTTCGAGATTTTTTTTTTAATTTGCAGGGCTTGTTGGTGGAGGTCAACCATGGTGCACATGCAGTTTGAAATGTGCTCCAGGACAGATCAAACTCAACAAGAACTGTAACTTGGCACCACTCCTTCCTGGTAGTTTGGATACTTGTTGTTCCTTATTGCCATGGTGGGTAACAACCAAAATTACGGAACTTCCCTTGGAGGAGCTGGTGTGATTGGTAGTGGAGGTATCATCGGTGGCGTGAGTGGTATTGTTGGAGGTGGGAGTGGACTTCTTGGTCCAATCGGTGGTATTGGAGGCCCAATTGGTGGTGTTGTTGCAGGACCAGTCAGTGTAGTTAGCGGAGGCAGCAATGTTGTCGGTGGATACGGATCAACTGGTAAAGGATACTATTAGATTTTCTAAAGGTAAGTTTTTAGTTTACCAATCATTTTTGTGTATTAACGGTATATGCACATCGACCGCTTCATTAACAAATAATTTGGACAAAGTATTGTTCTGGTCTTGCATAAAAAAGTATTATTCAGATGGCTTGAAGTCTTCAGATATCACACAGTATGAAGCTGCCCGAGTTCTTAACATACAAGTTGTCAATGCAGAATCAGAAACAGCAATATTCTATCGTCGAATGTTTGACACCCAATACTGTATCAGTTTAAGCATATATAACCAATAACACTACATCCTGAATACGTATGAGGTTATATTTAGCTGCATGCTTCCTGATGTGTTTTTTCTTAACATATAATAGTTTATGAAAATAATCGTGAATAAACACATACACAACGACCAATCTAATTAAAAACCAATCTCTCATCGCTCCCGTTTTCTGATATGTCGCGTGGGAGATCTAACGAAACCCGCTTTGAGGTCACATGTGAGTGAACTAGTAGTTATGAATTTATAATGATATGCAAATGTGTTGACGACCTATCAATAAGCCAATCAAAAAAGTTTATGAATTCTTTGGACTGACGATTTCTTCGTAAATAAAATGAGTTACATCTCTTTACCTCGCGGTAAACTTTCAAGATCGTCGAAGACTCATTTTCATTGGTCGTAAAAGACACACCTACGAGGTCACTCACATGTGACCTCAAGGCGGGTTTCGTTAGATCTCCCACGCGACATATCAAGAAACGGGGGCGATGAGAGATTAGTTTTTAATTAAATTGACACAACGACATGCATACAACAATATATAAATAAACCAAACCACTAAGGATCCAAACTAGAGTTCTGAAGACAACAACATGTATTGTGTCACAAATATAGGTAAACCTTTTATCATGCCTATCTTAGGTTTTTATATAAATGATTAATAAGATATATTATCCGGAAAATATTTGAAATATTCTAAGTATTGTATTGTCTCGTTGTAGGTAACCCGAAGAAGACCTGATAGCAAATGCTTTAAAATTGTTCATTTGTAAAATAAATATAATCCTGACCAACTCCAATATTTAGTTTTGCTTAAAGACACATTAGGCTTTGGGCTGTGTAGTGATAATTTTTACTATTTTTTACCTAAACATTGCAGAGATGTTGCTCGTCGTTCGTTGAAAGAACGCAACACGACGACAAGACGAACATCATTCTATAGAACACATTTTATAGTAATCTATATTCTGATCAACTCAAACTTACACACATAGCAAACTTATTAAGCCTATTAATTGTTGAATAGTGTGTCTCCAAATTAAACAAAACAAGTTGTCAATAGGAAATTCCAGCACACTGATTACTTGTTCCTCTGTGTAATTTCATCGTTAACATAACGCAGATCTTCGTGAACCTATTTAGCATAATGAACACATTAAACTATGAATGCATAAACAATGAAATAAGAGCTAATTGATAAATATAAAATCTTTAATCCAAAACAATGTCTTTATTTAATTTGCCTCAGAAAGATTTGACTTTAAGTTCTTAATATTTAAAAACGTAATACGGTTGTGAACATTTTTAATCATTAGTAATACAATTTCATCTAGCAACACTCCTTTTAACAATCGTGTAAAATTCAAAAGTTTTAAACACAATACTACTTATGAAATAATATGTTAACGGGTAAATCGCGTTTGAATTTTTCTCGTAGTTCTTTACTTTTGTTACTGCACTTTAAAATTCGAAAATTTCACGGCAATGTTTAAATTCATCAAAATATAAAAATATCAGTTTAAACATAACTTGCAGTTATAGCATCTTTCTTGTTTGGCTTTTATAAGGTAATCGAAACGAGTCTTGTGTAGACGAAACGCTCTTCTGGAGTACACAATTATAATCTTAGTACCTTTGATAACTATTTACAGCACTGGGTCGATGCCAATGCTGGTGGACGCTTCGTCGCCGAGGGTAACACCGGCCCAGTAGTCAGCACTTCGGTGTTGACATAAGTATCAACTACATGGTCATTTGTATAAATTTCTTGTTTTCATAACTATGATTTTTTCGAAAAACTAAAGATTTTAGTGTCCCAAGCAAAGATTACTTTAGCCGTATTTGGTATAACTTTTTTGACACTTAGTCCTCAACTTCTTCAACTTTTTACTTGTTTTACTTTACAATTATTTTGATCTGAGCGTCACTGATGACTCTTATGTTGACGAAACGAGCCTCTGGCGTATACAATTATGATTCTTTTATACCTTTACATTTGATAACTATTTACGACAAACATGTGGAAAATATGGGATTTCAAAGTACTGAGGATCAAAGATATATAACGTAGAGGTCCCTACAATAAAAGTAAAAAATCGAATGAAGAAAATTTGAGCATGATCATGATGATGTTATTGGAAACCAAAGTACTAGGCATCCCTTTAAATATAATAATAGAAAACAAATTAGTTACCTAATTGATATCTGAATATTAAGAGATCAATGAAAACTATCACAGCAAACTTTACGAGAAAGAGGTAGTTAAAAATAATTCATGGAAGAACATTTGTTCTTGTGGACGTTTATAGTCTGCTTATCATCTTATCAAGCATTCGATGAATAGTTGTTTGCAGGTCAAATAATATGACAACAACCGTCAGTTGATGTTAATTTCAAACATGAAATGTAAAAATATTATTAAAACAATTATTCTAATGCAATTAGTGTGTAACGGTAACTTTTTTTGGACGTTGACATATATTTTGAAGGGGTATATTCCACGTTCTACTAGTCCGAAACTAAGAAAGCCACCATTTTGAATTCCGATTTTTTGTTTTGGTATGTAATTTCTCTCAAAAAAACATGAACGTCACATTGTTAGCCTAAATGTTCTTTTTCTTAGCGTTGAAACCATTTTTAAGCGTGAGAAATGTATATAGATGTCTAGACTTTTATCTTTGACATCGTGAGTATACATTTGACGTCAAATTGTTGCTAAAGAAATTGCAACTTTTTTCATTTATGTCATTTTGCGACAACATTTAGTATTTATTTTAGTATGCTGCATAAGAATGGAGATACTTGTATAGTATTTAAGCTTGGTCTTCGTAAATTTAGATTTAGGGTTAGGTTAGGGTTAGGGTAAAGGTAAGGGTTAAGGTTAGGGTCGCTAGGTAAAATCTACGTTTTACGAAGGCCACGCTTAAAATACAATACAGTTATCTCCTAATTTTTATTTAAAAAAAAAAATTGTAACAATTCATTATTTTCTAATTCTATGCATTAACATTATTTCGTGTTTCTAATATGATTAAGTTGGTCTGGATAAAAAATAGAGAAGAAGAACATTATTCATAGTTAAATGAAGTTCTTTGCTATAAAAAAAATTAAGAACAGTATGATAAAAATATTGTAAAAATACTTCTGTAATCTTCTGATTATTAAAGCACGCTTGATGAAAGTTATTTCTGGGTTTATTGATTTTTATCAACTCTTATAACATAAGATATATAGCCTCACTGTGATTTTTTATAAAATGTACATAGTTGATATAAAATCAGAAAGAGCATACTTGCAAGATAAATTGATTCCGAATTAGACTCTAAATGTATTGTTCACCTTTTCCTACCGGCTGGGACCAACATGTTTAAACAGAGGAATTAGTCTTTTGATTCTTGCTCGTTTCTTCCAAGAGGCTATTTGTTAAAACACAGAAGGTATGCTCTCAATTTCTTTGTTTTATATATCTTAGGTTCAAACAAAGGAATAATGCTCTTGAGTACTTTTATCGGTTGTTTCGTAAGGTCCTTCGTGTTTCAATAGTTGGGCTAGGCTCTCAATTTTTGTTTTGGCTTGTTCCTAGAAACTAGGTCAAATGTGTTTTTAATTTAGCGTTAAGCCAGTCAACCGTTTATCAAATCAACCAATCAACAAACTAATTAACCGATCGACCAATTAACCAATCTAACAAACATGTTTTGAAGTAAAAAGACCGTTAACAATTGTTTCAAAACAATTGATTCATATTGAATATATGAGTATCGCCTCACACAAATTCAATACACATGATGCAGTCAATGCAAACATGTTAAAATTTAAGTACTTGCGAAAACAATTTTGAGAAAGAATTTGGAGTACGTTGTTTGTCAAGTTTGAAAATGAACTATAAATATGAATATTTTTTTTTTTGGCTAAAAACATTATTGTCATGATAATGTGAATTACAACATCAACCTATAGATGGCTGCGGTCCTAACCTGTACAAAAATTAACAGAAGGCAGTACGGTGACCTTTAGCTGTTAATGTCTGTGTCATTGTTGGTCTCTTGTGGACAGTTGTCTCATTTGCAATCGTACCACATCTTCTATTTTATTTTGTGCAGACTTGTTAACTGCTTTCTAAGTTAACTTGAGACATGTTTAGCAGACATGCAAATTAAATTCGTCGATGATAGACCATACCTTTGGTCTACTGTTTTAGGATTGTTACATACCTATAGACAAGTCTGCTCCAGACCAGACCTGTAAACAGGTCTACATATCATCAGACATGTGAACAGGTCAACTACTGATCAGAACCTCGGATAAGTCTTCTATTGACCAGACATGTGGACATATCTGCTTATGACAGATTACCGTATTTAAGACTTATCATATCAGACTTGAGCTTTAAATTTGGTAACAATAATCGCATTGCTGTTTTTTTAGGTGTAATACCACCAAATCATGGTACGTCACATCCGGTTGCATACGAAAGTAGGTCTAAAAATATTCCCTTGAATTTGACAGTTGTAGAAAATTAACCCTGCATTTCAATGCACTTAAATTTTTCTGAGTCATAAACATGTATGTTTAGTGTCTGAAAGCATCCTTTTATTATTTGATGGTCTTATAAAATATTTTGGAAAGTCAAGGTTAAATAGTTACCAAAGCAGGTAACCAGTAAATAACAGTGTAAAATTAGTGTTGTTTACTTCCGGTGATGGTTACTTTTTTATATGCAATGAAATGTAGTGTGAAATTTTCACTGTAGCACTGGAAAGGATTAAACTTTATTCATGTAAAGTATTTCTTTGGTTGAAATAAAGGTAAATACTGTACAATTTTAAAAAAAATGCCAATTCAACAAAGACTAATAGGGGAAAATCAATGGTGGTATCACACCTAGAGACTCCAGATCAGACCTGTGGACTAGTCTGCTTTGACCAGTCCTTAGGACAGGTCTGCGCCAGACCAGACATGTAAACAGGTCTACATCTCATCAGACATGTGAACAGGTTAACTACTGATCAGATCTTCGGATAAGTCTTCTATTGACCAGACATGAGGACATATCTGCTTATGACAGATTACCGTATTTAAGACTTATCATATCAGACTTGAGCTTTAAATTTGTTAACAATAATCGCATTGCTGTTTTATTAGTTATCAAAGGTACCAGGATGATAATTTTAATACGCCAGACGCGCATTTCGTCTACATAAGACTCATCAGTGACTCTCAGATCAAAACAATTGAAAAGCAAAACAAATACAAAGTTGAAGAACATTGAGGACCTAAATTTACAAAAAAGTTGTGCTAAATACGGCTGAGGTAATCTACTCCTGGGATAAGAAAATCATTAGTTTTTTTTAAAATTCAAAGTTTTTTAATCAGGAAATTTATACAAATGACCGTATAATTGATAATTCAGTAGGACTACATAGCCAATTTCTTAACTCTTGAGTCTCTATAATGATATCATTCACATTAAACAAGTCTTTATTTTATTTCATATATTCTTATATACATTAGATAATGGCTATTAAATCACATACAGCTATAATAAAAGAAAGTGTTTTTTTTTCTTTTTATTAGAAGACGGATAGAAAGAGTATCCAACGCATCAGAACAATATTCTTATATCATAAGATATCAATATAATTGTCGACTTTGCTTTGTTCCCCATCTTTTACAGTCTCGACCTACATTTTACTTTATGCATTACATGAATATTTCATCGTTATTCTCCTTGTTTTACTCGTTGTCCACATGCATGAAAAAGTTATCACTTGACGTTTAGCTACAAAACAAATGACACCTCCGACATAATATGTTAACAGTATACTATTCCCAGAGGAGAACCTCATATATAAAGTACAAATGAATTCAGATATGTCAGTGTTAGTATGTGGATGATACGGTGGAATAGTTTTGTTCTAATCACGATCCTGAACTACTAACTAAAGTGACGTTTCAATATTATGAATACAGAGATGAAATGCTGACACTCTAAATTAATGCGGAAAGAGTTTGTATTTATTGATTTGCAATATTACTTTCATTTGTATTACATGTATATAATCAATCTTGACATAAAAAAACTTCTGCTTTATAATGCAGCTATACGGATTTACACACTAAAGTGCAAATAGGGTAAGTTTTAGTTGATGCGGTCAAACAGTTTGTTTTACAAGTCAGTTGACAATGAATTAAATAAAAAGAGGACATGCTAGCACTCTAAATGTACACAGATAACATTTTGTAGTCATTGTGTTCCAATATTGCTGTCATTTGTTTTAAACAACACATTCTGACATAATTAAGCATATATAGATGTACATGATAAAGTGCAAATATGGTCAGTTTAGATAGACTGATGCGGTCAAATAAGTTGGTTTACAAGTCAGCCTGAGGCATCAAAACTACTGAAATTCTTACGTATCAATATTTTGATCAAAAGAAGGACATGCTGGTACTCTAAATTTATGCAGACAAAATATTGTAGTCATTGTGTTACAATATTGGTGTCATTTGTACTATTCATTCAATCCTAACATACAACTATTGCTTATTTACTATGCGGTTATATATATTTACACAATCAAGTGCTAATATGGTCAGATTTGGTTGATGCGGTCAAATAATTTTGTTATAAGAGTCCGCATGAGGTTTCAAAACTACTGAACTCCTGTTGCGATACAACATTTGGAGTAAAAAAAGGGACAAGCTGGCACTCTAAATGTATACGAACAAAATTTTGTAGTAATTGTATTCCAATATTGTTATCATTTCTTTTATACGTTATATCCTAACATAAAATATTACTGAATTATTATGCAGATATATAAGTCAGCCTGGAGTATGAAAAAACTACAATTTTGTAACGTATCAAAATATTGAACAAAAAGAGGACAAGTTGACGCGTTGTGTATGCAGATACAATTGTATAGTCATTGTCTTACAATATTGCTGTCATTGTCTTACAATATTGCTGTCATTTGTATTTTACATTATATCATGTTTCTCTTATCTAACATCGGATACACACCTTTAACAATGTAACACAAGTTGAAAATAAAAAAAATTAAAATAATATGATTTAGAGAGAAAACTACTAGTGAGTAAATGCAATTGTAAGTTGTATATAACATCTGGTTTACAAACTCTTCTAATTTAGGAAATCTAAGTTTAAAGGTAATCAAATGAAATTATTTGCGAAATACAATGAAACGAGTATTACATTTGTCATCTTATTAAGTTCCTTTCTTTTTTGTTATTTTCTGCGGAGTTCAGCATTTTTGTGATATCACTATTTATGTCAGAGATATGTCATGTGTCCATCTGAATATGCTAGAGTTGTTTGGATTTTTTCAGAGTGTAGTTTTTCATTTGTCTCGGCTAGTTTGATGTTGAGTGTAAAAAAAGAAAATCTAGTTAAACAAATAAAACCTGTCTTTCGGAAACACACACTTGTATATCAATGTTTGTTTTGAGTTGTAGTTGTTCAGGGTAGATATTACTATAATGTGTATTCTATATAATGGTGTTCGTCTTGTCGGCGTCCTTTTTACTAATGATGTGCAACATCTTCAAAATGTTGAGGTTAAATATTACTTAAAAATTGTCATTACACAAGCAAATACCTTATGAGTCTGTTACATGTAACAAAACTAAAAATGCAAGTTGATCTGGATTATATTGATTTTACAAATGTACAATTCTCAAATATTTCATATGAGGTCTTCTTCATGTTACCTAAAAGAGACAAAACACTAATTAACATTTTCCGGATAATCTATATTATTAATCAAAACCTAAAAGTTGCTTTAAAAGAAAGTACTGTATGACATCTGATAAATTCAAGCCAGCTAAATATTACTTTATTATGCACGACCTGAACAATACTTTGTTAAAATTTATTCTAATTGATAGAACTGGTCAATGTGCATACACGGTTTAAACTCACAAGTTGAATGATAAATTTAATATATAATACAATTAGATATAAGCAAACTTACCATTAGATTATCTAAAAGTATCCTTTACCAGTTGATCCGTATCCACCGACAACACTGCTGCCTCCACTAACTACACTGACTGGTCCTGCAACAACACCACCAATTGGACCTCCAATACTACCGATTGGGCCTCCAATACCACCGATTGGACCAAGAAGTCCGCTATCATCTCCAACAATACCACTAACGCCACCGATAATACCCCCCCCCCCCCCCCCCACCAAGAATACCAACTCCTGCAAGGGAAGCACCGTGGTTTTGGCTGGTTACCCACCATGGCAATGAGGAACAACAAGTATTTAAATACCTGGCAGGAGAGGTGCCAAGTTACAGTTCTTGTTGAGTTTGATCTGTCCTGGTGCACATTTTAAACTGCATGTGCGCCATGGTTGGCCGCCACAGATAAGTCCTGTATAAAAATAAATAAACTTCAAGATTTGATATTGTCATGTATTTTCCATCGTTCAATTGGTTGGTTACGTACATTCTTGATACAATGTACATGATATTTGTCAAAACCTTTTTCATACTTCACTTTGCGATTTTCTTGATTAAATCATTATAATGAACTCTTATAAGAAAACACACGAAATCGAAAGATATGTAAATACAATGAATTGTTTAGAGTTGTTAGATAACAAAGGCAATTAAATGAATGGCCAAACGATTTCTGGCTAATGGTGTTTGAATATATAGTCTTTACACTTTCATATACTATCAGCAGTGTGTACATGTCTTAATTTGAGATTTATGTATTCCATCGATGAATAACAGTCCACCAGGTTTTGAACTGTAGATGTCATAGAGTTCATAGCTTATGTTGTGGATTTTACTTTAGCTAGAACGTTCACCCTCGATTAATGCAGACATTGATTATAAATAATGTATTAAATATGTGGTGTGATTGTCAATGAGAAAACTCAGTAGGGACCAAATGAAACAACAATCAGCAACTACAGGTCACAGCACGGCTTTAAAAATTAACATTAAGTACAATATTTTAAAAAGGATGCCTACAATATCAGAACAAATAAACATGCAACAATTAGATAATTTGTTAATGCTATTGTTATGAACCATTTTATAACGGGTTGTGTCTTTTTCCTTATTGACATTATAAATGGTCATTTAGAACATACCTGTGTTTAATCCTCTGATCAATCCTCCTAATCCACCATTGTTTAAGAGAAGTCCACCACCACTGACAATTCCTCCAGATCCACCAATAATTCCACCGCCACCAATAATTCCACCGCTGCCAATTATTGCTCCGCCGCCAATGACAACTACAACACTAACAAGTCCTCCTTATAATGGACCTCCTTTGCCATGGGCAGAAACAGAGGCGACAAGCGAAAATAATAGTAGTGTCAACATCCTGATGGGTTACTTTGATCTGTATAAGATGTGAAGTATACTCAGATATGCATGTCCTTGTATACTCTGTTTACTTGAAGACACGCGATACATAGTTAAAAAAACAGTGGTTTGATATATTATGAAAAAATAGATTTATTAAATTGTGGTGTAAACATGTGCAATGTATCCATATGTTGATTAAGCAGGTTTTATTTGTGGACAAAGTCAAATACACAGCATGCAATTATCACGAACGTGAACGATGATCGAAGAAGAAAAAAAGCATAGTTCTCTGATGTCAGATAGGTGTAATTGACTGAAATAAATAAAATCTGTCAACGTTAAATATTGCATCATATTAAAGTGCATTTTAAAAATGCAATTCATAAGTTTATTTATTTGACTGAACAAATTGAAGTTTATTTATACATGCACTTAAAAGTGAACGAGCATTTGCAACAGATTTCACAAGTGTTTCTTTACGTACACTTGAAAGTCAACGCGCGTTTACTTTTTCGCGTTAAGTAATTGTGTTAATTATAAACTAAGCCTAGTGTACATATGTACATATTTTGAACTTGTGTTAAAACGAGTTTTAACTTAATATTTTACGTATATGAGTTTTACATATAACAGTTCAAAAACAATTTAAATTCGGATTATTAACTTTTATGTGTTGCAAATTAATTTAGTGCATTGGTGAACAAAATAGCTAATTTTTGTATGGATAAATGACATTCATTACTGTGTTTAACATGTTTAATACATTTTGAAATGAAATTCGTTTGAAAACCTATAGATTACTTTTTGGGAATGTTTACTCTTTTGAAAGTTGTCTTAACAAAAAGATTTAGACAATTTGCATAGAGAACATGCCATCATTAGCATTTGTTTTAAGTTCTTTTGTTTGAATTGTTTTTTCTAACTTGTCTGATTTTTTGTATGGTGCTAATTTGTTTAAAGACATGTGCAAAAATGAGCGTTACTAATAAATTGTTATAATTGAATTTTGTGTTGCAACCATCTTTGGTAATGCATATCAATTGGTTGGCAATATTTAACGTCACATTATGTCTCTGATGAATTGTAGTTTGAAATCGTTTATTTTTTTTTTTTAATGCAGATTTTAAGCGTAGAAGTCTCTATTTGGTGCGGCTAATATCATTTAAGAGGCAGTTGAGAGAAGTTAAGCGATATTCGAAGTTTAATATAAAAAAATAAAATAATGCGGAAAGTTTTATTATGAATTAGGCTGTTTAAATTATCAATTGAATTGTGTCAACCTTTCCATGCAGGCGTTTTATAGCTGACTATACAGTGTGATGTTTTGCCATTATCAAAGGCTTTTGATTGCCTTAAATAGCCTACATCCAAATTGTTTGAACATTGGTGGACAACTGACTCACTGCCAATAATAGCACATCTTCTTGTTTTAATGTGTTGTTATCATGTTAGAACAAAAGCATTGACTGCAGATCTGATTAAAAATAGGGGGGTTATTTATACCGAGTATTTAAACAAGTATATTTTTTTAATAAACGCCCTTGACTTGATTGGCTATTATTAGGCACCTTTGTAGCTAACATGTGGAAAACTCACGATTTCAAGCATCAAAAGTCAAAAAGCCTTTTAGGGAAAATTTTGATCGATTTTAATTGAAACAAATATACCAGGTATCCCGTTAAATTAAGTGATGGAAAATGTCTCAAACTGCACAGGTAGTTAATTATGTTAAATATTTTAACTTTGTATATGACATTATCGCAAATATCATCGAATCGTAAACATTCACCTACAGATTGATGTATGATGACAATGTTATGTAAATATGGTTAACACTAACTAACCGCAAACGTCACATGATAGATATTTTTTTAACACCATATATAGATATAGGAAGATGTGGTGTGAGTGCCAATTAGACAACTCTCCATAGTACAGTTATTGCCGTTATCATGGATAACTATCATAATCACGTACACTTTGCTGATGTAATCCCAAACAGAAACAGATTTACCTAATACTCAAGAGATATAAATATGCTGTAAAAAAAGCTAGCAAATACAAAATATTAGGTAACTCTATTCATGATAGCTGAAATATGATATGTGAAAATGCTGTGTATCTTAATTTATCATGCAGTGTATAAACGCATTAAAGTACCAGACTTAAGTTATAGTCACAAAATATGTTCGATACGTGCAAAAAAAAAAGGAGAAGACGTACAAATGTAAACAAAAATATTTCTCTTTTTTTTTAGTAAAACCAGTAGGTTTTCAATTTACAGTTTGTAAACTGTCTATATATTGAGATTGAGATAGATGATCTTCTTCCGTTTAAATTAATTATATCTATCCTTATAGTCTCTCACACGTAAAAAAAATGCATTAATTAAGGAAAGTTAACGTAAAAGTCGAATCTTGACTGATGTCCTTATATCATGTATATATCAATTTCTGTAAAATAAAAAAAAACCGCTCTAGTTAAATAAGAATGTTGTATACAGGGATGCATAACTATAGAAATAAGAGCCTAGTGACAGTCCATGGAAGAAGCGATTCGATAAAAACTTTTCTTATATCAACGAGCGATATTGTCTTATATCAACGATCGCATTGTGGGAAATTTCAGACGAATGTTAGCATTTGTACAAAAAAAGGCAGATTTCTCGACATAAAGTAATGACTCTTTTCTTAAAACAGGGTGACATTTAACACGACATACGTCTGGTGTATAATTTCCATGAATATATTTATGTAATAACAAGCAAGGTGTATCTAAACGAGAAAATTGAATTGTTAAATAAATGAAACATTAATGCACGATTTATCATTTGTAGATGTACACATTCTGTAAATATCATGTAGCAAATTTAGTGGAAAGCAACTGAGATGAATTCAATTGTTTGCTAAGCCAAAATCACCTATAAGTCAAAGATACTGCTATATTGTATTATATCAATGCCATATTTGTCTTATATCATAGCGATGATTTTTTAATATCAAAATTTTATGAATGCGATACTTTTCTAATATAACTGCTATAGTTTTCTAATATAAAATGAATACGATGACACGTCACAATGCATGTCAAGAAAACTGCAAACATAATTCACAAACTTAGATCATGATCGGTTTAATATTTTAGGATCAATATCACTAAAATTTCGTAACTGTAACAAAATTAACGCTTACATGAACTTATCATTTCGAAAATGTTGCTTGACCCTATTGATAGTTGAAAGTGTTAACAACCTGTTCAGTCTATTGTTTTCAATCACATGGTTTAACCGAATAATTCTATTTGAAGTGATGATGCAATGGCGAAATTTAAATGCGGTTGCAAATAGTCTACCGACCTATTAGATTCTAAAATACTGGTCACACTGCTATAGCCTATCCGCCTTGGTAATATCGAATAAACATTCATTCAAACAATCCAATCCAATACAGCTCCAAATTACAATGAATATAAAAATGGTAAAATAAATAATCCATTAAAATGTACAAATGCTGATGTCCCGAACTTTGAAGATACCAACTGTGTAGCCTCAGACTATAAATTGGACAACTTCAGATACAACGAAAATCACAAATCTTGTCAAACAGAAATGTATTTATTATTAACATAGAAAAAAATATTGAGAAGGAAAATATAGCAAAGACTTTTCCCGTTGGTAAATCGATATCTCTATGAACATAATCAGCTTGCCGCGTGGACGCTCTTTTACATCGCGATGACCGTGGGGGCATTCCGATGTATTGTTGCCACAGAGATTTGACTTTCGTTTTTGACTAGTAACCGATCGTATAAATACGCGAACATTTCTTAGTGCAAAATAACAATCCGTATCGCTTGTTTTAACTTCATTTCTTCAATGAGTACTAAAAAAAATGTTAAGAACACAAATAAATAAGATGTAAATGTCGTTTGGCGTTAGAAATGTGTATATATCTTTTCTATATTTATAAATTTAGATCGTTCAGTTGGAGGACTGGAAAGTAGTTATTAATAAGGGCAATTTTTAAAGATTTATAGATATAAGAAGATGGTGCATGAGTTCGAAAGAGACAACTTTCCATCAAAATAATAATAAGTTTAAAGTAAACCATTATAGATCAAAGTAGGGCCTTAAACACTGAGCCTTGGCTCACAGCGAACACCACGCTATATAGGAACACAAACATTACTAGTGTGAAATCATTCAAACATGAAAACCAACGGTCTAATTTGTATAAATAAAGGAGATTCAAAAGAACAGGTCAGATTTTGTCGAATCAATCTGAACGAGGACAGTATGATGCATTTTTGTCACAAGTTAGTTTCATTGTTATCAATAAAAAACGTCTTCCATGCGTGCGTTACGAGCATATCGGATATATATTATTTCGGTGCGTTCATTATAAATAAACTCATCATAGATACCAGGACTAAATTTTGTATATACGCCAGACATGAGTTTCGTCTACAAAAGACTCATCAGTGACGCTCGAAGCCAAAAGAAGTTAAGAGGCCAAATCTTTGTAAAAGGTAAAATTTGGTAAATGTTATATATGTGAACAATCATTTTGATACTTAGCTATTTCATTACAACATTGTTTATTAAACCCTTATTTGATTAGCTTTGCTTCCAAAACCAATTGAGTAATATGTAAGATGTTACCAAAACAATTTGAATTGAAGCAATGGTCTTAAAACTGCTTATTTACATACAATACTACTAAGAAGTAAAATCACAAAAATACTGAACACCGAGGAAAATTCAAAACAGAAAGTCCCTTATCAAATGGTAAAATCAAATGATAAAACACACCAAACAAATGCATAACAACTGTCATATTTCTGACTCGGTACTGGCATTTTCAAATTTTGAAAATGGTGGATTGAACTTGTTTTTTTAGCGCTTAATCTCTCACGTGTATGACAGTCTCATCACATTCTGTCATATTTACAACGAATCGTGAACAAAACAGACATAATAGGTAAACTTGTCAAAATATGGGTACAGCAGTCTAATATTAATACTAATAAGTACAAATATTGATATAACAAAAACACCACTATGATATTTTAAAAGTATCGCATTGATATAAGAACTAATAACATTTGTTTATTTATGTATATAAGAAAAACACAGCACTTCAAATTTTACACGGACATAAACTTTAGCTTCTAATTAACTTCTGAATGTATATTTAGACTCAATTGTTGTTTATATTTGAATAATAAGTTTTAAAGTTAGTATTTTCTTAATTGTTCGTTGCCGAAAACAATATTTTCCGCATGGAATGTCTGCATATTTACAATTGATATTAGACAATATCAGTATGTGATATAAGAAAAGTGTTTATCGATACGATTCTTCCATAGACTGAGTGATAAAACTCAGTCATATAAAAATATGTTCCTGATATCATATGTCAACATGCTAAAAAATTTTGACTGTAAATTTTTTAATATAGAGGTAAAATATGACAGCTGGATATAGAAACTCATAGCTCATGGCTAGCATTTATTAAGACCTATAGACAAACGATAGTACATAAAATACAACATATAAAACTAAAAACCTAGCAACACGAACAAAAAACAATCAGGGGTAATTTGGGAACTCCGGAAGGGTGAGCCTGCTCCATATGTGGCACTCGGTAACTTTTTCAATATGAAAATTTGAAAAATTTTAGGACACACATTATACATGAGTTGGACACATATCATTGGTGAGTAAAGTATTAGGTTCATACCCCATTATATTTTTATTATTAATGATATTGAAGTTTTTCAGACTCGGCGTTTTGCATTACTTTCTTACTCTATGAGTTATCAATTAATGTAACGAATCACTTGTTCTTTGTATTATATTTCATTTTCAATCAAGATGATTCCTGCTTTTAAATTTCATACCTGATCAATATTTAAAGAAATTGTACGTTTGGTTCAATCTATTCTGTCAAGTTAATAAACTTATGAAATAAAAACAAGACACTTTGTCTGTACTATAATATGATGCAATATCTCACGTTGTTAGATTCATTTTTTCTCATTTACAACTGGTTGACATCAGCATTTTTTTATCTAATAAGGTCATCTTTTATGTTCGTGATAGTTGCATGCTATGTATTGTACAGAAAAACCTGTCTAATCAAGATATGCACTACTTGCATATTTTTAAACCACAATTTTATCAATCTCATTTTTCATAATATATCAAACCAATGTTTTTTAAGCTATGTATCACGTGTCTTACAATAAACAGAGTATATAAGGACATGCATATCTGAGTATATTTCACATCTTCTACAGATCAAAGTCACCCATCGAAATGTTGACTCTCCTTCTAGTTTCGCTTGTCACCTCTGTTTCGGCATACAACAAAGGAGGTCCATTATTAGGAGGACTTGTGAATGGTGGAGTTCTCACAAGTGGCCCACTCCTTGGCGGTGGTGGAATTATTGGTGGATCTGGAGGAATTGTCGGTGGTGGTGGACTTCTGTTAAATGGTGGTGGATTAGGAGGATTAGGAGGATTGATCGGAGGATTAAACACAGGTTTGTTCTAAATGACCATTTATATTATCAATAAGGAAAAAGCCGAAACAAAATAGTTATGAATATTAGCATCAACAATATATGTCATATTTGTATGTATATTAGTTCTAACATTTCATGCAATTTTTTTCAAAATAATTTACCAAATTTCAATTTTTGAAACAGTTCGATAATATTAGGTGCTAAATGTTGTGTCATTTGATCCTTAGCGAGTTAACTTATTGCCAATTACACCACATATTCTTTGTTTTATATTCATATGTCCGCATTGGTGAATATTCCAACTCAAAATAAAACCACATAATACGCTATGCCATACGTGAAACTTACAGGTAAAAACTTAGTAAGTTGTTATTCTTCGGTGGAATATACAAATGAAAGTAATACATGTATTCCCTGCTGATAGCATACGAAATATATAAATCATGGTAGAAATTTCATCAGCCATGAACACATTTGACCATGTATTTTATTTCCCTTTTTAATCATACAGCTCTACACAATTCATTGTATTTATTTATCTCTAGATTGTTTATGCTTTCTGTTTAGTATTCATTAATATGGTGTTTCAAGAAAATCGCAACGTGCATTCTGAAAATGGCTCTAGACAAATTTATTAAATCATAATAAAATCATTTATTAAATATGTTCTTCATCTAATATCAAATCTTGAAAATTGCAGGACTTATCGGTGGGGGTCAACCATGTTGCACATGTAGTTTGAAATGTGCACCAGGACAGATAAAACTCAGCAAGAACTGCAACTTGGCACCTCTCCTTCCTGGTAGTTTGAATACTTGTTGTTCTGTATTGCCATGGTGGGTAATTAACCAAAATTACGGTGCTTCCCTTGGAGGAGCTGGTATTATTGGTGGAGGAGGTATCATCGGTGGCGTGAGTGGTATTGTAGGAGGTAATAGTGGACTTCTTGGTCCAATCGGTGGGATTGGAGGCGCAATCGGTGGTATTGGAGGTCCAATTGGTGGTGTTGTTGCAGGACCAGTCAGTGTAGTTAGCGGAGGCAGCAATGTTGTCGGTGGATACGGATCAACTGGTAAAGGATACTATTAGATATTCTAAAGGTAAGTTTCTAGTTTATCATTCAATTGTGTGTATTAACGATGTATGAACATCGACCGCTAGAATAATGTATTGTTCATGTCGTGCAAAAGAAATAGATAGGAAGATGTGGTGCGAGTGCCAATGAGACAACTCTCCGTCCAAATAACAATTTATAAAAGTAAACCATTATAGGTCAATATACTGCCTTCAACACGGAGCTTTGGCTCACACCGAACAAAAAGCTATAAAGGGCCCCAAAATTACTGGTTTAAAACCATTCAAACGGGAAAGAAAGAAAGTATTATTCAGATGGCTTGACGTTTTCGGATGTCAGACAGTATGAACATGATGAAGCTGATCGAGATGTCAATATGAGGTTATTTGTAGTTGCATGCTTCCTGATGTGTTTTTTTTTTTCTAAACATAAATACATATATAAACAACACCTTGCTACAGACAACTGAAAATCCAAACTTACATCAACTATTGAAAACAAATATAAGTGAACCTTTCTTTTCGTGTCAATCTTAGCACTTGGTATACATGTTTTAAAATATATATTATCTAGAAAATCTTTCAAACATTCTAATTAATATATTGTCTCGTTGTAGATAACACGAAGAAGACCTGGTCTGAAATGCTTTAAAATTGTACATTTGTAAAATAAATATATCCCTGGCCAACTTTCATGTTTATTTATGTTAGGTGTTTAGTTGTGTAAGGATTATTTTCAACTATTTTTTACCAAAATATTGTTAAGATTTTGCCCGTCATTCGTACAAAGAACGCAACACGACGACAAGACGAACATCATTCTATAGAAAAAACACTTTGTAGTTTATCTATAATTTGATCACTGTCATATGTTTGACTGTGTATAGACATTTACTTATGTCTAATATGGCGGAATGAACATGATTGTAAAGCTGACGACAATTATCCCTTATTTGACAGATGCATAATATTCCATTATACTGACAACGGGGTGTGAACAAAACACATAAACACAATACATGTTGGATGTAATCCATGTCAAATGTCATGTTTTAGTGATATTTCTTTTATCTCAGGCATAGGCCGTAATTGGCACAACTTTTTGGATTTTTGGATCCTCAATGCTCTTCAACTTTGTACTTTTTTGGCTTCATAATGTTTTGATATGAGCGTCACTGGTGAGTCTTATGTAGACGAAACACGCGTCTGGTGTACTTACAAAGTACCTTTGATAACTATTTAGTGTATTTAATGTCATTTTTTTCTGAGTTTAAATGTTAGTGTCTATAAAAGAGGGGCGAAAGATACTAGAGGGACAGTCAAACTCGTAGATCGAAAACAAACCGACAACACCATAAAATGCCGTATATAAAAATATGTTGAATTATTCGGAAGAATATCATATATTAGTAGTATATCAGTTTCAAGAACCATTATTTAGGGTTTTTTGCAAGATATTTCTAATTGGTACATTTGCAGACTTGGCAATCTAAAAAATATTTTCTTATTGATTTAAATATCAAGTTTTGTTTTGCTTTTTTAATTTCCTCTAATGTTGTTCAAAATATATGTTATGATTATCAATATGTTCTTTCTCAACAAGGAACTCATGAAATAAATACAAAGTACTTATATCTGTAAAACAATATAATATGCTGCAATAGTTAACATTGCTAGATGTATACTTTTCTAATTTACAACTGGCGTACAACAGCGAACTATGTCATTTTTCTTTGATCTAACATCAATTCTTCGTTCGTGATAGTTGCTTGCTCGATCATATACTTTGTTAAACCTGGCTCTATAGATTGCAGTCGCATACAATTCCATTATATAGACAGCGATGTGTGAACTAAACAAACATACATAATATGTGAATACGTCCAATATAAGGGTACATCAATAAACATTGTGGCTTAATCTCAATCAGTAAAACACATTTCACTGTTTGCCGCTAACATATATATATCCTTCCTCGGGAATAGCACGATGTCAAATGAATCATGTCAATTCAAATTAAGACACTATCAAAATCTTGAGATTTATACATTTTAAGCGAACATCACAGACGCTGGTACACTTTTTAATTTCCAAACACGGCGCAAAGACTACAAAAATATACCAAAATAAAAATAGTTATTTGCGATGTGAACTGGCACAACTCTGCATTTCCAAAGGTGGTGACAGTTGAGATGTTGAAACAACTGCGTGGAAATACAGTCGCAATCAACAGTCTTTTCCTATCTAAGCTGGTACAGTATTTAAAATATGACAACGGTAGAGAAATTGCAACATTATTTAAACATCCCAAATATACAGCAATTTGATGATAAGAAAAATGAGTAACACATTTTAACTTAGGGTAAGTAATAGAACGTGGCTGCGTATTTATACATCCCTGCCAACTGTAATTAACATTAGTATAATTCAAAATTATACTATACACGGGAAACAGCACTAACAACATTTTCCAAAAGACAAAAAAAAGTGAAAAAGTATATTTAAACACAACAAATTTGACTAATGCGGGGTTCACACATTGCCGATTATTGCTCCCATTTGAGATCAGACAGCGATACGACACGAAAATTGAAAAAGTCGGATAACTATCCTCAATTATCTGGAATGACCTAGCATTGTCTGAACGCAGTCGTTTTAGTTCTTAACAGATTCCTATTGGTCGGGAAGAATCCGAATAGTTCGGCGAAGCACCCCGACAGTTAGGTGCGTCCCGTAACATTCGGGGAAACTCAGCCGATTTTGTCTAGTCGCATTACAATCGTGCCTATGTCGTGACAGATTCTGCTGTATCGGATCAAAATCCTAACAATGTTCTGTGTATTCTGGTCGGTGTCCTGTGGAACGGGAATGATCTGGATAAATTTTTCATTGCTGTTTTTCTGCAGATTGAGTCCAGATTGCATCCATATCTTGTCGATTGCGAACAGTTTTTGCCGAAACAGTCCCGCAACAGTCCCGTTATTTATACGAAATTCGTCAATGATACCCACGTCAGAGTCCCGACAATTACAGAATAAAATACGACTGAGATCAGACAAAGCCGTTTGCAATGCGATAGAGCGGACCGTGATAGGATTACGTTCCGACAGTACCTGATCATCCCGATATTGCTGACAGTTTTAGAACGGATAACTTCCGTCAGCGTCGGTTAACTGTCTGGTCACTGTCTGATATCTGTCTGATTACATTCGGCAGAATCGGGACGCAGTCTTGACAGACTCGGTCGAATATTACCAGGCGAAATATACAAATTTGATTAGAAGCGGATTGAGAACGGGATTGTCGGGATAAATTCGCTTGGAAACGGTTGAATATCGACGCTTCCTGAACAATATCTGATTGTTGTCGTGATTAAATTATTTGTTTTACAAATTACAGTTTGAAAATCTATCCACGATTCACAGACTTTTGACAAATTTTATTCGGGAATGGTCCTGTCAAGGTCGGCAGTAACAATCGTGAATGTGTGACCCCAGCTTAACAGGTCGAACAACTGATGTTCTTTAACCCTGTTGACTGCCATTGGCGATTGCCAAATAAAATTGATCACAAGATGTAAAAAAATGGATCTTAATATAAATTTAATAATAAACAGAAAACAATAAACTTGTGATCAAGATGTTATGCAACAAACATGAGGTGTCAATATTTTTTGGTACACCAGATCCGGATTTCGACAACAAATGCCTCTTCAGTGATGTTAGGGATCGAAACGGTATTTGGAAGGCCATATAATTTACCCTCAATTTTAGACAGACTCTTGAATTTTAAGAGTCTATATATAGGATGCACGGATCATATAAACCGGAGGGAAAATATGATGCAAGCTCAAAAGAAAAAATATCAACAAGTCTAAATTTAAAACTACGTTCAAACCGATGATTGCGTTGGATAAAAACCGCAATTTTTATACATGTGCATGTAAAACAAATTTCGTTGTAGACATGGTAGAAGGGCTTAAATACAGCATAAACAACATTTTCCAAAAGACCAAAAAAGTGAAAAAGTATATTTAAACAAAACGCATTTGACTAACAGGTCGAACAACTGATGTTCTTAAACCCTGCTGTCCGCCATATGCGATTGCCAAATAAAATTAACCACAAGATGTTACAAAATAGATATTAATATATATTTAATACTAAACAGAAAACAATAAACTTGTGGTCAATATGTTATGCCACAAACATGAGGTGTCAATATTTTTGTATATATATATACCTAAAATTGAATTCTGTGTCAACACTAGTGAAAATATGAATAAAATTGAATTACAAAATGCTCCTAAAGTCCTTTAATTTTCTACATTTTTCTACAACCGGTTTCACATCTTTGTTTTGCTTTTTTTTCTAAAGCAGTTAGTCAGCCTAGAAACTGTATAATTTCTTCTGAGTGTCACAAATGTGACAACACTTTCGTAGAAAGATACCATAGTTGTAGAACAATCACGAATATGTAAAGAATATGTATATGCATTTCTGTAATATGCAAAGCCAGTTAAGGTTCTTAAATCCTCTTAGTGGAAACATTCACAGATATCAAACTCAACTAGTGTTATACTGTGTTCACGCTTTTTCTTTCTTAGAAAATGCATTCCAGCTGAACATGATGTGCTTTTCTTTTTGAAACTCAACATATCGCCGCAAGTGTTTTATTTAACGTAGAATAACAAAAGGCAACGGTAGAATATCGTTATTCGTTAGAAATAAATCGGTAAAGCTAAACGAACACCGATTCAAAGCTGCATGAAACATGTCAACTATTTCTTTTATTTTCTCATTTGTCATTTAAGCTTGTCATTATATGTAACTCCTTCGGAATGAAGAGGTATTTTTTTAGGAAAACAAATCACACGAGCAAACATACAAACTCCGATTGTTAACAGAACCACACATGGACAAAAATTAACAAATGCATTTGTTTCTGATGATTTAATTTATAAAAGACCTTAACAGATTGCAAGCATTCCATTTCTGTGTCGTATCACTGTCAACTACAAAGAGAAAATACATGAATTAATGCTACAGATACACAGTCAATGTCAACTCTTAGTTGAGACACAACACATGTGCTGTTTTTTATATTTTCTTTAGCATTTTGTCTGATTTGTTAAGTTTAAACTCTTATTATTTGTAAACGAATTTATTCTGCTGAATAAGAATTAACGTATGTTAATGTGTTAGTCCAGATATGATAGAAACAAATGTTACCATGCTTCTACCAATGCTAATGTAAGTAGGTCATATATCTTAAATGTGTTAATATATATCCATCACAAAAGTAAACGTAACAATAATGCAGTACTGGTCAATTGCTAATTTAAACCTGTATTTATGTAACAAAACATAAGTCAAATAATTTCAATATATTAATTTCCTGATCGATTTAAGGGAAAAACACCACCTGATTGTACGGAATTTTAAACAACAATCTAATTCCTCTAATTTTCGTACTTTCAAAACTGAAACATGACTACACAGATACGTTGATCGTAGTGAATCTGATTGTTGATGATTTACACCTGTCCAGTAATTCACAGTTAAAGAGGAAATGTCATCGAAAATAGATATGAAAAAACCAACTTACATTTTATATACTTAATAATATCCGCCTTTACCAATTGGTCCGCTAACAACATTGCTGCTACCTCCAATGACACTGACTGGTCCTGTCACAACACCACCAATACCACCAATTGGACCAAGAAGTCCACTACCACCTCCAACAAGACCACTAACACCACCGATGATACCGCCACTGCCAATAATACCTCCGCCACCAATAATACCAGTTCCTCCAAGGGAGGCACCGTAATTTTGGTTGGTTACCCACCATGGAAAAAGGAACAGCAAGTATTCAAACCATTAGGAAGTAGAGGTGCCAAGTTACATTTCTTGTTGAGTTTAATCTGTCCTGGGGCACATTTCAAACTGCATGTGCACCATGGTTGACCTCCACCGACAAGTCCTGAAAATAAATCAAAACATCGAGATTTGAAAAAGTTATGTAAATTAAATCGTCCAATGACATAAATTCTTGATAAATAATATTTACGAAAGGACATTTTCAGAATTTCTTGAATCATCATAATAATGAGTTTTCGTGAGAAACCATCCCAATTTCAGACTTACGTAAATACAATGAAATGTGTAAAGCTGTATGATAAAAAAATAAAATAAATATATGGCCAAATGTATGTCTGGCTGGTGGTGTTTGAACAAATATTCTTTTTAATTTTGTATACTATCAGCAGGGAATACATGTCTTAATTTGAGCTCACCGTATACCGCCGATGAATAAGAGTCCACCAGGTTTTGACCTGTAGATATTATAGAGTTCATAGCGTATTTTGTTATTTTATCTTCAGCTGTAACGTTCACCTACATGTACGTTTAATGTAGACATTGATTATTCATAAGGTATTAAAAAGAATATATGGTGTAATGACAGTACTCACTGGGGACCAATGACACAACACTTATCAACTATAGGTCATAACACGACTCCAACAATTGAAATTAGGTACCTTATTTCAAAAAGGATAAATACAATGTCAGAACAAATAAACATTCAAATATAAGAGATGTGTGTTTATGCTATTGTAAGGAACCATTGTATAATGGGTTGTAGATTTTCCCTCATAGATAACATAACGTTATTTCCAATATACCTGTGTTTAATCCTCCGATCAATCCTCCTAATCCACCATTGTTAAGCAGAAGTCCACCACCACTGACAATTCCTCCAGATCCACCAATAATTCCGCCGCCGCCAAGGAGTGGACCACTAGTGAGAACTCCACCACTTACAGGTCCTCCTAAATATGGACCTCCTTTGCCATATGCCGAAACAGAAGCGACAAGCACAACTAGGAGTAGAGTCAACATTATGATGAGCTAATATGATCTGTAGAAGATGTGAAGTATACTCAAATATGCATGTCTTTATATACTATGATTATTGTTAAGCACGTGATACATATCTTAAAAAAATATTGGTTTGATATATTATGAAAACGGAGATTTATAAAATTGCGGTTTAAAAATGTGCATATTTTGATTGAGAAGGTTTTGTTAGTGTCAAAGTCCGATGCATAGCATGCAACTATCACGCACATACAATATGACCTTATTAGATGAATAAAAATAACATGGCTAAAATAATCTCTCAACGGTAAATATTGCATCATATTATAGTTCATTTTAGACGAAAGTAATGCGTTTTCGTTTCATACGTTTTATACTTGAACTTAAAAGTGAACGGGCATTTACAACTGATTTCACAAGTGCTATATTCCTGACTTGTATTATTCTCTTACTTGGATGGCACGTGCATAACATTCCAATATATTGACAACGATGTGTGTACAAAACAAACAAAAATGTAAAAAAGGGTACAGCAGTCAATACTGTGTTATAATCTGAGCCTCAATACATACAAATTTATCAACAGAGAAAAAATGAAAGACATATAGACCAAGCAAATTAGCAAAAACAAATGCCAGTACTACAAATATTTATGTCAGCATAATCACACAATAACAAGATGTATAAGTACCCAGGCATGTGAACAATATATTACCAAAAATAGATGTAACATTAAAATTATTCATTTAGCAACAGCAAATAAAAAAATAATATAACACATTATAAAAGTGATAAACAAAGTCAGTATTAATATTTTTTATCAAGACCGTATAGAATTATTTATGAAGTTGACTTAGAATATATATCAACAAGGTCTTGGTATCATGCGATATTTTTTTTAGAAAAAAACAGACGACTTTGTTTTTTAAATTTACCCATGGTTCTAACTTTCTTCTCAGACAGTGGTGACATTTTAACACTTTCTGTCAGTATGAACCTGTCCCGAGTCAGGAGCATGTTGTTCTGAGTTTGCCGTTGGTTCAAGCCGGTCATATTTCGTGTTGTTGTATTATAAATAAGGCTGTTAAAATTGTGTCAATCTTCAATAGCCGAGCGTTGTATAGCTAACTATACATTGTGAGGGTTTTTGTCATTGTCAATGGTGTGTTGTTGCCTGTAATATCTTACATTCCAATGTTTTAAGCATTAAGAGCACATCTTCTAATTTTGATATCTTATAAGCATGTCAGAACAAAACATTGATTGTAGATCTAAAAAAAAAAAATTTCTACCGAGTATTTGAACAAACATTATGTGTTTAATACATATAGTGAGTTCTAAGCGATTTTGCGAAAGTGCCTTTTTTTTAGAAGGGCTCAATAATTACACATGCAGCCCAAGCTCTATAACTATAGAAATAAGATGTAACAAAATTGAGAATGGAAATGGGGAATGGGTAAAAGAGACACCAACCCGACCATAGAGCAGACAACAACCGAAATCAACCAATGGGTCTGTAATGTAGAGAGAAACTCCCGCACCCTGAGACTTAAAATAATGCAAACAAAATACCAAAGGACATTGTTGACCATATCTGTATAAAAGTTGCCTGAGAAAGTTGAAACTTTGATTTCTATAATTTGTTTGTTATGTTTAAACGTATAACACGTTTGTCTTGATTAACTTGTATACGAAAGTTTGCGGCTAACATGTGCAAATCTCAGGATTTTAAAATAAGTCAAAAATCCATTTGATGAAAATTCTGAATCCATATAAGGAAAGTTTTGAATTAAAACAAATATACCAAGTATCCCTTTAGGTTAAGTGATACAAACTGGCTTAAACTGCACAGGTGGTTAATTATGTTAAATATTTGAACTAGTCATAATCGTATGCTGATCAACAAATCGTATACATTCATTTATAAGTTGATGTAAGATGACAATGTTGTGTAAATATTTTTAACACTCAATAACCACACATGATTAATGATAAATCTGTTTCTTAACACTATAGTGCAGATCACGCCATTATCATGGATATATATCATGATTACGTGCACTTTGCTGATGTAATCCCGAACAGAACTGGACAGAGTTTTACCTTGTATTTGATATTTGCTGGTTGTTATCGACAGCATGAATATACCGCTGTGCATGATAGCTGACATATGATATATGAAAGTGCTCTGTATCCATGTTTCTCATGCAGTGTATAAACACACCTTAATACCAGACTTAGCTTATTATCACTAAAAAATATCGATACGTCCGAGACAGAAAATGAGATGTTGAAAAATATCATTGCCTTTTTTTTTAGTAAAACAAGTAGGTTTTCAATTTACTCTTTCTAAACTATCTTTCCTTTGAGATTGAGATAGATGATCTACTTTCGGTTAAATTAATTACATCTATCATTATACATGTAGTTTATGACACGTCAAAGTAATGCATTAATTAACATGATTAAGGAAAGTTAAAGTAACAGTAGAATAATGACTGATGTCCTTATATATCAATTTCTCAAAAATAAAAAAAAGAATCCCTCTAGTTAAAATAGAATGGTGTATACAAGGGATGCATTACTATAGAAATGAGAGCTTCGTTATAAAACTGTCACCAAAAACTATGGTCCTGATATCTTATGTCAAAATGCTAAAAAGGTTGGAACTATAAATTCTTTAATAGAGAGATAAAATACGACAGCTGACTACAGAAACTCATAACTCATGCGATCAATAGTCAAACAATAGTACATAAAATACAACACATAAAACTAAAAACCTAGAAACACGAACAAACAATAATTATGAGTGATTTTAGAAATTCTGGATGGGTAAACCTGCTCCATATGTGTCACTCGGTAACTTTTTAAAGATGAAATTTTTAAAAACTGTAAATAAGTCGAACACATATTACTGGTGAGCAAAGTATTATCTGCATACCCCATTATATTTTTACTAATAATGATATTGGTGTTTTTCAGACTCGGTGATTTGCAGTACTTTCTTACTCTATGAATCAAATAATGAAATGTAACACTTGTTCCTTGTATAATATTCCATTTTCAATGAAGAATATTTCTGCTTTTCAATTTCATATCGGATTAATATTTAAGGAAAGTGTACGTGGTTAAACTTTTTCTGTCAAATAAAAAAGCCCTGATGAAATAAAAAAACAAAATACTTTGTATGTACTATAATATGATGCAATATCTAACGTTGTTAGTTTCATATGTTCTCATTTACAACAGGCTGACATCAGCAAGGTATTTGTTTTATCTAATATGGTCATCTTTCAAGTTCGTGATAGTTGCATGCTATATATAGTAAAGAAACCCCTGTTTAAACAAGATATGCACTGCTTGCATATTTTCAAACCACAATTTTATAAATCTCCTTCTTCATAATATATCAAACCATTTTTTTAGAGCCAGGTATCACGTGTCTTACAATAAATCTAGTATATAAGGACATGAATATCTGAGTCTATTTAACATCTTCTACAGATCAAAGTAACCCATCGACATGTTGACTCTTCTTCTAGTTTCGCTTGTCGCCTCTGTTTCGGCATCAAACAAAGGAGGTCCATTATTAGGAGGACTTGTCAATGGTGGAGTTATCACAAGTGGCCCACTCCTTGGCGGTGGTGGAATTATTGGTGGATCTGGAGGAATTGTCGGTGGTGGTGGTCTTCTGTTAAATGGTGGTGGTTTAGGAGGATTGATCGGAGGATTAAATACAGGTATGTTCTAAATGACCATTTATATTATCAATAAAGAAAAAGCCGCAACAAAATAGTTCTGAACAATAGCATCAACAAAATGTGTCAATTTTGTATATCTATTAGTTCTAATTTCATGCAATTTTCTTCAAAATAATTTACCAAATTTCAATTATTGAAACCGTTCGATAATATTTAGTTGCTAAATGTTGTGTCATTTCTTACCCCAGGAGTAGATTAGCTTAGCCGTATTTGGCACAACTTTTTGGAATTTTGGATCCTTAATGCTCTTCAACTTTGTATTTATTTGGCTTTTTAACTATTTTGATCTGAGCGTCACTGATGAGTCTTATGCAGACGAAACAAGCGTCTGGTGTATAACATTATAATCCCGGTACTTTTGATAACTATTGATCCTTAGCGAGTTAACTCATTGCCAATTACACCACATATTCTTTTTTTATATGTATATGTCTGCATTGGTGAATATTCCAGCGCATTTATTAAATATGTTTTTCATCCAATATCAAATCTTGAAGTTAATACATTTTGTTTAAATTGCAGGACTTGTCGGTGGAGGTCAACCATGGTGCACATGCAGCTTGAAATGTGCTCCAGGACAGATTAAACTCAACAAGAAATGTAACTTGGCACCACTCCTTCCTGGTAGTTTGAATACTTGTTGTTCCTTATTGCCATGGTTGGTAACCAACCAAAATTACGGTGCTTCTCTAGGAGGAGCTGGTATTATTGGTAGTGGAGGTATCATCGGTGGTGTTAGTGGTCTTGTTGGAGGTGGTAGTGGACTTCTTGGTCCAATCGGTGGTATTGGAGGTTCAATTGGTGGTATTGTAACTGGACCAGTCAGCGTAGTTACTGGAGGCAGCAGGGTTGTCGGTGGATACGGATCAACTGGTAAAGGATACTATTAGATATGATAAAGGTAAGTTACTAGTTTATTATTCGTTGTGTATTAACGATGTATGCACATCGACCTCTTTAATAACAATTAATTTCGACAAAGTATTGTTCGAGTCGTGCAAAAAAAGTATTTTTCAGATGGCTTGACGTTTTCAGATGTCAAACAGTATGAAGCTGATCGAGTTGTCAAAAATGAGGTTATTTGTAGTTGCATGCTTCCTGCTGTGTTTTTGTAAACATATACTACATAGATAAACAACACCTTGCTACAGACAACTTAGAATCCAATTTACATCAAAGGTGTCATACCACCAATTAAAAGTCCCTATCTGTTCAACCAAATTTTGCAATTTTCACAGCTTTCTAAATATTATTTTACCTTCAGTTTAACTTCATAGAAACTAGGTATATCCTGAATTGTACAGGTGTCACCTTTGTGCATGCCAATTTTCAACATACATTCAAAATCATATAAGAAAGCAGAGAGCTTCCGAAAGGAGGTACCACTAAAAATAACCCCTGGTTTTCTGGAAATCTTAAATTAGTATACTATGGAGCGCATTAATCCTCAATTTTTAATTTAAACTAATAGACAAGTAAATTTTGGCTCAAAATGGTCTTAATATATTTCTCTTTCAACAAAACTTTCATTTCTGCAAATTTGTTGGTTAGTTTAGGTGAACAATGACATCAAATGCACTTTTTTTTTGTCCGAGTAGGCCTACTTTCACATACGTTCTAAATTTGAGGGAATAATTGGTGGTATGACACCTAAAGAGACAAAAAAGTTGATTAGAAATCTTTTACTTTGCTTTATTCTTAATCCTTAGTCAATTTGTAGTTAAAAACAGCCTATCTGAGCATTATGCGACTTATAATAAAAATTTCACAGCTCAATTTAAACTGACTGTAATGTATGACTTTGATAGAAAATACTTGAAAATTTCATTTTGGGCTACAGGAACATAAACTTTCAATATCAAGATCATTGTTTGCTGATTTTTTCCTGTTTGTTCTACTTCTTTAAAGACTGCCAACAATTTTTGCAATGAATTTAGTAAAACATCCAAGGTATTGAAGTGTCAAGGAATATTGACCCCCCCCCCCCCCTTTTTTCATCTGGTGTCAGTAAAGTACTACAAATTGATCAAAAGTGCAGTCATGGTCATTTAACTGTGTTTATTTACATCAGTTAATAAAATTTCAGATATAAAAATTTCATTTGGAATAATAAATGGTGCTTTTGTGAGTTTCTGCAGTGCTTACATTAGGCTATGCTATCTGCCAAGTACATAGTATGACGCAATGCTATAAGGGATAAAAATCAAATAATTTCATTAAATCTGCATGACAAATTTTTTTTTGGGGTAGTAAACAACTTATGTTTCAATGTTTAACACCACAGAATAACTTTCTGTGCATTTATAACATTATTTAGGACATTTTTTTATATAAAAGCATATTGTCAGAATGGGAAAAGCTAAAAATAGGACAAACTCAAGTTTTATGCTCTACATTTACAATATGTGACATTTTGCCCCCAAAAAGATTGAAAAGTGGCTACTATTATCTCAAATGATCAGTTAAGACCAAAAAAACAATTGTTTTCTGATTTTGATGTTTCACCGCATTTTCCTTAAAGGTGTCATACCACCAATTAAAAGTCCCTATCTGTTCAACCAAATTTTGCAATTTTCACAGCTTTCTAAATATTTTACCTTAAGTTTAACTTCATAGAAACTAGGTATATCCTGAATTGTACAGGTGTCACCTCTGTGCATGCCAATTTTCAACATACATTCAAAATCATATAAGAAAGCAGAGAGCTTCCGAAAGGAGGTACCACTAAAAATAACCCCTGGTTTTCTGGAAATCTTAAATTAGTATACTATGGAGCGCATTAATCCTCAATGTTTAATGCAAACTCATAGACAGGTAAATTTTGGCTCAAAATGGTCTTAATATATTTCTCTTTCAACAAAACTTTCATTTCTGCAAATTTGTTGGTTAGTTTAGTTGAACAATGACATCAAATGCACTTTTTTTTGTCCGAGTAGGCCTACTTTAACAATCGTTCTAAATTTGAGGGAGTAATTGGTGGTATGACACATCAACTAGAGTTCTGAAAACTGATTTAGGTGAACCTTTCTTTTCGGGTAAATCTTAGCATTTGATATACATGATTTATAATATATATTATCCAGAAAACCTTTGAAACATTTTAATTAATATATTGTCTCGTTGTAGATACCACAAAGAACACCTGGTCTGAAATGCTTTAAAATTGTACATTTGTAAAATAAATATATCCCTGACCAACTTTCATGTTTATTTATGTTAGGTGTTTAGTTGTGTACGGATTATTTTTAACTATTTTTTACCAAAATTTCGTGAAGATTTTGCCTGTCATTCGTTCAAAAAACGCAACACGACGACAAGACGAACATCATTTTATAGAACTAACAATTTGTAGTAATCTATATTTTGATCACTGTCATATGTTTGACTGTGTATAGGCATTTACTTATATCTAATATGGCGGAATGAACCTGATTGTTAAGCTGACGACAATAATCCCTTATCTGACAGATGCATAATATTCCATTATACTGACAACGGGGTGTGAACAAGAAACACAGACACAATACATGTAATATGTAATTCATGTATAAAACTAGGGGAAAGGCAGTCAACATTGCGTTGTACTCTTAAACACTATAAAACAAGAAATGTATCAAGAAATAAAATCAAACCAAGGCATATAGCCAACAGCATGTCAATGTAAACTATAAAAAATAACACAAACATTTATCAAAGCACAATGAGGCAATTTTAGAATGTATAAGAACCGAGCCACGTAAATTGGATAATATCATTAATGGACTAACAGTAAAAGTAACAATTTTGCATAGACGTATAATTTAAAAAATAATACTATAACACGTTATCAAGATGGTGAACAAGGTCAGTACCAATATTGTAGGATTCAAGACAATCGTATATTAATTGTGAAGTTGATACAGTATATTCACCAATAAGATCATGGTTTCTTCTGATGAACCTTTTTTTTCAAGAAAGAGGACTAGACGTTCTTTGACATACTCTTTGATCATCAATTTTCTATTTAGAACCTGGTTAATGTAACAAAGTCTGTGTAGTAACTGCAAGCTACAGAATACTGAATGAGGTAGGAACTATATATATACCGGTGATGTTGCTATACTGGTACTTAGGTTGTGAATATTGGTAGTTTCAAAACAAAATAAAGGTGTATAGAGCAGGGATGCGTCAATACAGAAAAAAGAGCTTATTAATGAATTATATCACAAAATATCATGTTTAAGCGATAATCCTTGTATCCCAGGCATAGATCGAATACCTGAGCCGTAATTGGCACAACTTTTTGGAATTTTGGATCCGCAATGCTCTTCAACTTTGTACTTGTTTGGCTTTATAAATGTTTTGATATGAGCGTCACTGGTGAGTCTTATGTAGACAAAACACGCGTCTGGCGTTCTTACAAAGTACCTTTGATAACTATTAAGTGTATTTAATGTCATTTTTTTTTCTGAGTTTAAACGTTAGTGTCTATAAAAGAGGGGCGAAAAATACCAGAGGGACAGTCAAACTAGTAGATCAAAAATAAACCGATAACATCATAAAATGCCGTCCATAAAAATATGTTGAATTATTCGTAAAAATATCATATATTAGTAGTATATCAGTTTCAAGAACCATTATTTGATTTTTTGAAAGATATTTCTAATTGGTAAATTTGCAGATTTGGCAATCTAAAAATGATTTTCTTAATGTTTTCAATATCAACTTTTGTTTTGCTTTTTTTTTAATTTCCTCTAATTTTGTTCAAAATATATGTTATGATTATCAATATGTTCTTTCTCAACAAGGAACACATGAAATAAAAACAAAGTGCTTATATCTGTAAAATAATACAATATGATGCAATAGTTAACATTGCTAGATGTATACTTTTCTTATTTAGCTGTTTTTGGCAAAACTTTTAGGAATTTTTGGTCTTCAATGCTCTTCAACTTCGTACTTTATTTGGCCTTTTAGAACTTTTTTGATTCGAGCGTCACTGATGAGTCTTTTGAAGAGGAAACGCGCGTCTGGCGTAAATATAAAGTTTTATTCCTCGTATCTATGATGAGTTTATTCACAACTGGCGTACAACAGCAAACTATGTCATTTTTCTTTGAGCTAACATAATCAATGTCTTCGTTCGTGCTCGATCATAGACTTTGTTAAACCTGGGTTTATAGATTGCATCCGCATACAATTCCATTATATTGACAGCGATGTGTGAACTAAACAAACATACATAATATGTGAATACGTCCAATATAAGGGTACATTATAGTTATTTCTACCGAGTATTTTAACAAACATTATCTTTTTTAATACATTTAGTGAGTTCTAAACGATTTTGCGGAAGTGCCTTTTTTCGGAAGGGCTCAATAATTACACATGCAGTCCAAGCTCTATAACTAAAGAAATAAGATGTAATAAAATTGAGAATGGAAATCGGGAATGGGTAAAAGAGACACCAACCCGACCATAGAGCAGACAACAACCGAAGCCAACCAACGGGTCTGTAATGTAACGAGAAACTCCAGCACCTTGAGACTTAAATTAATACAAACAAAATACCAAAGGACATTGTTGACCATATCTATATGAAAGTTGCCTGAGAAAGTTGAAACTTTGATTTCTATAATTTGTTAATTATGTTTAAACGTATAACACGCTTGTCTTGATTAAATTGTATACGAAAGTTTGAGGCTAACATGTGCAAATCCATTTGATGAACATTCTAAATCCATTTAAGGAAAGTTTTGAATTAAAACAAATATACCAAGTATCCCTTTAGGTTAAGTGATAAAAACTGTCTTAAACTGCACAGGTGGTTAATTATGTTAAATATTTGAACTAGTCATAATCGTATGCTGATCAACAAATCGTAAACATTCATTTATAAATTGATGTAAGATGGCAATGTTGTGTAAATATTTTTAACACTAAATAACCACACATGATTAATGATAAATCTGTTTCTTAACACTATAGTGCAGTTCACGCCATTATCATGGATATATATCATGATTACGTACACTTTGCTGATGTAATCCCGAACAGAACTAGACAGAGTTTTACCTTGTATTTGATATTTGCTGGTTATTATCGACAGCATGAATTTACCGCTGTGCATGATAGCTAACATATGATATATGAAAGTGGACTGTATCCATGTTTCTCATGCAGTGTATTAAAACACCTTAATTACCAGACTTAGCTTATTATCACTAAAAAATATCAATACTTGCGAGACAGAAAATGAGATGTTGAAAAAAATCATTGCCTTTTTTTTTTTAGTAAAACAAGTAGGTTTTCAATTTACTATTTCTAAACTATCTTTCCTTTGAGATTGAGATAGATTATCTACTTTCGGTTAAATTAATTACATCTATCATTATAGTTATTGACACGTCAAAGTAATGCATTAATTAACATGATGAAGGAAAGTTAAAGTAACAGTCGAATACTGACTGATGTCCTTATATATCAATTTCTCAAAAATAAAAAAGAATCTCTCTAGTTAAAATAGAATGGTGTATACAAGGGATGCATTACTATAGAAATGAGAGCTTAGTTATAAAACTCAGTCACCAAAAACTATGGTCCTGATATCTTATGTTAAAATGCTTAAAAGGTTGGAACTGTAAATTCTATAATAGAGAGGTAAAATACGACAGCTGACTACAGACACTCATAACTCATGGCTAGGGTTTATTGCGATCAATAGACAAACAATAATACATAAAATACAACACATAAAACTAAAAACCTAGAAACACGAACAAACAACAATTATGAGTGATTTTGGAAATTCTGGATGGGTAAACCTGCTCCATATGTGGCACTCGGTAACTTTTCAAATATGAAATTTTTAAAAACTGTAAATAAGTCGAACATATATTATTGGTGAGTAAAGTATTATCTGCATACCCCATTATATTTTTACTAATAATGATATTGGTGTTTTTCAGACTCGGTGATTTGCATTACTTTCTTTCTCTATGAATCAAATAATGTAATGTAAGACTTGTTCTTTGTATAATATTCTATTTTCAATGAAGAATATTTCTGCTTTTGAATTTCATATCGGATTAATATTTAAGGAAAGTGTACGTGGTTAAACCTTTTCTGTCAAAAAAAAAAAGCCCTGATGAAATAAAAAAACAAAATACTTTGTCTGTACTATTATATTATGCAATATCTAACGTTGTTAGTTTCATACATTCTCATTTAAAACTGGCTGACATCAGCAAGGTATTTGTTTTATCTAATATGGTCATCTTTCAAGTTCGTGATAGTTGCATGCTATATATTGTAAAGAAACTCCTGTTTAAACAAGATATGCACTGCTTGCATATTTTCAAACCACAATTTTATCAATCTCCTTCTTCATAATGTATCAAACAATTTTTTTTAGAGCCAGGTATCACATGTCTTACAATACATCTAGCATATAAGAACATGAATATCTGAGTATATTTCACATCTTCTACAGATCAAAGTAACCCTTCGACATGTTGACTCTTCTTCTAGTTTCGCTTGTCGCCTCGGTTTCGGCATTGAACAAAGGAGGTCCATTATTAGGAGGACTTGTCAATGGTGGAGTTATCACAAGTGGCCCACTTCTTGGCGGTGGTGGAATTATTGGTGGATCTGGAGGAATTGTCGGTGGTGGTGGACTTCTGTTAAATGGTGGTGGTTTAGGAGGATTGATCGGAGGATTAAATACAGGTATGTTCTAAAGTACCATTTATATTATCAATAAGGAAAAAGCCGCAACAAAATAGTTCTGAACAATAGCATCAACAAAATGTGTCCATTTTGTATATATATATATTAGTTCTAATTTCATGCAATTTTCTTCAAAATAATTTACCAAATTTCAATTATTGAAACCGTTCGATAATATTTAGTTGCTAAATGTTGTGTCATTTGATCCTTAGCTAGTTGACTCATTGCCAATTACACCACATATTCTTTTTTATATTCATGTGTCTGCATTGGTGAATATTTCAGCTCATTTATTTCATCCAAAATCAAATCTTGATGTTAATACTATAAGTTATATGGTTCGCTACTGACCCCATACGGATCCATAGAGGGTTAGTAAAATCCATAGGGGGTGAGGCCGGAGGCCGAGTCCCCATTTAAATTTATTCACCCTCTATGGATCCGTAGGGGGTCAGTAGTTAACTGTTGCGGCGTTTTGTTGAAAAATAAACAATGAAACACAACAACATTAATAGATGACGTCAAACTTACTAACCCCATACGGTCTCATAGGGGGTCACCACGTGACGGCATTTAACCAATCACAACGTGATAATTCATCTGTAGTCCAATAAGTTTTGTTTAAATTGCAGGACTTGTCAGTGGAGGTCAACCATGGTGCACATGTAGTTTGAAATGTGCTCCAGGACAGATCAAACTCAACAAGAAATGTAACTTGGCACCTCTCCTGCCAGGTAGTTTGAATACTTGTTCCTTATTGCCATGGTGGGTCACCAACCAAAATTACGGTGCTTCCCTTGGAGGAGCTGGTATTATTGGTGGTGGAGGTATCATCGGTGGTGTTAGTGGTCTTGTTGGAGGTGGAAGTGGACTTCTTGGTCCAATCGGTGGTATTGGAGGTTCAATTGGTGGTATTGTAACTGGACCAGTCAGCGTAGTTAGTGGAGGCAGCAGGGTTGTCGGTGGATACGGATCATCTGGTAAAGGATACTATTAGATATTCTAACGGTAAGTTTGCATATTTTTAGTTTATGATATTTATCATACAATTGTGTATTAACCGTGTAAGCACATTCACCACTTAAATAAGAAATAATTTGGACAAATTTTTGTTAGGGTCATGCATAAAAAAGTAACAATTAACCTGCTTGAATTGATCACATATTATACAGTACTTTCTCTTTAAGCCTATCTGAGGTTTTTATAACTCATACAGATTATCCAGAAAATGTTAATTATTGTCTTCTCTCGTTTTAGGTAACACGAAGAAGACCTGATATGAAATGCTTGCGAATTATATATTTTTTAAATAAATATATTCTAGACCAACTTTATTTTTTAATTTGATTTACAGACACATTGAGGTTTTGGTGTCTAATGATTATTTTTAAGTATATTTCTACCTATTAAGTATTTCAAAGATTTTACAAGTCAATGGTTAAAATAAGGCAAAACGACAACAAAATCAATACTATAAATCTATAGCTTACACCTTACAGTAATAATTGCTCTAAAAATTAAAACACAACACAAACCTTGATATACAATTTAAACCTTCAGAGAAACAGGTTTACCCTGCCGGGATAAATAAAGATGTATTCTACTTTGCAATTATCATTCTGCGTGAGTAAAGTAAAACTCCAAAATATTAAGGTATGATCATATGTCATATCTCTGTTATAGAAAGTAAAATCACTAAAAAGAAAACTGCGAATATGAATAAAAAAAATGAAAAGTCCCTTTTCAAATGGCAAATACACAACTATATTTTCAACTTTTATTCTAAAGGTGACTTTCCAATATATGACATTTAAAATCTGTGAGCGTAGCAAATAATAAAATATTTTTATTTAGACAAAAAATTGTCATGAAATTTGAAATACATTACTTCAAAAACTCTGTATTCCTTGATATTTAATAAAAATTGCTAAAAAAAACCTAAGAATTAAACTAATAAGGAAGCTTTTATATCAATAGTTCCAAATGGTGAAGTAGAAAGCGTCCCTTCGTAAATTTTCGTTTCTTGTTTCTTGTTTTTATTATAGATAAGACCGATGTTTTGATTTAAGAGAACAGAACAATTTAAAAATCAAAATAGTCTCGTTTGTCAACGATTATAGAAGTAAGATGACCACATATATCATATTCGAGATATAAGTCTGAAATGGAGCAGAGGAAGCGTCATATGTTTTGTCATTAATGTTCAGTTCTGGAGGATATAGTTTGGGATCAGAACAGTTTTGACTTTTAATGGAAAGAATATCATCAATATGTCTGAATGTACAATTAAGTTATCTGGTTTCTTAAATCATCTTGCTTTAAAAAAATGTATACCAGAACTCCTTTGCAAATGATGGTAGAAGAGGTTGATAAGGGCAGAAACACTGTCTGTTTCGTTAGAATGCCGACAACTTGTTAACAAAATACTCCTCCAAATTAAAAACAAACATGCTGTCAAAAAGAAAAACTCCCGCAGACTGATCACTTGCTCGTCTGTTAATTCTCATCTTCTACAGAACAACTATTTGAATGCAGATCTTGGTTAATCTCTCTAAACAAAATACCATAACCATTGACTAAGGGATGACTCAAGCATTACATCTTATGATTGTAGTTAATATAGATTTGTGAAAGGTAAAATCCTTTTTACGCTGTTTTTTTAGTATACTGAATTCCTTCAAAAACCTATCAATAATTTGTCCACACTAAATCTTGTGAGTGCTGGAAATCTGTATTCTGCTACATCTATGTCAGTACTGCTTACTTATTACTTTTTTACAAACATTTTTAGCTGATAATGGACAAACATTTGTGTCTCTGCTTCTTCTTGGTTACAAAAGGATGTCTGGGAAGTATCCGTATTGAAATTACAAAGAGTATTTCCACCATGAGTTACGTACAATATTATTCATAATTTAGCTTAAACGGTCAAGTGATATTCACACTATTAAAAATGTGTAAAACAAGATAAATGAACATTAACGGTGGTGGTCCACTGCTGTTGTCTGCTCTATGGTCGGGTTGTTTTCGCTTTGACACATTTCACATTTTCCTTTCTCAATTTAATTAAACAATGATTTGCAAAAATTATAAAAAGAATCCGTTTAAATCCACATCAAGTTAATGAAATGCTAATCAAATAAATTGCCTTGCGGTTGTCTAAGTTAGTTTCCAATTCGGTTAAGCTGTGTCAAACTAATTAACCACGTCACCGTTAAACCATTCCAATCTGATATCACATCATTATAAATGTTGCCCACACCCGATCTTTGTACATGTTAATCAATCAAGTAGAAACGCTTTGAAGTATCTATCGTTTATCTGGTTCATATGTCCAATCGCTTTCGATTTTATATACGCGTTGCATTCATGACACGAGGGTGCATATCAGTTTCAACAATATTTTAAACGAACCAATACATGAGATAAAGAGCTGCTGCATTTGAGAAACTTATGTTTCTAAGTAATTTACATATTAAGTACTTTTTGCATTTTAATTTCCTCTGACTTTGTTCAAACTATGATTAAATGATTCTCAATCTGCTCTTTCGTAACAGTAAACTCATAAAATAACAAAGTACCTTTATCTGAAAACCAATTCAATGTAATGCAATAAGTGACATTGCCAGATTTACACTGATTTTTTTCACAATTGGTTTACAACAGCAAACACTTACAATTTGTTTTATCTAACTTAATCTTTTCCTTCGTTCATGATAGTTACATGCTCGATCCTAGGCTTTATTAAAACTGATTTGATTACTGATGTAGTCTCGAACAGTCTCATAAACTTTCATTATACTGACAGCGACGTGTGAACTGAACAAACATACATTATATGTGAAATTGTTCGAAATAAGTGTATGTCAATCAACGTAGTGTTTAAATCTTAATGATTAGATAGAAACAGGAAGATGTGGTATTAGTTCCATTGAGACAGATATTGATCAAACGTATAAACGTAAACCACTGTAGATCAGCGTACGGCGTTGAATGCGGAGTCTTTGGCTCAAGCTGAAATTCAAGCTATTAAGGACCCACAAATACTACTGTTCAACCATTCAAACAGGAACAACAACAGTGTAAACTATCTAAAACAAGAAACTAGAATCAAGTTTAAACCACATAACAGACGGCAACTACACTCCATCAGAATCCTGACTTAGGACAGGTGCACACATTTGTAGTAGGATTAAACGTTTTAATGGTATCACACATTCTCCATTTTCTGAAACAATAATATAACATCTCATTATAGAACGACACACTATTATATACCATTTGAAAGATATAACTCGAGGAACGACTAAGTTTGATTTGTGAAACCTGAATGCAAAAATACAGTTTATCAAAATTATAAGGGATAAATAAGTAAGATCAAAAGTAAATAAACAGGTTTTAATAAATTTAAAGTATGATACCACTGCGAACTGTTAAAGAAATTTAAGAAAATTATCATTTGTTTAAGAAAAAAAAAGCCTGCGTCATATAATACACAGTTAAATTGAAAAAAAAAAAAATAAGTATACTTCTTCTTCTTCGTGTAAAAAACTTTCCGTTTAGCATCTGTCAGTAATGATGATACAAAATATAGATATAAAGTACATAGTAGAAACGAAAGACAAGAATTCATTTTTTTTGTATAGAACAATTGTACAATGGTAGGAGGTATCAGTACCGAGCCACGTTAAATAGATATAAAAACATGACTAAACAGTAAAAGTAATAATTCACATTCCGAATGGTTGAAATAAACAGTAGAATTTTGCCCACATGATTAAAAACAAACTAATGTTTGATCTTTATAAGTTAATTCTGTCGTGACCTTGTCATCAAATCGCACAAAATCTCTTCAAAATTTATACATGTTATACTATGAGTTTCATTAGTTTTCTTCTTTTGATCATCAGACATTCTATGAGTTTGATTAACTTTCTTCTTTTGATCATCAGACATTATACTATGAGTTTTGTCAACTTCCTTCTTTTGACCATCAAACATTATTTTATTAGCTTGATCAACTTTCTTCTTTGACCACCAGACATTATACTATGAGTTTGATCATCTTTCTTGTTTTGATCATCAGACATTATACTATTAGTTTGGTCAACTTTCGTCTTTTGACCATCATACATTATACTATGAGTTTGATCATCTTTCTTCTTTTGACCATCAGACATTATACTATGCGTTTGATCACCTTTCGTCTTTTGATCACCAGACATTATACTATGAGTTTGATAAGCTTTCGTCTTTTGATCACCTGACATAATAATATAAGTTTGATTAACTTTCTTCTTTTGACCATCATACATTATCCTATGAGTTTTATAAACTTTCTCCTTTTGACCACCAGACATTATACTATGAGTTTGATCAACTTTCTTCTTTTGATTATTATACATTATACTATTAGTTTGATCATTTTTCTTCTTTTGACCATCACAGATTGCACTATGAGTTTGATCAACATTCTTCTTTTGACCATCATGCATTATTCTATGAGTTTAATCAACTTTTTTTCTTTTGACCACCAGACATTATACTATGAGTTTGGTCAACTATCTTCTTTTAACCATTAGATAATATTCTATTAGTTTGATAAACTTTCTTCTTATGACCATCAAACATTATACTATGAGTTTGATCAACTTTCTTCTTTAGACCATCATGCATTATTCTATTAGTTTGATCAATTTTCTTCTTTTGATCATCAGACATTATTGTATGAGTTTGATCACCTCTCTTCTTTTGATCATTACACATTATAGTATGAGTTTGATCACAATTTTTTTTTATCATCTGGCATATATCTTGTAATATACCCATTTATTCTGTGATTAACTCCATTCATTGATCATTATAAAAAGTGTCTGTACGCCTTGTGCATATTCGACATGTTAATCCTAGTCAGAATTTCTATAGCTTGTAAACGTCAGACATTATACTATGAGTGAGAAAATCTACGGCTTGTGACTGTCTGCCATTATATTTCGATCGAGGACTACAACGGTTTGTAAAAGTCATATACTATATTCCTAGTGAGAATTACAACGGTTTGTAAACGTCACACTAATTATGACTTATGTCTATCGATCCCTTTGCAATGTAAAAGGTCAAACATGGGATATCTATTTGGCGACCCTGTCAAATCTTATCAACTTTTATTTTCTATATGTTGTATGTTCTTCAATAATAGGAATGAAATATTTCCAAAGAGATGGAAAATACACAATCAAAAAAGCAATGAATAAATAACTTTAAGATATAAGAAAATCAGAACGTGATTATCATCAATGGTAATATTGCATTCGAACGATTGATTCGTTTACCAACATTGAATTTTTCTCAAATTATTACCATCAATGAGTTTAAAATTGATTCATTAGATTTAAGGAATAACAGAACTGTAGTTCTTTATACGCGTCGCCAGTAAAACTGCATTTGCGACCGTCAAATCTACAATTGACGGTGGCAACTCTTCAACTACAGTACTGTTATTCCGATTCTAATGCATTACAAAAAGAAAAAAATACGATAAAACTTGAAAAAATGTCTAAATTTGTCAAATGAAAAAAAATCCGCGAAATTTCATGAATGATTTTGGCACAAAGACGTCATGGCTAAATGTGACGTCATACATATGAAAACTTGAGGTTATTACGTTACATGTACGCTTCAAATTGGAATAAAATAACATTAAAACGGCGAATTCTAGGTAGGTGTTGCTTTATTTTCGATTATATAGAAGTAATCGAACATTTGTTGATTCATCAATTCAAAATGGCGGGTCCCTCCTAAGTTACGCCTGGTCAACTGTGGATTTGACGGCAACTTTTAGCCAATGAAAAAAATTGTTACATCCAAATTGCATTAGAATTAAAGTTCTTCCCGGTATTGATAGTTGGGAAGTCATAAATCATTTGTAATAATTTCCACTGGATATTTAACTCCGACCATTCATTTATTTTTACTTACGTTTGGGGCCATTCTTGATACTGGAAAGGGCTTTCGGTCATTGAATAAATAAGAAAATAATGAATCAATCGTTTAACAAGAGTTAACAAGAGAGAATCTTGGTCTATTCAAAAAATATTAGAACATTTTATATAATGTATTATACAGTCTCTGTTGTTACGTGTCAGACAGATATATTCGCTAACGACTAATTAACTCATGATTGCGTCCATAAAATTCGAAAGTAATTATTGCAAATTCATCACTTTGAACTACTGATTTGATATTTTCCTCGACAGGCCCCTACACTAGAGTTTAACACTCGACGTTATTTCAATTCAATTCGGCTAATCGCAAGGTTTGTACTACATTTTTCATCATACGGTTGCCATCATAGTCTAATGGGTTGATAATGTCTGATTATGAAAAAGAGTTAAACAAATTGGTATTGAAAACATTTCTATCAAATTTGTACTTGCAGTGTTTAATGTTGAAAACAACACGTTTAATAATTATCTTGTAATAATTAGCATCTGTTTTGGGACGTTAGGATAGTCCACTGAATTTATATAAATTTTGAAACAAATGAGTATTACAAAAGTATAATGGGTCCAACGAGTACATTTGTCGTCAGAAATGTTGCCAAAGGGTTTGAAAATGGATAGGAGCAAATATTATAGTTCTAAAGTTAAAGATTAAACGATGATGTCATAATTTTATATTCCTCTGATTAATGTTATAAACTTTGAATGGTTTGTAAATGGTCTATCAATAACGATAAGCTTGTATTGGTTTCCCTTCATCGGGAAGTAAAATCATTTTACTTTGGTAGGAAACCTTCTTTTCTGTCTGTTTCGCTTGCTGTTGTTTCCAGTTGACAGTTGTGGTATTGTTCGATATTTGGTCATTGACGAATTGTTTCGCATGGGTAATGATAACCACATTTTAAAAACTATACAATTTCTGTAAGTGGCAAGGAAATGTATAAAAATTATTGCAATAAGCTGAAAGCAGTATTTATTCCTTAAAACATTGAGGTATAAGATACATAAATTGATATAAAACTGAGAATGGAAATGGGGAATGTGTCAAAGAGACAACAACCCGACCATAGAAAAAACAACAGCAGAACCTATAAGTATGAGTGTAAGTTTTCTTCACAAGCTGTATTTTATAATGCAGTGCATTAAACAAAACAATATAAGCAAAACAAAACGACAATGATACATAAATCTATAAAGAACTACTAGCAGTTACTAGCAGTCACTGACATGGCAGCTTCAGGGCCCGTATGCATAAAGCTACTTAAGTGAAGATTTTCCTTAGTAAACACTTAAGTTAAGGAAACTCCGCCCCTTTTATTTAAGTGGTATGCATACAAAATCTTAAACTAAGTGTTTCCTAAGTGAAATCGTAGTTTTTTTTACGTCACGCCCACAAAACTTAAGTGGTATGCATAAACCTTCTTATACTAAGGAAACGCCTAGGATAACACTTAACTCTAAGGTAACCATAGAGCTTCCTTAAATTTTCAAAAATAGTTAAAAATCAATTGAAAGTATGCGTTTTTTGCAGAACATTAATAGGTTATCTACAATTAAATTGATTAATAACTATATCAGTAGTAAAATACTAATTATTCATTTATTTATTGCTAAATGTTAACGATCATCGTTATTTTCTTCAAATCACGTATAATCAACAAATCAAGAGATATATATAACAGTGGGTATTTATATTCTATTTCCCATATCTCATGTGATAGCGAAAAGTACTCAGCTTTTATACTCATTTAATTCATGGTTCTATTTTTCTTTTGTTTACTCTAGACGTGCACGTTTAATACATTGAGGGCATGCAAAAACATAATTTTTATATCATGTGTGTGGGTTGTTTTTTTTTGTTTTTTTTTGGGGGGGGGGGGGGGGGTGGTTTGGGGCATTTGAATTTTTTTTTTTTTTTTTTTTATTTTAAAGATGTAGGGCATACCCTACATTTTTTTTTCACTTACAGGAACAAAATCAAAAAGTTTTAAGACCTACCTAGAGGTGGATATCTTTCATAAAAGGGGGTGGGTTTGGAAATGGACCTCTATTTTGTTGAAACAATAAGTTGATTATTTATGGAATCACTGTTACGGCAGTCAGAAGTCCCAACTTCTACACCCCATGGAATTCGAAATTTATAAAAGATCATATAAGGTATTTATGATACCTTACTCGTATCACCTTATTTTTATGTTTATTCCTTATATATTCAATAAGATATATTGCGGTTTCGAAAATAGATGTTAAGATGTTTAAAATATGCTTACTGTAATAATTTTGTTTTAGTAAAGGTTGTAGGACTTTTGGAAAATGCCCTAGTTTGTATATGGATTCCTGGAAAAAATTCTACCCTCCCCCTTTTTTGTTGTTGTAAAAGGGAAGTGATAAAAATGTTAATTTCACATCAAAATAGATTTTTGCAAACCATAAGCAAATGTAAGCAAGAGGTCTGGAAATGTAGACCTCAGCGCATAAGCTGAACTATTATTAAACATTTTATTAAAAAATGTGTTTTGTAAAATGATTTGCTTACAGTGCTACTCTTAGTCTGCTACGCCACTGAAACCTTGATCATGTTTCGTTAGAGTTTAAAACATATTGTTGTATCCAGAAAATATTACACCCATTAAAAGATAATTGAAGATTAAGTAGAGGAAAATCTTGGATTACCGAAATATTTTTTTTCCAATCCGTCAAAACATCAACCTTAAAAAGCGTTGTCTTATATGCGGCAATTGTTCATCATTGTACTACATGTTACGTTCTATTGAATTGTTTTACATCTATACCAATATCAATTCAACCCCAGCTCTTTAAAATAAAAGCATGCATTGATCAATAAATTTAAAAAATCATAACAAACTTTTACACGGATGAGTACATGTGACGAGCTAGTATATATCATACGGTAATTAGAGAAAGGTTCCGATTTAAGTATTCCTTAGTTAAGTGAAGACTTAAGTAAGTTTATACATACCACTTAAGAATTTTACTTAACTAAGGAAGTTCTTAGTGAAATCTAAGTTTAAGAAATACTTAAGTTAAGATGTTTTATGCATACGGCCCCTGACCTTATTTTAACTGATTGAAAGATTATGTCTTTATTATATGAATATCAAGCACAATCCCCCTATTAGGGTTTTAGTATTTTACCATCATAAAATATATGGGAAGATCATAACTCATAATATGACAACTACAAGTTTTATAATGAATGTGTTGATTTCCGATGCAAAGGCCCTATAAGGGAATAAATATTTAAGCCAAAATAGTCAATCTTCAATGACCTGACAACAGTATCGTAACTATATCTCTTCTTAATACGTTTAGGTCAAGAGAAAACTTTAAGTCATATACAAAACTATTTTCAATTACCAATAAATTGCATTTTCAATCAAAATTCTATTCCTGTAGGGGGAATGGTAAGTCTTTTTCTACAGAATTGGATCTCAATAACAAAAGATCCTTGGGTTCTTAAGTGTGTTAAAGGATTCTTAGCAACACCTTACCAAAATTAAATACCAAATCAAGCCTTTTTAATCAAGAGAATCAGGAATCGATAAACAAAGAAATAACAGGACTTTTGAACAAGAAGGCCATAACACAGTCTTTTCTGGCAAAGGATTCGTTCATTAGCAACATGTTTCTGGTACCAAAGAAGGGAAAGGGTTAAAGACCTGTTATAAATCTAAAAGGCCTACACGTTTTTTTACGGTACGATCATTTCAAAATGGAAGGAATTCATTTGTTAAAGATCTTCTTTTGAAGAACGATTGGATAGTAAAAATATACCTAACGGATGCATATTTGACATTGCAAATAGCAAAGGAACACAGAAAATACCTTAGATTTTTTTGTCAGGGAAAAATAATGGAATTAAGGTCCTTCCTGTTTGGGATTGCAGTAGCCCCAAAAATATTCACAAAACTGATGAAGGTTCCCATGACTTTATTGAGACGTTTAGGTGTACATCTAATAATTTACCTAGACGATATTATAATAATGAATCAGTCAAATCAGAAAATGTTGTCAGATCTCTCAACAGTTTTGTCAATATTAAGGAGCTTAGGTTTTCTGATCAATACAAACAAATTCGTAATGGAACCTTCACAAACTATGGAGTTTCTGGGTTATACAGTAAACTCAAAGTTGTTGACTTTGTCTCTCCCGAGGGAAAAGGTAGAGAAAATAAAAAAAAATTATTGCTAGTGTCAGCAAGAGATATAGCTCAGTTGATAGGTCAGTGAACAGCAACCAATCAAGCTGTTCTTCCAGGTCTTCTGCATTATCACAGTTTACAAATATTGAAAACAAAAGTCCTGCATTGGGGGGGGGGGGGGGGGCATTACGATCACCAAATCCAGTTAAACGAGAAAGTTCAGAACGAGTTGCATTGGTGGGTTTTGGAACGGGAAAGCATTACTAAGACCAGAACCCCATTTAACTATTCAGTCGGATGCAAGTCTGTCGGGATGGGGAGCAATATGTCAACAGATAAGTATAGGTGGGCTTTGGTGAGAAGAGGAAAAATCCCTCCATATAAATCATCTCGAGCTAAAAGCAGCTATGTTCGCGGTACAATCTTATGCCAAAAAATTTACAAATCAAGCATATTCTTATACAAATGGACAACACGACAGCAATTGTATATGTAAACTAAATGGGGGGGGGGGGGGGGGGGAAACGGTGTCAAAAAAATAAATTCCCTTGCAAATCAGTTTTCGGATCGGTGTCTTTAAAGGCAATTAACAATCACTGTGGACTATATTCCAGGAAAACGCAATGTTATAGCAGACTGGGAAAGCAGGCATTATGCGGATTTCATCAATTGGCGGTTAAGTCCGATACTTTCAAAAGTCTCATGAAATGCATAGGCCCATGCTTTGTAGATCTGTTTGCAGACAGGTCAAATACTCACCTGAATCAATATTTCAGCTGGAAGCCAGATCCCCAAACGAAAGCGGTAGATGCCCTTCTCCAATCCTAGATCGAGATAAAGGGTTATGCTTTTCCCCCGTTATGTCTAATAAGTACGTGTCTGGCGAAATCTCGGGTGGGGGGGGGGGGGGGAAGAACAGTCAGATAATTCTGATAACTCTAGTTTAGCAATCCCAGGCTTGATACCCTCTGTTACTTCAAATGTCAGTAGATTATCCAGTGTTACTTCTCATGAGTCACAACACTTTATTGTCTCCCATGGAAGAGCCCCATTCTGAACAAAAAACAAATTAGCAGGGTGGGCGGTCTCCGCAGATAATTGAACTCAATTGGAATTTCAGAGGAAAATAAAGAATTACTCCTTTGGTCTTGGAAATCGGGAACAGGATCTTTTTACGACAGTGCCTGGAATAAGTGGTCTAGCTGGTGTAACTCACGGAAAATTGATCCTTTTGCATCTATCTTAGATTTTTTGACTTGGATGTATAAAGAGGGGTATCAATACAGAACTTTAAATGTTCATCGTTCGGCCATATCTTCAGTCCTGCCATATATCGATGGCGTCTCAATTGGTCAATTACCTATAGTAAAACAATTAATGAAAGGTGTTCTACAAAATATCCCACCTTTACCAAAATACCAATTTTCATGGGATTTGGATATTGTTCTCAAATATTTATCCGCTTTCAAATTACCAATAAACAAAAAACTTGATTTTTCAACAAGGTTAAAAGTTATCAATTTTATTGGCTTTGGCAGCGCTAAAAGGATATCTGAAATTACAAGGTCAGACAGAAGATTCATGTCCAGAAACAAAAGTAGTACAAATTTTCATTTACCGGGACTGTCTAAAACACAAAAAGATTGCAATAACAGATCAGTGAAATACTGCAAATTTAAAAAAAAAAAATAATATGTGTTATTCCATATTGGTATTATATTAGTAGGTTTCTCTATATGAATTGGATTTTGAATAAAAAAGCATATTCACCTGAGAAAGTGTTATTCACCGCGCTAAACGTCACGCGCTTTTACATGCAACGTTATGTTAAATGTTTCGTGTAAAATTTGTTTTGGTATATGTTTGTCATTAAATACATTTTCTTTTCTCGGAATATGGAATAAAACAATTACTGTCTTTTGTTTCGGTAAATATGGGGTTTTATTGACTTTTGAAAAACTGATATTCACTTCAGCCGTCGGCCTCAGTGAATATCATTTTTTCAAAAGTCATTAAAACCGCATATTTACCTCATCAAAAGACAGTAATTGTATATTATTTCTTGTATACATGAATATGAATTGAGAACTGAACATGTAAGGCCTGTACATAAAAATGAACCTGATCCTTTATTAAGGTTTATTAACTAAAAAACCTTTTAAAGTTCTCTCTTCACAGACAGTTGAAAATTGGATTGAATGGAATATGAAGGAGGCAGGAATCGACATCTCATTGTGTCAAGCACATTCTTGTCGAAAGGTTTCTAGCAAAGCAACAATGAGTGGCATCAGTATGGATGATATTTTGTCTATGTTAAAGTTTTAAAATGGTAAGCTTGCTTTAAACGTGCAATATTATATCGCACGAAAGTTGTTTTTATGAGGGCACACAGCGCCCGAAATGAAATATTGATTATATGATAAGACTAAAGTGAGATATAATAATGCATTTCCCACCCATTCCACCAAAATGCATTATTATAGAGAAATTAAATACGTTGCAAATAGATTTGGTATGATAACAATAAGACGACTCTTGATCTAAGCATTTCTAAACAGTATTTAATAAAATATGAAATATTACACAGAATGTTTATTCTCGAATGCAACTTAAAATATGCATTTATATCATTATATTTTTCAGAAAGGATAGAGTTGGAGGGACATGTACAAAAATGTATATGACTGGTATTCCAAACAATAATAGCAGTATTGTAGCAGTGTGGCGGAATATGATAAAGAAGATTTATATGCAGTTGTTTCGTGGACTATAAAGAAATTACTGACTTTACCGTGTATATTCTGTTAAATATTTTGATGTACATTTGATAATACAAATGATTATTTTCTGTAGTTATTTTTTTTAAGTAACTGACTTGTTATATCTATTCAGTCTAAACAGTTCAGTATTCAGATGATTGGACATACTTCACAGTTCGTAATACTTGAAAAAAAGACTTTAGATGTTGGATTATGCTTTTTGCTTAGTGAACTGATAATTGGTATTTTGGCTGTCAATTTGTTTATTCATTATCCAGATGCGTAGAAACATGTCTATGATAAAAAATATTTCAATTGTTTACTGAATCGGTTACTTTCGTAGCAGATCTACATCTTTTTAACAAGAAAATGGTATTGTATTGGTTCAGATCTTTGTTTTTGTTGTTTTATATCAAACATAATTGTTTGAAATTTAAGGTTTGGCTTCTTTGAAAGTCAATCTATTGTAGCCCGATGTTACCAATGGGCATGCGCAGTAAGGTAATACCTGTATTGTAACATTTTTTTACTCAGGGGTGTACTTTAAAGAGCTGTTATTTGATTAGAATTGAAAGTCAATGCGTTATTATATCTCACTCTAATCTTATCATATAATCAATATTTCATTTCAAAAAATCTGAAATTACACCTAAAATTCAAAGTGCTTTAAGACAGACATCTGAGCTTAATGCCAAACCAATAACACACCAATGTAGTTAAACATACATAAAAATTGCTTAAGGAAGCTATAGCTCTTGTTTCATTATATGAAAACGTAAACATGTTATTAACCATTTTAACATTAGCAATTACATTGAATTTATCGTCAAAACACTGTTACAGTTCTGAAAACCCCATACAATTTAATTGATTGATTGATTGTTGGTTGCTTTACGCCGCATTAGCACAAAAAGGCTCTATCGCGGCGAGAGTTAATTCGAAAATTGTATAATGTAAAGCACTTTTTTAAAATAAGACAAAAATTCCTTCAATATACTAAAATTATAGACTAAAGTAAATTGATTATTTACAAATAAAAATCAAAAGTAAGATAACGCGAAAAAAATTTAAAACGACTTCAATATAATAACATTTGTATATTCTATAATAGATTCCAATTTCTTTTAAAAATGCAACAACATTTGTAAATGGAACATCATTAAATAAATCATACATATTATTGACATTGAAATGCATCTTACGAATATCAGCAAGTCAATACAATTAATTAAAACATGTTTAATAGTATACTTGCAGTTGCAAGGTACACATTGTGGTTCATCTTCATTTTTTTAAGGATTTTCGTGTGTTATTCTAGTATGACCAATATGACATCTAGAAATAACACACTAATCTTTTCTTGACATAAAATTATTGAAAGTTTTGCATAAATTAGGTTTAATTTCATGTAATTCATTATCATCTTTTTTACTCCATTCATTTTTCAATATATAAAAAACATATTCTCTAATATTAGATTTAAAATCAGTATATGGTATATCACAGTTAGATAAAGTGTCAACCAGGGCTTGCGTTGCCTCAAGGTCTACAGCTGTGTTTCCACGGATTCCAACATGACTCGGAACCCATAGAAATATTATTTCTTTAAAAAGAATTTTTAAATTCCTCATTACATATAACATTTTGAGAATTGTTGGGTTTTTAATTTTAGTATTCTGTAAAGCTTGTAAGCATGAAAGTGAAAATGGATGTATGAGATAGCAAACGGAGAGTTGCAGCGCTGTCTCTGAGGACAGCAGCAGATGCAACTATGTCACCATCTTTTGATCCATCAGTTTAGACAGTTGAAAAATCTAGATAATTGACTTTAATTTCAGCATAGTGTTGCTGAATTAAAAGAGAATTTGTTTTATTGCTATTGTGTTCACGGAGATCAAATACTATTTTTGGGAAGTTCCGCTTGGAGGACATTTGCAAGTTTTAATTTGAGCAACAGATTTTAAATCAAAAGAAGCTAAATGTGGTTTTAAACGTATACCTAACGGAGGAATTTTATTTTAATATTTTGCAAAAATATCTTCATAAATCGGATTAAAAACACAGCTGTAGGCAGGATTATCTGAGTATGTTTTTAGTTTGACAGCATATTGAAGTTTAAGCTTCAAACGTATGTTAGAGAGTGAGTGATAATCAGACTCTACATACAGAATCTCAACTGGTGAGGTTTTAAATGCTCCAAGACAGAGACCAAAACCCTGGTGATGCACAGCATCGAGACTCTGTATGTAGGCTTCCTTGCAGAGCCATACACTATAGAGCCATAATCAAGTTTATATCTAACTAGATATCTTTATAAATTAAGTTAAATGTTGCGATCAGCACCCCAGTCAGTACTGCCGACCAATTTTTAAAATATCTACTGCTTTTAAACATCTCGATTTTAACATTTTAATATGGGGTAGAAAGGTTAACTTTTTATCGAAAAAAGAAATTTGGTTTGATCAACCATTTTAACTGGGTTGCCGTACAAAAAGAGTTCTTGGTCAAGATGCAATTTCCGTTTGTTACGAAATGCATCCCGACCGTGTTTGACGTGGAAAATTTAAAAACCATTTTCCGAGACCCATTTTTCAATTCTTCAAAGACATAATTATAATTTTCTTTCTATGTTATTCATATTTTTGTCTCTGTAACATATTAAAAATCATCAACGTACAATGAACCTCGAATATTACTTTTTAAAACTTCAACAAGGCTGTTGATTTCAAGACTAAATAATGTAACAGATATAATACTGCCCTGAGGGACACTCTTCTCTTGATCATACAGATAAGACATGGTCAAATTTACTCTAACATTTAATTGTCTGTTACAGAGAAAATTAGAAATAAAATTTGGCATATTGTCTTTCAACCCCATATCAAATAGATCTTTAACAATACCATATTTCCATGCAGTATCATAGGCCTTTTTAAGGTCGAAAAAGACCGACACCACATGTTCATTTTTCCCAAACCATTACGGACAACTGATTCGAATAGAACAAGATGATCTAGAGTACTGCGGCCCTATCGAAAACCACAATGGATATTGGATAATAGCCCATTTAATTCCAAGAACCAAACAAGGCGATCATTGTCCATCCGTTAGAGTGTTTTACAGACACAACTGGTAAGAGCAATTAGTCGATAATTAATAGGATCCGTGCGATCTTTACCTGGTTTTGGAATAGGCACGACGGTTGCAAGCTTCCAGATTGATGGTAAATCACCAGATTCCCAGATGTTATTCATGAGCTGCAAGAGAGCTTCCAGCAAGGAATCTGGCAAGTGTTTTAAGAGTTGGTAGTGAATATTATCAGGCCCACAAGCTGTATCATGACAGAGATGTTTTAAGGTCTTCAAGGGAAAATAGTTTATTATAATTTTTACCATTTATTATTTAAAGTTTAATTTATTTTTTTCTTTTTGTTTTTTAACTTTTTTAAAATCTTACCTGTATATGTTAGAAGAGGAAGATTTCGCAAAAGTTTCACCAAGCTTGTTGGCAATATCCTTTTCATGTGTTAATAAATCATTGCTGTCTTTCAAATGTTTTACAGTGGCTTTAGAATTTTTCCTTTTATTTTTTGTATTAATTCCAAACTTTTGTCATTGGAGTGCGAGATGTTATCCCCGAGACTATTTTTTTCCAGGATGTTCGTCGGACTTGCCTACCAGTCCACAGTGCCTTAGCGCGAAAAATACTAAATTACTCAAGTTTTCCGTCGTTTGTTGTTGATTGAACCGTCTTTCAGATTTTTTACGGTCACCTATGGCTTGATAACCATGGTTTGCTTGGATGTTTGGGATTTGACTAGGTCTTAGGAACAGTTCTGTCAGCAATTGACATTCAAATTGTATAACAAGTTAAGATGGGATTTTGTACAGTCTCAAACATCTTTGACTGAAGTTCCGCTTGACAGAGATTCTTAAACAAGGACCAGTCCGCCTTGTACAGTTTTTAACGTGGTACTCTCTGTTGGGCAGTAGTAAAACGATGTGCAAGCACTATTGGAAAGTGATCACTTCCACATAGATTATCATGAACACGCTGAATAATCCAGAAGAATAGAGGGATCGCATATAGTGATATAAATCGAAGAACAAGACCCGTTTTTAGGATGAAGATAAGTATTAGATCCATCATTAAAATTACATAATCTTTCTTGAAAGACAAAGTCCTCAATGATCTTACCTTTGGAATTATGAGACTTGCTACTCCACAATAAATTTTGGACATTGAAGTCGCTCATAAGTATAAATGGTAATGGTAGTTGATCAGTGAGGTTTTTGAATTTTGCTTTATCTATAATTGAATTGGGTGGAATATATATCGAACATAATGTTATTGTTATATCTAATGATAAACGAATTGCAACTGCCTGCAGATCCGTGGTGAGTTGGACTGTGCTATGATAGACGTTGTCCTTTACAAAAAAGGATGATCCGCCTGCAGCTAGTTCATCTACCTTAGAAAATGTGCTATGCTTGTTGTATCCTTTCAAAGATACATTGTCACTTTCTTTTAGAAACGTTTCTTGAAGACAGAATGCAATAGGTAAACATGACTGAACTAGAAGTGTTAACTCGAGAAGATTTATTTTATGACCTCGGCAATTTCATTGGATGATATTAGTCATTATTTGATAATAGAAGGGCGATTGCTGTCGAGTTTGACAGCATTCTTATTTCGCTCACCCTGAGATTGTGATCTTTCGGGTGGCGGAACACTTTCGATTTCCATTTCAGTTTCGTCGATAAGTGTTGAAATTCTGTTGTGTGAGGATAGTCGTCGATCTGCAGGACCACACGCAGCTGGTTTTACTCCGCCTCGACCCCTATCCCGCGACCTCGAATCAGAAGACCTCTGAGAGTATGTATTTACTGGCTTCTTTTGGACATCCTTCTTTTCTGGAGAACGAAGAGGCGATGGGACTCTAGTAGACTTTGTACTGGATGAAGAAGATAACTTCTCAGATGCAGATGAAGGAAGACTAATTGAGGGGGGATAATCATCTATGTCACTGGGAAGATCCTAGACAGATTCACCGCCTCAACTGTCTTATTTAACTGTTTCTTTTTTACTTGATTTCTTTCTTTTTTTTCTTTTTTTTATGGTGATGATAATGAGCTCTGTAAGGAAGATTGAGTTTACTGAGTACTGGTTTTAGAAGATTTTGGTTTTCTTGGAATTAATATTTGATCGTTAGGTTCTGTTTCAACACGCATTGCAAATGTGTCCGCATCAATTGGCCAAGTCATGCGAGTTGGTATATTCTCGTGACTTAATGAGCGGATACCTTTGCAGGCGTACGATGGTCTGTTTGAAACATGGAGATCATTGGAAACAGAAGCTATCTGTTTAGCTTCTCGGTAACTGATGTTTCTTTCTGCTTTAATTTTAATAATATGTTTTCTTTAAGGTAAACAGGGTAGTCCTAGACGATGAAAAATGGGATTCACCACAGTTTACGCATTTAGAAGATTCAGAGTTACAGTTTGTTTCCTCGTTTACTTCGAAAGTACACTTGAAACATCTTTGCGTACCACGACATTGTTTGCTTCCATGACCAAAATGTTTACAAGAAAAGCATCGAATTGGGTTAGAGATAAACATGTCAACTTTGAATCCAAAGCAGCCTGTAGTAATATATGGAGGAGGAGTTTGAGTTCTTCAGGTCAAAATATATGTTTGTAATTTGATTATATTTCCATTCTTTTTTATTTAAAATGTAACAACATCAGTGACACCTTTGCTTGAAAGTTCCTCACAGATTTCTCCCACGGTAAGGTCATCAAGGTATTGACTTCTGTCTCGAATGATCCCTTACAGCTGTTCAAATTGTTGTGAGAAGAGGCAGAAACAGGAAAGTTTGTTATAATTGTAGTCATTGTAAGCAAATTTGTTGATTGACTTTTGTTGGAACATTCAACCAACAAATTGCCAGATCTCAATTTTGATACTTTTTTTACAGTACCAGAACCGCTTTGCATTTGTTTGTGAATTACGAAGGGTGATATGTTTGAAATTGATTTTGCATCTGTTCCTTTTATTGCAATAAATCTGGGTCAACTGTCATGTTCCCGACAGGGCACTGAATCGTCACATTTTCTTTTCTTATGTATTAAAGCTGATTTAGAGGTGTTTTTTCTTTGTGCAATAAGAAAGGAGAAAGGATCACCATTCTTGTCATCCGCCCACATCGGAGTGCCTAAAAGGCCGATGCTGTGTTTCCGTGGCAAACCGGGATCAAGTTATAATGCTGAAAACGAGCTCCAAATATAATGTAGCTGGTCCCCAAAATAAGCTCCTAAGATCCAATGCGGAAAGCACCCGATGTTCCAAGAATAGTATACCCAAGCAGGGCGTATCCATCAAGCGAAATAGAAAGCGTATCACTTGATTGACCCATAAGCCATCGCCGTCTTCAGTTATCCGAAATATAAAAGCTTAATGTTAAACACATGTATATATAATGAAAATTGTTACAAGAAAGCTTATTGTTAAGGATTAACTGAAGGGCTCGACATGACCAGCCGATTGATCGAACTGGGTTCATCCGACCTCCCGTTGAGATGATATCGGAGCCAAAGCAGCTTATTGAACTATAGTCTCGTACGTCCGGGTATTTTCTGACCGTAAGGAGTCTGGCTATAGCTCTCATCCACCAGGATCTCGTCAACCACCGACACGGGTAGCAACCCTCGGCAAAAGGGTAGAGATCCTATTTTATTCAAAACATCGGGCCACTCGTACGATATTAGGATCACTTTAGTCTGGTCTCTATCCTTTGACCTGTCCAGCATGAGTAATCCTACCAGGAGACCAGCTGGCATAGCTCTTGGGGTCACTGAGACACGCAAGCCCCCCGTACCACGGCAAGGTTTTCGATCCACCGAGGGGCCATACAATTTAAAATACAAACATATAAACATGAATATGTAAGTTGCTACTATTTTGAAAATGTCAATTGCAATGTTGAATCTTATACAAAAGGAAAACAGCAGTTAGTATATCAATAATATGCGTTTTAAGCGCTTGTCTTGAATTTGACCCTCACCAGGAATGTCAACATTATGTCGACTTCTGTTAAATCAAAAAGCACACCAGTTAAAATATTTGGTAAACAACGTTGTCTGTGTAATGGACAGATTAATATCAAAGAAATGATTTTATCACCAAAAACAACCCAGAGCATTGTTTGTATAACAATTTTTTTTAAAGCTCATATTCTAGTGTGATACATATTAGACATTAGTACAACAAAAGATTCAAGTACCCTTTATTTTTTGTATGATCAATTGAAAAAGTGAATACACACCTCATGGAAACAAGATCTGAAAATGAGTAGATGCGCCAGACGATCGTTTAGTCTGCATAAGATCAGTAACACTCGAATAAAAAGTTACAGAGCCAATTAAAGAACAAAGTTTAAAAGTATGGAAGACCAATGACAGACTCTCTATTTTCTTAATTTGTTGCTTAGTGATAAGTATGGCTAAAAAAAAGTAAAGATACGCTCAGTATTTGTGTAATAAATATTATATTTGGTTGATGTTATTTGTACGTTTTAAATTGTTCTTTCTTTCTAATGACAAATCCTAGATTTTAAGTTAACGTACATTTGTATCTATCTGGGTTTTTTTTCAAATTATTGTATAAATTATAAATACATGTCTTTTAAAAAAAACATATAATATGATGCAATTGTTACAGGTTTACACTTGTCTCAATTACAACTTGCTTACATCAGCAAAGTGTATTATTATTAGTTTATCTTATCAAGTCATCAGTAATTTGCGTGATTGCTGCGTGCTCTGTGTCGTACTTTGTTCAACACCGAAAAAACCTAACGTGCTTAATCAGCATACGAATGAACTTCAATCTTTTTAACTACAATTTTAAAATTCTCCTATTTCATCATAAATCAAACAATTGTTTTTTTTTCTTCTTAGTTATGTACAACGCGCCTTACAAGAACTGTAGATTAAAAGGACATATATATTCGAATATTACTGTACGTATTCTTCATATCTCGTTTATATATAACGTCGGAACAAGAATCCTTTACGAAAATAAAGCCTTGTATAACAATGTCTTTCAAATATTTGAGATGTTACATGTGTATGAGATGTTATACCAATACTTTAATTTAATGAAACAATTATAAAAAAGATAGTGACCAGGGGTTAAAAAATCCACTAGCCCGACGCCCGGGACTACAGCATTTGGACCTCGGGCAACCAAAACTTGTAACCTAATATGCCCGAAGGACTAGTAACAAAACATTATTGGCTTTTTCAAAATAGAAAGTGGGAAATCCCCTCATCACCATTCTAGCTTAGCCAATCAGATTCGACTACATCATCCCAGATTCCCAGAGTTTGAACTGATTTTGTAAACGTTTTAAAATAGAACAAATAACTTGGTGTGGATCCCGAACTTTCAATGTCGATTTGTCATTACAGGGGGTATTGTACACTGGTTATGCAACCGGGGAAATATAATGTAACCTGATTAATAATTTATTGCAATCATATGTTAATCCCTAATGACAGTAATTTAAAAACCTGACTTTTGTCAGAAATAAATGTGTAACATGTGTACATGTTATGGACGCCATTTTGTTTTATTTGCAAACTGTAGAAGCCTCCAGAACCATAACCTAAACATTTAAAAGTCTTCAGAAAACCTAAACTTGATGCAATAATATTTCATCAATCATGATTATCTTTATTGATATTCAAATGGATTCGATTTTAAAGAAATACAATTTATAACAAAAACAATTTCAGTTTAGAGACTGCTCAGTTTGTAGTCAATATATAGCCCATAATTAGCTTACCTGTGATAAATGTAAATATATGGATATTGCCATACTTCCTTTATAAAACAATTATAAAAGACACAAACTATGAATGGTGATATTTAATCACATAAATATTTGAGATCATTTAATTTATTTTAATAAAGAGATTTTAAAACTGAAAACAAATATGAGCATTTCACATAACCAGCTGATAATTCTTTTACACAAATGTGATGATGTATTTTATAAAATTACTCCAATCCTTTTATATACCATATATAATACTATAGCAGTGGTCAAGAGTTGTATCATATCGGGATTTGGCCAACTCTTTCTTATAGAATAGTCAAGGAATATTCAATTATCATGATCAACGACTTGAATATATCTGCTAATGGGATGTTTTTTTGTTGACATAAGTTTTTGGTATCCAATTTGCTAAAATCTACTGTACAACGGATAAAAATTGTAAAGTTTATAGAATTCATTGTATTTTGCAGCAAACTCTGAGTTTGTAAGGCATACTCGGGCTAGCAGGTCAGTTTTGTTGGGCTAGTAGTTCTTCCAACAGGGCTAGTAATCCTTCTACCAATTAGCCCTGGGCTAGTGAGCTATAACAAAATTTCTTAACCCCTGGATACTTTTTAGTCATCATGTGCCTTGTGTAAAGGTAGAGGTCATGATGAACGCCTCCAAAAATTTAACCCACAAACATCATATGTCGCAGAATATACATAAAATGCATTTGTGTATCAGTTACCAGCAAGGCTGAACTGGTGATGGATTGTTTACCTCTATGAACCATCGGGACATTTCCATGTTTAATATATAAGACGATTTCTTTAAATAATCTAGGAATTACACATTATTGGCCCGATATAAAAGGAGTAAGTTCGATACGAGCAATAGTTCACCCAATCATATGGACCTATGATTAAGATAGAAGAAATGTTTGAAGTTGACGAATATATCAAGAAGTAGCAAAATATGTAATTTCAGTTGCATTTGAACATAAGAAAACTAAATATTTTAGTCAGAAATATAAAAATGTTAACATTTTAAAACACTAAGTATTCCCAATGATATTTGTGTCGAGACCGCCATTCCGTCACTTTTTGTCCGAATTTGACCAACAGAAACTAGAACTATAACCTTATTTTTACTAACATGGGCAACACAATGGGTGCTACAATGAGCATGATTTGCTTAACCATCCGGAGCACCAGAGATCACCCCAAGTTTTTGATAGGCTTGTGTTGCTAAGTCTTTAGTTTTATATATTGTGTTTACTATTTATGTATCTTTTTTTTTTCTTTTTACCCGTGCCATTGTCCGTTTTTTCGTTAATTTGAATGTCTTTTTCGTTGACACGTGCAAACTTTACTGCGTTTTAGTAGTGATTGTAAATGTGTTCAATTAATTTCAATTGAAAAGAATACTGACTGCCATTTGATGACATTTGATGACATCATGAAAAAGTACGTTAACTTATTTGTGAACATGAAAAGACATACCGTCTATTTAGTTTGTGTATTATATATGACTGACTGACTGTTACACAATGTGTTACATTGATCAATACATCCTAATTCTAAATCACAGCTGAAATGAGGAATTATTTATGGTTTGATCGATCATAATAACTTTGCTACAGGATTTAGTCAATCTTGGTCATAGAGATCCTAAAAATGTAATGAATATACAACTTTCTGGATTTCAATTGTTTCCTTTTAAACGATGCTGATTCAGATAAGTCAAGATATTATAAAGCGATTCTCAACATTGTTTTATGACGAATTCTTTTTTGTCGAGTCTCATTGTTTTAATCAATAACAAAAGGTTATCAATAGCAATTTTAAAAAAATGATTTATTTACAGGACTTAGAGGTCAACCATATGCACATGTAGTTTGAAATGTTCTCCATGACAGATCAAACTCAACAAGAACTGTAACTTCGGTGGCGCCAGTGGTATTGTTGGAGGTGGTAGTGGACTTATTGGTCCAATCGGTGGTATTGGAGGTCGAATTGGAAGTGTTGTAACATGACCATCAGTGTCATTGGAGGAGGCAGCAATGTTGTCAGTGGAACAATTGGTAAAGGATGATAGTATTAAGTAATGTACGTTTATATATTGTTTTCTATATATGATCTATGTTTTTGAGTATTCCATCTGTATTGCCAGTGTATGTCCATTATACAATTATAGCTATTATATTACTGAGGAGGCGTATATCCAAATTGATCAAACCGAGTAAGGGTTGTTTTACAACGGCTTTAGTCCGAGGGGAATAACACTTACTCGGGTTGACCATTATGGATATTCACTGACTCAACGGGTCATACTTGTTTTATTATACCGAATGAACATATTACATGAAAAATATAGATGGCCCTGAAAAGTGTGGATATTTATTTCCCTGAGGGTATCACAAGCCCAGTAGTCAGCACTATTTGAGCTGACATGAATTGTCATTGATATGGTTATATTTATAAATTTACTGTTTACAAATTTTATTTTTTTTTGAAATACTAAGGCTTCCCTACCTCAGGCATAGATTACCTCATCTGTATTGGCAAAACTTTTGGTTCTCAATGCTCTTCAGCTTCGTACTTTATTTGTCCTTTTTAACTTTTTTGGATTCGAGCGTCACAAATGAGTCTTTTGTAGACGAAACGCGCGTCTGGCGTATATACTGAATTTAGTGCTGGTATCTATGATGAGTTTATAAAAGTTATATTTATATGTTTACTCTTTACAAATTTTAGAATTTTTTGAAATACTAAGGCTTTTCTACCTTAGGCATAGATTACCTTAGCTGTATTTGGCAACTTTCAAGAATTTTGGTTCTCAATCCTCTTCAACTTCGTACTTTATTTGGCCTTTTTAACCTTTTTGGATTCGAGCGTCACTGATGAGTCTTTTGTAGACGAAACGCGCGTCTGGTGTATATACTAAATTTAGTCCTGGTATCTATGATGAGTTTATTTACAAGAGATATCATCGACACTAGAATAATGGCTTAGTCTTGTATGATCTTGTTCTGTCGTCACTTTATTGTCTTCTAACCTGGCCGTTACCCCATTTGTTTTTGTTTTATCAAATCAAACTGATTTTTTTTTCATTAAACACTTGTTGTGTTACGTGCATCTGGGACTCCAATAAAACATTATACATATTAACTATTTACTGTATTTTATCATTATAGGTACTCAAGAACACCAAAAACGACCTGTTATGATATGTCTGTTATTAGTAGTGTTTTATAAATAAAAATGCAAACCGATTTTGATGATTGTTTTGTTAACAATAACATGCTGTGTTTTTGGTGTTTAATTAACAATCTGTTAATTTGACCTTTACATTTTGAAAGTTTTGTATATGTTGTACGTCACGGGTAAAGTCAACAAAACGAGAAAAGACAGTAACATTTTACATTTAGTAAAGCAGATTTGACAAACAAACGTGAGGTGTTATGTTGTGCTGTAAAAACAAAATCACAGCTTTCTCGAGCTAAGGCGTGAACTTTCTGAAACATCTGTTTTTTGTCAGGTTAGTGTGTATAGAAACATGTTTTATATAAATAATTAAAATCTCAAAAATACAGAACTCCAAATTGTAGAGTCCATAATAAAATGGAAAAATCAAATACTCAAACACATCAAACCAATGAACAACAACTCTCATAGTCCTGACTTGGTTTTTATGTAGAAAACTGTGGATTTAACCTGCATTTATATCTAGCTAAACCTCTCTTTTTCTCAGCCAGTTGCATCGATTTCCATCATATTAAAAAGATCTTGTGTAAAGATCTTGATCCCTATAGAAACAAACACATTATAACAGAGTAACATAAACAGAATTTTCATAAGTAATACTATCTCATAACACAATCTGTAGAAGCTAAGCAAACAATGTATGCATCTTATATAATATAACTTGTGGAGAGCTGATTACAAAATACATTTTCTTCTTGCTAATAATTTTACTTTGTCTCTTCCTCGCCGATCAGAATGTTTAACACATCGGTAAGTAATTACAACCTTAACTGAGGCAACAGATCTTAAAACCCAGAACTTCTGAGTCGTTTCATAACACAAACAACTGGACATGGGACTTGGGTATTTGCTTGCATCTTTCTTTGTAAGAAAAGAAGTCAAACAAATTATTAGAAATGGGTTTTTTTTTTCGACATATTACTAGAACGCATGCTTTCGCGTTGTTATGCTATACGCTGTATTCGTAATTTTGTGGTGAAACTGTTTAATGTTTTTTTTTTTTCTTTTTCTGTGGCTTCCTTTGATCATTCGTTAATTTTGTTTTTAAACTAAAAATACTCAAATACTCATTTTCAAATCAATATCAGTATTAATAATACAGACATGGTTGATGCTATATAACATGAGTACAAATTATGTCATTGCAAAACACATCAGACATTAACGAATTAACTCATCATATATACCAGGATTACATTCTGTATTTACGTCAGACGCGCGTTTCTATTACACAGGACTCGTCAGTGACGCTCGAATAAAAATAAAATTAAAAAGGCAAAAAAATTACGAAATTCAAGAGCATTGAGGACCAAATTCCTAAACAATTTGTCTAACACAGCTAATGGAAATTAAATAATATTGTAGGTAATTTGTTATGGTGTAGATATACTTTGTAATGTGTATAGTGCAAACGTGTAATGGTGTAAGTTCGAAATTTACACCATCCAAGGACTGTATAATGAATATATGAATATTTGCTTTAAAAGTTATTTCAAGTTAAAATGCAATTAAAATGTTTTGTCATTTTACTTTGATAATATGCGTATAAGTTGTGATTTCGATCTGATTGTTAATTAAGATAAAGCGAAACCCAACGTCCACGGCTTCCCTTTTCATTTTCACACAATTACTATCATTGTTTTCATAGAACATTGCAAGGTTCATGTTCGGAACCAAATCGAAATATATTGGTTTCACTAATGTTTTGCAATAATTATATCACATAGTCTATAATTATGTTTATAAAGAGATAGATTCCTTCTGATAAGAAATTATCAAGATTGTATTATATATGCTATTTATAAATTTTATATGTTTGCAATCAATCCTACACTAATATAGCGTTTCGGCGGTATTTTTTATGATAAATAAAATATTGTTATATAGGTCCGCCATCATCAGGGATTGTCCTATATGTTTCAAAAATTATGGTTTCTTTACCTTGGTCGATGTCAGAATATCTGATAAATTTCTGTGCCTTTTATAAGCAATTATCGGTTTTTTGTGAATACTTCATTGCAAACCACATTATCTCTTATGAGATGCCAATGTTTTAAAAGGTGTTTTCGTAATTTGCTTATGCATGGATTATATTTAGTAGCCATTACAAGAGGAATTTCCTCTTTACGTTTCCCTTCCTTAGTTGAAAACAAATGTTTTCTCTCTTTGTTTAAGGCTTCATTGAAGCTAGACATGATTTCAGTGTCAGTGTAACCCCTATTTATCAAATTCTGTTTGAACTTTAAGAGAATTTCTCTAAGGTCATTATCATTGTTTGTTGATCTTCTGTAACGAATTACTTCTCCCGGATAAATGCTTTAAACACGTGCTCCGTATGAGAGCTATTTCTGTGCAAATATAGAAAATAATTCGTAGGTTTGAAATGGGTTTTCATGTCTAATATATTATCTGCTATAAATCTTCTGCCCTTGAATAAATGAATGTCTAGAAATGTTGTGTCAGATTCTGAAATTTCATATGTGAATTTGCGAAATTTGTGATGGCTATTAGCCAATTTAAAAAATTCTTCAAGTTCATGTCTTTTACCGTGGTGTATTATTATTCCACCATCCATGTATCTGGCATAATAAAATATGTTTGTCTTGTAAGGAAATGACGAAATAATTTCTTTCATTATTTGATATAATAAAATATTACAACATTCCGGTGCACAGCAGGCCCCAATTGCAGAACCTAGACATTGTTGATATAATTGATCATTAAATTCAAAGATATTATGTTGCAGAACATATCCCAAGAGGGAAACTAAATCATCTGTAGAGGGATATTTTATAGTGTAATGCGATTTATCAAATGCATCATATGCTGCTCCTACTGCTAAAAGAATTTCTTCATAATTATTAATCCGATACCCAAAAATAACATGTCAGATAAAAGAGACACCTTAAATTATAGGGGTATTGCTTTAGCCCCAACTTCATATAAATTATATTGTAACATATTAAACTTGAGGCTGTCTCAATGGGTTGAAGATAATATGTCCTTAGTTGATGATCAAAATGGGTTCCGGAAGGGAAGGAGTACCATAGATTAAATATCTTCACTTACCAGTTTAGTCGATGTTCGTAAAAAAACTACGAAAATCCACCTTTTGTGCATTTATCGATTTTAAGAAGGCGTATAATACGATTAATAGGACATTATTATGGGAAACACTCACATCTCTGAGGGTTGATGTAAAAATGTGTATGGCTATTAAGTCCCTTTATAATGGGGTCAGGTGCTCGATAGCCAATAGCTTCAATACAGATTGGTTTACTGTGAACTGCGGTTTAAAAGAAGGCTGTCCACTTTCTCCTTTATTATTTAACATTCGTATAAATGGATAAGCTGTATACTTAAAATCATTTGATTTTGGTGTTGACATTGGGGGAGAAAAAGTATGTATTTTATTATATGCTGATGATATCGTACTGTAAGCAAATACTGAGAATGAGTTACAAAACCTCTTAGATGAGTTATATCATTGGTGTACTGACAATAAAATGACTATTAATTCATGTAAGAGTAATGTTGTCCATTTCAGACCGACCTCATTTGAACGATCAAGTCACGTCTTTAAGTGTGGGGATATAAATATTGCTACTAGCAGTGAATATGCTTATCTAGGCCTTGTTTTAAATGAGTTTCTAGACTTTAGTATTACTGCAAAAGCAGTTGCTAGGTCAGCAAACAGATCTCTAGGTCTGGTTATAGCTAAGTGTAAAGCTATTGTGGCATGTCATATGACGTCTATAAAAAACTATTTGATGCACTTGTAAGTCCTATTGTTGAATATGGTGCCTCGATTTGGGGATGCAAGAATTTCTCATACATTAATGCGATTCAAATGAGAGCGTGTAGGTTCTTCCTTGGTGTTGGTAAATATACACCTAATCCAGCTATTGTGGGAGACATGGGGTGGATTCAAATTTACCATACTCAATGGAAAGTAATTGCAAGACACTGGCACAGATTAGTAAATATGGAGCCAGATCGTATTAATAGGAAAATATGCATATGGGCAGATGAGGTCAGTCTGAAACATAGAATTGTGAAAAATTGGAATTTCATTGTTAAAAAATATTTCACGGAACTTGAATTGGTTGACTTTTGTAATACAAACACTAATATTAATAAAAATATGTGTATTGATACAGTCATGTCAAGAATGTTTGATATTTATATTGAAGAATGGAAAAGTATTGTTAGTTCATCCTCTTCCAGACGGGGAAATGGGCGTAATAAATTGAGAACCTAAAATATTTTTAAGCAGGAGTATGTTGTAGAAAACTACTGCAAACTGTTAATGCCTTTTTGTGAAAGAAGCGCCTTTGCAAAATTTAGATGTGGGGTGGCTCCTATTAGACTGCAAACTGGGAGGTATGAAAATTTGTCGCTGGAAGAGAGATGTCGTTTTAATTGTTTTAATACTGTCGAAGATGAATATCATGTTATTTTACATTGTCCTGTTTATAATGATCTTAGACAAGTTCTTTTTACTGAGTCTCTTGAAATTGATGAACATTTTAATAGTTTTACAGATTGTCAGAAAATGGTATTTTTATTTTCGAAACAAGATATTATAAGATTATGTGCCAAAACCTGTAATTTTATTCTTAAACGACGCCGAGAAGTTTTATATTGTAAATAATAATTAAATACTTTTGTTGTATAATTTTACCGTTCAGGTTTAATATTTATTATGTACATATACATATTCTTTTAAATGATTATCGTCTCTCATAAATCTGTACAGATTGGCTTATGTATACAAAATGTATCTTTTTATAAATGTATTGTGTAATTTTATACATAAGGTGAGACGTAAATAAAATATTGAATTGAATTGAATTGTGTACAAATTGTGATTTCATTCGTTTGATAAAGTATATTCAGCTGTGCTCCACTGATATATTTTTCTACAAATGTGAGTCATTTAAATTTCTCTTGATGCATTAAAAATGATAAATAAATAAATGATTGAGGTCGATCAGGCAGGCTTAACCTTCTATATATATTGAAATTTTTCTTTTTCTTTTTTTAGGGGGGGGATCTTTTTGACATTATTATCTTCATATGTTTAGGAAAAACATAAACTTGGCTTTGAAAACATTAATAACTTACAACATTATCAGGAGCATTAATGTCAGCTTTGTTACTGAAGTGATCATTCTTTTTTATGCATCTTTTTGACGTTAATCTCCTCAGAGGTTTAGGAAAAACATACATTTTGCTTTAAAAATGTTGAATATGATCGTTCCGTAACATAAATGTGCAATATTTTGAGACCCTGTTGGTATTTTGCAGAAAAGGGGTCCTTCTTTTCAACATAATTAATAACTTACAACATTGTCAGGAGCATTAATATCAGCTTTGTTATCGATCAAGAGATCTGCGACTTTGACATTCCCCTGTTTCGCTGCTTTATGAAGAGGTGTAGCTCCCTGTAATTCAGCAAAGTGAAAATTGAAAAAAAATACATTATTTTTAACAAACACAAATACAATTATGGGTAATTCTGTGATGAAAAATTTAACAATAAAAAGAAGTAGACTAAGATAAGACTTAAAATGTTACATGCAATGTTATTCTTGTTGAGTAAACTATAACATGTATAAACATAATGTGTTTTAGTTGATTTCAGTCTCTGATGCATACATATTTAGTATGAATTGATTTTGGCTTTTAACTAGCTTTCAGTAACTGCGAGTAATATCAAATCGAACTTTCGTGATATATAATTTAAAGGTATGGTTGTCTTCCGGCATCTTGGATTGTAAAAAACAGAGAACCTATATTTTCTATCAAATTAGCAAAATTTGATGCAGGAATGCAAATATTTAATGTGCATTTTCATTTGAAAGAACCAATTCATAATAATATAATTTATAAATAGTAATATTTTTTTTTTTATAAGTGATGATTATTTTTGGTTGTTTTTAAATGTTTTTGAATTATAATTTTAAGGGGAGGTACCTCTAAAACAGTGCATTTTCTGAATGATTCTTCATTGAATTTTCCTATTTCGTATTTTAGCCGGAAAAAAACGTACGATGACCCTATCTTTTCTTTTTATATTCCCAAAGCATTGTCTAAAAGTTATCTTTTCCTAATTTAATTTATCATTTTGTTTAGTGTCTAATCACCGATTGCTGTTTTTTCCTGAATAATCTTTACAAAATGTGTAATTTTGTCACAACCTGTAGCTTGCGAAAATGCGCGGTAACTTATCATTTTTATTTTATTTTTGAACATATATCAATAGATACTTCGTTTTGGCAGAGTATGACCAAATTCTATCATTTTTATTTTAGACTCCCATACCACCTTAATTTTGGATGTAACGCATCTTTTGATTGACTGATAGTGTTTTGTCTGTCAGCTCAAATACATCTTTTTTCATGTGACGTCGACGTCACCAACGTGTTTTCATTATTTATCCCGGGTGAAATGGAAACTTACAATTCAGTTATAAGGAATGACTGTAAATTTGTATTTGTCATTCCGAAATAACATTAAAAAAATGTGGTGAACACTTTTTTATTTAATTTGCACTACATTTTTTATGTTATGTCTTCATAGACAAAAAAATATTACTGTCATTCCTTAAGTATCTTATATGAAATGTATTATATATCATGGTATAGCGAAAATGCGTTTTGCCGAACCACCCGATCGCCATCCGACTGTACACGACCTTAACTCGACCATCACGACTCCGTAATGATTCCATTACATCTCCATCCCGACAACAAAATGAATACTTCTTCGATAATTCCGATCAATTTACGATCTTTACACGATCTTTACTCGACTAGCTAGACCAAATTATCTCAGCTTGATATGGAACAGACCATATCGACCTGATCGTATATGGGTCGTAGGGATAATCGGGAATTGGTCGGTTATGCACATAGTATAAACACGTCTGAATTTTTTATCCCCCGCCGCATCGGAGTGGGCATTAAGTGTTACCCTTATCTGTCCGTACGCACGTATGTCCCAACATGGCCCTTTATAATGTTATACATGCTAGCTATGGCATTATTTAGTTTGAAGAGAACATAGAAGCAAACAAGATAGTGTGGATAGGATCGGCCGCCAAAAAATCTATGTGAGGCAGTGGCTAACACAACGACCACTGTGTTGGCAGTATGAGTGACTTGCACTTACTTAACAAAGAGGAATCCAATGCTTATAGTGTACACTGACATGTAATGGTAGTTGTATTGCTCTTTTTAGAATTTGTCACTGGATTAGAACTTATGTTAGATAGCAATATACATAAACTGTACCCTCCCCATTTCCTGGCTTTCTTACAAATATAGCGTACTGTTTGTCAACTATAAACAAGATCATTCGTTATCAAGATCATTCTTTATTTAAATCATTCTTTATTAAGATCATTCTGTATCAAGATTATCCTTAACAAGATCATTCTTTATTAAGATCATTCTGTATCAAGATCATTCTTTAACAAGATCATTCCTATTCAAGACCATTCTTTCTCAAGATCATTCTTTATTAAGATCATTTTTTAACAGGATCCTTCTTTAACAAGATCATTCCTTATCAAGACCATCCTTTACCAAGCTCATTCATTATCAAGATCATTCTTTACCAAAATCATTCTTTAACAAGATCATTCCTTATCATGACCATTCTTTATCAATATCACTCTTTATTAAGATCATTCTTTAACATGATCATTCTTTAATAAGATCATTCTTTAACAAGATCATTCTTTAACAAGATCATTCATTATCAAGACCATTCTTTATCAAGATCATTCTTTATTAACATCATTCTTTAACAGGATCATTCTTTAAAAATATCATTCTTTAACAAGATCACTCTTTATTAAGATCATTCTTTATTAAGATCATTATTCAACAAGATCATTCTTTATCAAGACCATTCTTTATCAATATCATTCTTTATTAAGGCCATTCTTAATTAAGATCATTCTTTAACAGGATCATTCATTATCAAGATCATTCTTTATTAAGCTCATTCTTTATAAAGATCGTTATTTTTTTAGATCATTCTTTAACAAGATCATTCTTTAACAAGATCATTCTATATCATGACCATTCTTTATCAAGATCATTCTTTATTAAGATCAGTCTTTAACAGGATCATTCTTTATTAAGATCATTCTTTGACAAGATCATTCTTTATTAAGATCATTCTTTATTAAGATAATTCTTTATTAAGATCATTCTTTAACAAGATCATTCTTTATTTAGATCAGTCTTTATTCAGATCATTCTTCATCAAAATCATTCTTCATTAAGATCATTCTTTATCAAGATCATTCTTTAACAAGATCATTCCTCATCAAGACCATTCTTTATCAAGATCATTCTTTGTTGATATCATTCTTTAACAGGATCATTCTTTAACAAGATCATTCCTTATCAAGACCATTCTTTATCAAGATCATTCATTATCAACATCATTCTTTATCAAGATCATTCATTATCAAGATCATTCTTTAACAAGATCATTCTTTAAAAGATCATTAATTAATAAGATCATTCTTTATTAAGATCAGTCCTTATCAAGATCATTCATTATCAGGATCAGTCTTTATTCAGATCATTCTTCATCAAAATCATTCTTCATTAAGATCAGTCTTTAACAGGATCATTCTTTAATAAGATCATTCTTTGACAAGATCATTCTTTATTAAGATCATTCTTTATTAAGATAATTCTTTATTAAGATCATTCTTTAACAAGATCATTCTTTATTTAGATCAGTTTTTATTCAGATCATTCTTCATCAAAATCATTCTTCATTAAGATCATTCTTTATCAAGATCATTCTTTAACAAGATCATTCCTCATCAAGACCATTCTTTATCAAGATCATTCTTTGTTGATATCATTCTTTTACAGGATCATTCTTTAACAAGATCATTCCTTATCAAGACCATTCTTTATCAAGATGATTCATTATCAACATCATTCTTTATCAAGATCATTCATTATCAAGATCATTCTTTAACAAGATCATTCTTTAACAAGATCATTAATTAATAAGATCATTCTTTATTAAGATCAGTCCTTATCAAGATCATTCATTATCAAGATCAGTCTTTATTCAGATCATTCTTCATCAAAATCATTCTTCATTAAGATCAGTCTTTAACAGGATCATTCTTTAATAAGATCATTCTTTGACAAGATCATTCTTTATTAAGATCATTCTTTATTAAGATAATTCTTTATTAAGATCATTCTTTAACAAGATCATTCTTTATTTAGATCAGTTTTTATTCAGATCATTCTTCATCAAAATCATTCTTCATTAAGATCATTCTTTATCAAGATCATTCTTTAACAAGATCATTCCTCATCAAGACCATTCTTTATCAAGATCATTCTTTGTTGATATCATTTTTTACAGGATCATTCTTTAACAAGATCATTCCTTATCAAGACCATTCTTTATCAAGATCATTCATTATCAACATCATTCTTTATCAAGATCATTCATTATCAAGATCATTCTTTAACAAGATCATTCTTTAACAAGATCATTAATTAATAAGATCATTCTTTATTAAGATCAGTCCTTATCAAGATCATTCATTATCAAGATCAGTCTTTATTCAGATCATTCTTCATCAAAAGCATTCTTCATTAAGATCATTATTTATCAAGATCATTCTTTAACAAGATCATTCTTTAACAAGATCATTCTATATCATGACCATTCGTTATCAAGATCATTCTTTATTAAGATCATTCTTTAACAGGATCATTCTTTAACAAGATCATTCATTATCAAGACCATTCTTTATCAAGATCATTCTTTATTAACATCATTCTTTAACAGGATCATTCTTTAAAAATATCAGTCTTTAACAAAATCACTCTTTATTAAGATCATTCTTTATTAAGATCATTATTTAACAAGATCATTCTTTATCAAGACCATTCTTTATCAATATCATTCTTTATTAAGGCCATTCTTAATTAAGATTATTCTTTAACAGGATCATTCATTATCAAGATCATTCTTTATTAAGCTCATTCTTTATAAAGATCATTATTTATTTAGATCATTCTTTAACAAGATCATTCTTTAACAAGATCATTCTATATCATGACCATTCTTTATCAAGATCATTCTTTATTAAGATCAGTCTTTAACAGGATCATTCTTTAATAAGATCATTCTTTGACAAGATCATTCTTTATTAAGATCATTCTTTATTAAGATAACTCTTTATTAAGATCATTCTTTAACAAGATCATTCTTTATTTAGATCAGTCTTTATCAAGATCATTCATTATCAAGATCAGTCTTTATTCGGATCATTCTTCATCAAAATCATTCTTCATTAAGATCATTCTTTAAAAATATCATTCTTTAACAAGATCACTCTTTATTAAGATCATTCTTTATTAAGATCATTAGTTAACAAGATCGTTCTTTATCAAGACCATTCTTTTTCAATATCATTCTATATTAAGGCCATTCTTAATTGAGATCATTCTTTAACAGGATCATTCATTATCAAGATCATTCTTTATTAAGCTCTTCTTTATAAAGATCATTATTAATTTAGATCATTCTTTAACAAGATCATTCTTTAACAAGATCATTCTTTAACAAGATCATTCTATATCATGACCATTCTTTATCAAGATCATTCTTTATTAAGATCAGTCTTTAACAGGATCATTCTTTAATAAGATCATTCTTTGACAAGATCATTCTTTATTAAGATCATTCTTTATTAAAATAATTCTTTATTAAGATCATTCTTTAACAAGATCATTCTTTTTTTAGATCAGTCTTTATCAAGATCATTCATTATCAAGATCAGTCTTTATTCAGATCATTCTTCATCAAAATCATTCTTCATTAAGATCATTCTTTATCAAGATCATTCTTTAACAAGATCATTCCTCATCAAGACCATTCTTTATCAAGATCATTCTTTGTTGATATCATTCTTTAACAGGATCATTCTTAAACAAGATCATTCCTTATCAAGACCATTCTTTATCAAGATCATTCATTATCAACATCATTCTTTATCAAGATTATTCATTATCAAGATCATTCTTTAACAAGATCATTCTTTAACAAGATCATTAATTAATAAGATCATTCTTTATTTAGATCAGTCTTTATCAAGATCATTCATTATCAAGATCAGTCTTTATTCAGATCATTCTTCATCAAAATCATTCTTCATTAAGATCATTCTTTATCAAGATCATTCTTTAACAAGATCATTCCTCATCAAGACCATTCTTTATCAAGATCATTCTTTGTTGATATCATTCTTTAACAGGATCATTCTTTATCAAGATCATTCATTATCAAGATCATTCTTTAACAAGATCATTCTTTAACAAGATCATTAATTAATAAGATCATTCTTTATTAAGATCAGTCCTTATCAAGATCATTCATTATCAAGATCAGTCTTTATTCAGATCATTCTTGATCAAATCATTCTTCATTAAGATCATTCTTTATCAAGATCATTCTTTAACAAGATCATTCTTTAACAAGATCATTCTATATCATGACCATTCTTTATCAAGATCATTCTTTATTAAGATCATTCTTTAACAGGATCATTCTTTAATAAGATCATTCTTTGACAAGATCATTCTTTATTAAGGTCATTCTTTATTAAGATAATTGTTTATTAAGATCATTCTTTAACAAGATCATTCTTTATTAAGATCAGTCTTTATCAAAATCATTCATTATCAAGATCAGTCTTTATTCAGATCATTCTTCATCAAAATCATTCTTCATTAAGATCATTCTTTAACAAGACCATTCTTTATCAACATCATTCTTTGTTGATATCATTCTTTAACAGGATCATTCGTTAACAAGATCATTCCTTATCAAGACCTTTCTTTATCAAGATCATTCATTATCAAGATCATTCTTTATCAAGATCATTCATTATCAAGATCATTCTTTAACAAGATCATTCTTTGTTGATATCATTAGCTCACCTGGCCCGAAGGGCCAAGTGAGCTTTTCCCATCACTTTGCGTCCAGCGTCCGGCGTCGTCGTCGTCCGTCGTCGTCCGTCGTCCGTCGTCCGTCGTCGTTAACTTTTACAAAAATCTTCTCCTCTGAAACTACTGGGCCAAATTGAACCAACTTGGCCACAATCATCATTTGGGTATCTAGTTTAAAAAATGTGTGGCGTGACCCGGTCAACCAACCAAGATGGCCGCCACGGCTAAAAATAGAACATAGGGGTAAAATGCAGTTTTTGGCTTATAACTCAAAAACCAAAGCATTTAGAGGAAATCTGACATGGACTAAATATTTATCAGGTCAAGATCTATCTGCCCTGAAATTTTCAGATGAATCGGTCAACCCGTTGTTGGGTTGCTGCCCCTGAATTGGTCATTTTGAGGAAATTTTGCTGTTTTTGGTTATTATCTTGAATATTATTATAGATAGAGATAAACTGTAAACAGGAATAATGTTCAGCAAAGTTAGATTTACAAATAAGTCAACATGACCGAAATGGTCAGTTGACCCCTTAAGGAGTTATTGCCCTTTATAGTCAATTTTTAACCATTTTTCGTAAATCTAAGTAATCTTTTACAAAAATCTTCTCCTCTGAAACTCCTGGGCCAAATTAATTCAAACTTGACCACAATCATCTTTGGGGTATCTAGTTTAAAAAATGTGTGGCGTGACCCGGTCAACCAACCAAGATGGCCGCCACGGCTAAAAATAGAACATAGGGGTAAAATGCAGTTTTTGGCTGATAACTCAAAAACCAAAACATTTACAGGAAATCTGACATGAAGTAAAAATGTTTATCAGGTCAAGATCTATCTGCCCTGAAATTTTCAGATGAATCGGTCAACCTGTTGTTGGGTTGCTGCCCTGAATTGGTAATTTTGAGGAAATTTTGCTGTTTTTGGTTATTATCTTGAATATTATTATAGATAGAGATAAACTGTAAACAGCAATAATGTTCATCAAAGTAAGATTTACAAATAAGTCAACATGACCGAAATGGTCAGTTGACCCCTTTAGGAGTTATTGCCCTTTATAGTCAATTTTTAACCATTTTTCGTAAATCTTAGTTATCTTTTACAAAAATCTTCTCCTCTGAAACTACTGGGCCAAATTAATTCAAACTTGGCCACAATCATCTTTGAGGTACCTTGTTTGAAAAATGTGTCCGATGACCTGGCCATCCAACCAAGATGGCCACCACGGCTAAAAATAGAACAGGGGTAAAATGTAGTTTTTTGCTGATAACTCTGAAACCCAAATCATTTAGAGGAAATCTGACAAGGAGTTAAATTGTTAATCAAGTCAATATATATCTGCCCTGAAATATTCAAATGAATTGGACATCCGGTTGTTGGGTTGCTGCCCTCCAATTGGTAATTTTTAAAGAAATTTTGCTGTTTTTGGTTATTATCTTGAATACTATTATAGATAGCAATAAACTGTAAACAGCGATAATGTTCATCAAAGTAAGATCTACAAATAAGTCCACATGACCTAAATGGTCAATTGACCCCTTAATGAGTTATTGCCCTTTATAGTCAATTTTTAACAATTTTCATTAATTTGGTAAATTTATGTAAATTTTTACCAAATATTTTTCTCTGTTACTAATGGGCAAAGTTCATTATAGATATAATTGTAAGAAGCAAGAATGTTCAGTAAAATAAGAACTTCAAACACATCACCATAACCAAAATACAATTTTTTCATGAATCCATTTGTGTCCTTTGTTTAATATGCACATAGACCAAGGTGAGCGACACAGGCTCTTTAGAGCCTCTAGTTCTTTAACAGGATAATTCTTTAACAAGATCATTTTTTATCAAGACCATTCTTTATCAAGATCATTCATTATCAAGATCATTCTTTATCAAGATCATTCATTATCAAGATAATTCTTTAACAAGATCATTCTTCAACAAGATCATTAATTAATAAGATCATTCTTTATTAAGATCAGTCCTTGTCAAGATCATTCATTATCAAAATCAGTCTTTATTCAGATCATTCTTCATCAAAATCATTCTTCATTAAGATCATTCTTTAACAAGATCATTCCTCATCTTAAATATACTTTTTCACTTTTTTGGTCTTTTGGAAAATGTTGTTTGTGCTGTTTTTAGACCCTTCTACAACGAAATTTGTTTTACATGCACACGTATAAAATTGCGGTTTTATCCAACGCAATCATATATCACTGCTGGACGAAAAAAACAGCTGTCCATACCAGTAACAGTCGGTGTACGACTGTCTTAGTCTGTAAAAGACAAGTAATGACTGTCAAATCTGTCATATTTCGTTGCAACAGTTTATTTATGTCTGTCCCAACTTTTCTACGGGTTGTGAAAGTCAAAAAATGCTACCATCAGTCATTTCAGAACTGTTGCAGTGGTTTACGGTGTTGTCACAGTCAAAATCTATGTATTACAGTCTTTCTAATAGTTGTGGCAGTTGCATAATGTCCGTCCCAACCTTTTAATAGTTGGGACAGTTAAAATTTGTTTGTGTCAACTGTTGTGACGTTGATGCAGTCAAAAAATGTTTGTCACAACGTTTTTAGAGTTGGGACAGTCGTTAAATGTTTGTTACAACTTTCTAAAGGTTGGCACAGTCATTAAATGTTTATTACAACTTATAAAAGGTTGACACAGTCGTAAAATGTTTAAAACAAACACTTCATAGGTTGATACAGTCGGTAAATGTTTTAATACAAATATTTAAGCGTAACGGTAGTCCATCAGTGTAAAAAAAAAACAATCACGTCTCACCCGGCTCTTAAGATTTGATTTTGTTGTGAAATAGTCCATTACTTATACTATTATCGTCTATCGTGCGATTGTAAACTTGTTTTGCTGTTTATTCATTTATTTTGCGATCGTTGTTTGTCTTTTGTCGTTTTCCATTTAATGCCGTAGCATTGTCCGTTCATTTTTGACATTCATGTGCGTTTGACTTGAAATAATCCTTTTGATATCCTTACTTTTTATTTTATAATATCTGTTTTATAACATTTTCGTTCATAACTGGTTTTAAAAACCAGAAGCTTTCGTTTAAAATAGAGTTTGAATATTATTGCAGAAGAATGAGAAGATGATAATGGATTCATTCAAATTCATATTTGATAAATTCTGCGCAATAGAAAAATGTACAAGGGTGTACCTGAAATAAATTTAAAGATTATGACTAAGTTACCAATATTGTACAGCATAATAAAACAGTTTTAATTCGAATTACACCAAGAGGGACATTTCCGATGATTAAAAAAATAATTAGTAAAATCTGTCAAGTTTCATTAAAAACGGAAAACAATTCTTCACCGTAAACGATTTATCCTCTTTAATTTTTTGTCGGCAAAAAAACAAAAAAACGTGGACCTCAGGTCGGCAAACTATATTTTTACACAGGTAACTACAGATGTTAGACCACATGTTCAATAATCTGAGCTGGAAAATACAATCGGTGAGTAGAAATTATCAATATTTTAAAGCATGACTATCGAATAATCATGGATTCATAATTTTGAAGGGAAAATGTGCACATTTGTCGGCTTACAGACCTTACAATGTGTTCTCTATGGCGGATCCAAGGGGGGGGGGGGGTTCCAAGGGTTCGAACCTCCTTTGTTTTGGCCGCTCAATGCATTTAAATGGGGACATATAGTTGGACCCCCCCCCCCCCCTTTTAGAATGGCTGGATCCGCCAATGATCCTACGGAATCTATATTGAGATACTCCGATAGGCTATATATAGCTATGAATCGACGTTCTATATTACCACACTCGTGTATAGTTGCATGTTCCAGGGAAAATATAAGCTTTGAGCCACTTTTGAGCTTCAATGTTAAAGTTGTGCATCATAATAAATCATTGAAAGTCATTAAGGACACCGTTCCCCTCCCCCTATTATCATGTGTATGTCATTTATTCCCTTAATTATTTTGCATACATCACCCTGAGTGGAATACATAAAAGGTTACTCTATATCTTCCCCTTTTTTGTGGGAATAATTTGGTCGATTATATATATAGGGAATCACTCAAGCATGACTGGATCCGTGCCCCTAAGGGCAGTCATGGGCCCTGTCCCTTATGAAAAGTTCTGGATCTGCCACTGACCTATACATCATGTAGTGTACATATTGTATGTTAATGTATTGCTAACTCGGGTCATAAATTTGCATGAAATACTTGTCACTGGACATTTTATAACCAACAACCAACCGATCTTTACATGTACGTATCCATATTAATGTGTTTCTTATCATGCTTATGCTGGATTACTAGTATTTCCCTGGTTTTGCTTTATCAGCTGATAGTTTTTGTTCTATTAAGAATGCATTGTGACGTCACGATTTCCATAAAAAAAAACATGCATAGTACAAACACATATGATTTGATCATAAAATGTTAAGAAAATTATTAACTTTAAGATTAAATAGTGACTTATTTAGCAAGTGTCCACTTTCATTTAGATTTTAAATAATTCTCAAATCATGGACAACAAAACATTAATATATTTGATAATAGCAGGCATTGAAAGTGAATAAATATTTTAAAAATGGTTTAAAATAGCAGTAATCATCAAAATAAAACAATTTTATTAAATTAATGTTCCTGAAACAAGGCACAGAGTCATAAACAGTTGCCATTTAAACACAGTTGATTAAACAAATTGTGCTAATTCAATTAGTAATTGTTTTATCATGTACTACATTGTTTAAAAAACACATATTAAAAGAGCAAAGCTAGCATCATAATTTTAATCTTTTTAGATTTAATATAGAATTTATATTAAATCACTATAATTTGTTAATACTTTGAACCCAAACTATATATTTTCATGTGAAATTTTTATATAAATTGTACCCTGTTAGCATTGTTTTTCAAAATTCATTTGTGCCATACATGTTATCTAACTTACATGTAGTAACTTTCAATGGTCATTATATTTATTCCGCAATGATTAAGGACCTTCTTATCATAAGTCATATATATTTGTCGACACGCATTTAATTGTGTTTTGGTTACTTTATTGTTGCCTAACTGTTGGGTTGATGCATCATAGATATATCCCACATCTCCGTTGATCATGTGCATTCACATACGACTGCAGATTTTTTGCATTTTTTACATAATCATGATAATTATTTTATGTTAACATTCAATATGTCAGGAAAACATAACAAAAAAATCTATCTGTATGCATATTTTTTTATGTTAACATGGTATAAACTTTTTTAAAGTATTTTATGAAGCTCAAAATATTTTTTATAGATATAGTATTATCCAGTAAGTTCTCATAAAATTTACTGTGTTAACTGCATTGTATGTGTTGTATCTACTAATTTAGTCTAAAACAAATTTTTGTAATTCAAATTCATAATAAACAATTAAAATATTTGTATTTACTGAATATGACCATGCAAATGTGACATTAAAATAGGTAATAATCAGGATGTTAACACTGGATATGCGATAGGTAATAATCAGAAATTCTTATATACATGATGTAGCTAATATACAAATTAAGACACAATAGTCTATTGCCCTGGGGGATGATATTTAATATTTCATTGGTATAATGATACGATTTTATAATAATGTTCACAGATTATCATGAATAAAATTGTCCTCTTCAAAATTTTGATAACTTTTTCAAAACAAATTACAACTTAAGAAAAATATGAAACAGCAGGATATACTATTATTTTGGAAATTAAAATGCAAATTTTAAAAGTAATCTGAATATTGATTTATTAAAATAAAATTGGGTAAATAACTAAATTAAATAAAAAAGTGAGCTGCAAAGCATTATTTAATGCAAGCTGTTATAACAAATGAATAAGTAAAAAGTATTCAGGGTAACACAAAAGATGTAAAAATTATTAAACTCAAGGATTTAAAACATTAACTGGGATGGTTAAGTCTTGGAACAATATTTTTACATCACAAAGGTTTGTTCATTATATGCACTGGACAAAGGTAAAGTCAATATCATCTACATGTATATAGTAACAGTGCATTTATTTATTTTATTTTTTCATTCCTTAAACTTTTCTTTGTCATGTTTGTAGTATCAATATATTTAATATTAAATGATAAACATAATTAAAATGAACAAAAGAAATAACCTGTTGTGTTTTAGAGAGGAATAACTATGTCCATGATGTCTGACTTTAAAGAATTGATGAAATAAAGTATGGTGTAAGCCTCAATGAGACAGTAACCCTTCAATGAAAGTACACAATCACACTTAACAAATCATTAATGCAGGAAAAAAGACAACACTATATAGAATTTAGACACCCTTAAAAGATTTATTTTTCTTGTTAATAGGGACTTGAAAATAGAATTGTAGTAGTGCTAGAATTTTTTGGGCAATCAAATGAGAACATGGAAAAGTGCTAGTTTTATCTACTAGGTAAATACGGTTATTGTAATTAACTTTCTTATTATTGCACAATGTATATACATGTAGTATTATATATTTATTATTAGTTAAACATTTACTGTACTTGAGTCTAAATGTATATTATATTTTGTAGAATCATACTTAATATGTATTGGTTTGACCATGATTCCCACTTAGAATATGACACCTGCTAGTACATGTGCACTTTGATGCATAGAAAATATAGATGTCACTGAGTCGCTCGTATAGCTGCAAATTGTGAAACAATGGATTAATTCATTATTTAATGCTAGTTATCTATTGTTTTTGGAAATTATGAATATGGCGTGCAGCATTATTCCATGATGATAATGTGATGTTCTGATTAAATTGGACAAGAAGAAAATTGTGCCTTGTACAAATAGGAAAATTACAAATTGTATTGAAGGAGGACCACATTACTGGAGGACTAATTACCTTGGATTATCATGATCAATTGTGAATTTGGAATAACAAAATTTCGTAGTTACAGTGAATATTAATAGTGCAATCATACATGTACATTATTTCTGAATTCCATGAATACTCAGGATAATTATTCATTTGAAATAACAATTTGGAATAATGAAAATGCATAGTTTCAGTGAATACTACTAATAATAGTGCATCATATCTGAATTCATGAATACTTTTAATTAGTGAATAATCAGTCATTTTAATATAATAACAATATGGATAATGTGAATTTCTAGTTTCAGTGAAATTTACAAAACAGTACATTTATATCACATCTGAAGTTTATGTTGGCATTGCAATTGTTAACTACCGCCAGCATGTCCAGGGTTTGTAAAAAGATCTTAACCAACTATGAGGGTCTCGTGCAGTCCGTGTCAATTGTTTAGAGTCAAATGACTGCTTGCTGTACTTAAATTATTAAAGTCTGAATTAGAATTAAATAAAAATCTTAATTAGCATGATTAGTCATGTTAGTGGCCAAGTATTCATGGTATATGAAACAAATAAACCATGCATGTACATTAAAGTATAATTTTATTATCCCTCCTGCAACAAAAGTTGAAGTACATGCATGCAAGCCAAGAAATATGTATTACAATCTGGCAGTGGCTACAGTGTACCGTTTTGTATTTAAGCTTCACCAGATACATTTCAGAAGCTGAAATACCTGGATACTTCCTTATGTTATGAAGTTTCTGTTATTGATTTGTCCATTGCACTTCACCTAGTTTTCATGACTGTACATGTAACTGTTTACAAAAAAATATTACTGTTTGAACAGTCACAGTGAAATACACTCGAAGTCTTAAATGTATAACATATGTATATTAATTGAGTTACTGGATTAATTGTTATGGTATCTTGAAAGGTGTACATGTCTCAGTGTTTGTCAGGCAGGGTTGGCCTGATCCTGACTTCATTTCACGGATTAGTGATTAAGGTTACTTCAGTTACATGTAATTTGTCAAGTTTGTTTCTCACACATGTTTAAAAATACTACAAGCAGTAGGAAAAGTAGGTCAACTATATTTGGTTTATGAAATGAGTGTAAGGTGAATATGTCTAATTGCAAGACTTACATCAGACTTTGACCCCAATGAAAATGTCATGGTTCATTGAACAATGCTTAGTTTTTGTGGTTTGATCTATTTCCAAATGTTTCTCAGATGCTACAGTATAAACTACATGTACATGCATGACATATATAGGATCACTATTTTTGGCATATTATTGGATATTCATAAGTTAGTTTTCATGGTTTGGATGTTAAGAATGTTAAGTCTATTTCACAGACAGTATAAATCACTAAATTTTGGGTATCATGGGTATGGAATGTCAGTTTGTAGGGTGTACATCATCTGTCTGGCATGATTAATTTGACTGCAACTTCATTTTTAAAGGTTAATGAAAATTGAAAGTTTGTGTGATACTTGTACATGTAGTAAAACCTTCATACATGTAGGCAAAGCAGAGATGACATTTCAGCATTTTCACAGTCACTCTTGTTTACATCGGACACCAGTGATCGTGTCTACATATTGATTATACACATGTAGCTGCTTTTTGATAACAAAAGTCTGACAACTATTAACAATTGTTATAATTCATTTGATAATACTAGGTATTTTAGTCTTGTATAACATATAAAAAAGAAGATGTGGTATGATAGCCAATGAGACAACTATCCACAAAAGACCAAAATGACACAAACATTAACAATTATAGGTAACCGTACGGCCTTCAACAATGAGCAAAGCCCATACCACATAGTCAGCTATAAAAGGCCCTGATAAGTCAATGTAAAACAATTCAAACGAGAAAACTAACGACCTTATTTATGTAAAAAAATGAACGAAAAACAAATATGTAACATAAACAAACGACAACCACGGAATTACAGGCTCCTGACTTGGGACAGGCACATACATAAATAATGTGGCGGGGTTAAACATGTTAGCGAGTTCCTAACCCTCCCCCTAACCTGGGACATTGGTATAACATGTATACTGTATGATAACCAGAATATAAAGGAGATGTGGTATGAATTTCAATAAGACAACCATCAACCGTAAACCAAGACCGGGATCTCCATGGATGAAAATTGAACGATGGGGGAACTTCAAGTGAAGTGATGCAATTGTTAGTAACTGTACATCCTTCAACAATGAGCAAAATCAGTTCCCCATAAGTGTGATAATGTTCAACCTATAACAGGCCTAGCTATATTGGATAATGTAACACGATGTAAACAAGTTCAGATGAGAAACCCAAGTTGGATTCTTATACCATGTATACAAAAGCAACATTGATACGTCAGTGATGACAAATATATTGTGGTTAATAAAAGACTTGTACTATAATAGTTGATCATGTGCCCTTATTCATGTTTTTCTACAAATCAATTCTATCTGCTTATGAATAAATGTCTTCTAAATATATATCCCAAGATGTTAAGCAACATTTTCCCATTGTTTTCCATAAACACAATAAGCATTACAAAGGCATACATGTATAACGCACTAAACCATTATAGGTCAATGTATGGCATCAGGCGCGGATCTAGGGGGGGGGGGGTGGTCCTGGGGTTTGAACCCCCCCTTTTTTGGACGATCAAGGCATTTGAATGGGTACATGTAATTGGAACCCCCCTTTGTCCTGGGTTAGTAACAACCCCTTTTTAAAATGGCTGGATCCGCTCCTTGGCCTTCAACATGGAGCCTCGGCCCACACCGAACAAAAAAATATAAAGGGACCCAAAATATTGTCTGTTTATCTAGTAACATTGTTAGTTTTCTTTACTGATTGAATAATATGTCATTATTGTACAAGCATTTATGGGATTAAATAATTTGAATTTGAACAATTGAAATGGGTAAATATTTTGAATTAACGTTAGTACATCTGATCAACTGAAACCACAGAAGAGAATCCGATGTCAGTCTTTAGAATTTAATAAGACCGGAGTCTAAATAAAATTGAGAATGGAAATGGGGAATGTGTCAAAGAGACAACAACCCGACCAAATAAAAAACAACAGCAGAGGGTCACCAACAAGTCTTCAATGTAGCGAGAAATTCCCGCACCCGGAGGCGTAGAATACATCAAGTTCTAAAAAGTGATGTGAAAAAAATAAAAGAATTAAGATTTGATTTCCCTGTCTGAAACAATGCGAGTTTTCATGTTTTGAACATTTGAACTTTCACTGGCGCTAGTTATTTTGTCGGGCCTTGAACAGTACGTCCATCTACTAGTATTTACATATGTATGGTAAATTCTTTGCGAAAAATCCGCTGAAAATATGAATTTTTCTCGCGAGTGATAATATTTTTTTACCTCAATCATGAATGCTGACGTGCTATTTACCTGTATCATGTGTATCAATTACAATTGAACTTCAAATAGACCATTCCGTACAATGTACAATACAAAGTCGAGTTCATATTGAACTATTCAAAAATAAAATACGGTAAAATAAAATAAATTAAATTCAGATAGATTTAAGATTTGTTTTCCATAGCTGCAAAAGATGTGTTTAATGTCTGATTTTTTTTTTACATGTATTGAACATGTTGAAATCAAAATGATTATACGGCAATATTTATAATTTTACAAGAAAAAAATGTGGCCCCCCAAAATTTAGTGTGTGAAATAAGCCCGCAAGAAAATATAAAGCAGTTTTATATGGGGATAAGTTTGACAAGTGTGTGTATTAGGAGTTCCCCGCTAGGTTTAGAGTATATCATGTATATATTGAAGCGTTATTATGAAGTGATGTGATTCGTAAAACTACGGGTATTGAAAACAACCGTGTATGCATGAATGATTTTACACCTAACTAATTTAATAAAAAAATAATTAAATTGTTATTTAGATGATATAAAAATTGTCAACTTTTAATTCAGTTATAAAGATACATTTGGTAACAAATATAGTGGGTAACGTTTTTCGATTTTTCTGTTAGTAGTTATCTTTTTTTCTAGTGAAATTGCAGGTATCTAGTGCTGGTTCCGATTTTATTGGTTCGAAGAGATAAGGGCGAGGAAGTGATAAAAAAATATATAAATTCAGCACATTCACTAAATAACCGAGGAATACAAAAATGTGTTCAGCGGCAAATATTTCAAAATACTTTTTTTTTAAATCAATATCTATCTAAAATTAATGTATTACATTGGAGTGATAGTTGTTTCTCTTTGTCACAACCTTATATTTCACACAGTAATTTTTTTTTACAAATAATTGAATCTATATCCCTGACTGTTAAACATTTTGTATCCGTGACTTTTAAGTGTACATGAAGATCAATCTAATAAATTAGCTATGCCTATTCAATGGTTGTAGCTATCATATTTTAACTGTTACAACTTTTTCTGCGTTTAAACAGTTTATTTATGACTGTTTCAACGTTTTCCGTGTTGGTACAGTAATTAAATGACTGTTACAACTTTCAAATGGTTGCATCAGTTTTATTACGACTGTGACAACCCTTTAGGCGTTTAATCAGTTTATTTATGACTGTTGCAACGTTTTTCGAGTTGGGACAGTTGTAAATCAACTGTTACAACTTTGAAATAGTTGTATCAGTCCTTTAATAAATGTAACTGTGACAGTTATTTCTTGCGTTGTTACAGTCGATTTATGTTGTAGACAAACACTTTTAAAGTTGGGACAGTTACAAAAAAACTGCAGCAGTGAAATTTAACAACTGTTACAACTTTAACAAACATTATCAGTCTTAGAACGACTGTTACTGGTATGGACAGACGTTTTTTCGTCCAGTAGTGATATAGGTTTGAACGTAGTTTTCAATTTAGACTCGTTTATATTTTTTCATTTGGGCTTGTATCATATTTTTCCTTCGGTTTATATGATCCGTTCATCCTATATTGACTCACAAAATCAAAAAATCAACATAACGTATTTACATTTGAAATTTGTTTGTAGGGTTGATCAACGTAAAATCAACCTTTTAACAACGTCAATCCTATCAACGTTTAAAATACGTTGTTGAATCATTTGTGGTTAAAAATACCAACGTTGAACTGTCAACATTGAATTTGAGTTTGAATTTTAATTGGTTGAAAATATAACGTTGATAAAAGGTTAAATTGAGGTTGATGACTTTAAGTGTCGACCAAGATTTCGGTCAAGATGCGTTTGAACCAAACTTTGTATAATCCTTTTTGCTGAAATAATCACCTTTTATTTTTACTGGTTTACTGATGTTTTGAATAAATTCAATGACTATTGTTGCATACATAAATTAATCATTACAAATAAAAATATGACAAATATAAATCAATTGTTTCTAAAACAATTGTTAGATGGTCGTTCCCCTCCAAAACATGAATAATTGATTGCTTGATTGATTAATTGGTTAATTGATTGAATGATTGATTGATTGATTGATTAATTGATTGGTTGACTGGATTACTAATTAAACCATTGATTGATTGATTGGTTCGTTGGCTAATATACTAATTAAACCCACGGGATAGGGTCTCTTTGAACAAGCAAAAAAGAAACTAAAGCGATCTATAACCCGTATTAAACAGATTTATTGATTAGTTGATTGATTGGTTGGTTGATTAATAGATTGATTGATTGATTGATTGGAAGGAAGTCTTCATGGCACTCTCCCTCTCTTAGCGAGTCCTAGGACTTAAAGTCGATATTCTGACTGACGACGTGGCTGCGTACTTATACATCTTGCACTCTCAAACAGACAGCCTAAGGATATCCTAAGGAATAAAAGTCCTTACATCTTCTTTTATTTTAAATTTACTCTATTTTATATTGGAACTCGTACTTCGTGGTTTCTTTTACATGCTGTTTGTATTTTGTTCGAACTTGTTGAAAAAAAAACCTGAGTAACATTTTGTCTTGGAAGTTTCACATTCTATTTTTGGATATGGAATGTTTTATTCTAATTTTAGGTCCCCGCGCGCGAGGGTGCATTGAAGTCACGTGACGTTCAAATATATATGCCTGGAGGAGACCGTTGAACAGAGCACATGTGTATTGATCGGAGAAACACGATCACTATTGGTTTTATTATTTACAGGTCATTGATGATGGATCATGCATGCATCTTACGTTCACATGTTTCCGGAAGCACAGACTTATATTTTACTGCATATTCGGCAATTCGGTTGTAGGAATTCAGCTATATTCATGAATTTAGGAGCAATTTTTACGTCATTGAATTTTATTTCTCAATTAAACGCACCTAACGGGAATGATTTTTCTTGATTCATTTTATATATTTTACAGGTAAACTATTGTCGTTCAATGCATTCACACAAACAAACTGCTGTTATTTTAGTATTCTAACAAATTATTCTTCCATTAATTTCAGAAAACACATGAATTGGAGCAGCTTTTTGCCAGGATGGATTTCTATTTTAGACGTTTGTTTATAAGAAGGATTTCATTGTATCAATTAAAATGTACAGGACTGAACTTCAAGGCGAAATGGGATTTCTCCATAAAGAAGGAAACCAAGAAAATAAAAAAAGGGGGGGGGGGGGGTCTGAGGATGGCGAACCTTAGTTGATAAATCACAATAAGATGCATGTATACATTATTATAGCTGCAAAGTTTGAGCTAAAATTAGTTCATTTTGTTCATTTTGCCGTTTCAGTGGCATTGAACCTCTTAAACCATGACGCGTACTATTTTCACAAAAACTTACCACTAATATCATGTCACGACTATATTTTGGTCCATTTTTTTTTCATATGGCTTACGGTTTACGTGTTTCAAAAATAATACTACAATTTTTTTTGCTGATGGCAGATAACTCATTTAAAAAAAATTGCGAATCACTTCGAACAAAATTAGCCAGAGGGTGTAACGAACAATTTGAAAAAAGAATTTTGTCGCTATCTGTTTTTGTTACGAAGGAGATGCAATCTGACGATAAACAGTGAATAGGGAGATAACTCTTACAAAGAAAATGGTTCGACTTAGCAGGGTGAAATTTAAAAGCGTATTGTTACGGCCAGAAATCGCCTTTAAGTTTTAGCCAACAAAAGACACAAATCAATAGTAAAATTTAACAAGATTTATTATACAAAAGTATAAAAAAGGTATTACACAAATATTACTGTCAACTTAACTGTCAAAATATGAATCCAATCTTTTATCTTTATCTGAATCTGGAAATCTTTCGGAATCCAATCTGAAAATTACGTTCACTACTAAGGTCACAATCCAGCATGATGTTGTTTGTAGAATAAAAGTGTCAATCCAAATGCTGTGAATACTAATGTCTATCAATGTCTATTTCTAAGTCTAAGGCTCTGTATATATATAGATGTCACTGAAATCTCTAGAACATTTTATAAACGGAAAGTTCTAGAGAAGTATAACGGAAGTTTCTGGAATAACGTAGAAGTTTAAATTACGCATCTTTTATAAGGATCATTCAAGAATCGTAATGTAAGTCAAATAGAAAGTTCCAATCATTCCATAAGTATCTGTGATTGTTCCAGTGATTTCTAAACTGCACATTTATCAAATTATTTGGTACACAACTATCAGGTCATACAACACAAAGTAGGCCAACATAAAAAAACATAATAATTACAATATCATAACACCTCCCCCCTTTAAAGAAGTTTTAGTGTAACAAAAACTTATCACGAATAATATGAACAGAAATACATAATATACACCAAGTAATTTAATAATCTCTAGATAAAGCATCTGATATTACATTATCTTTACCCTTAATATGTTTTACAATTACATCATATTCTTGTAACAATAAACTCCATCTAGTCAATCTCTGATTCTTGTTTCTAATTTTATGTATGAAGGTGAGAAGATTATGATCAGTATAAACAAGAATAGGGTATACAGTGGGATTCAAATATACAACAAAATGTTGAAGTGCTGACAACATTGCAAAACACTCTTTTTCAATAGTGGAATAATTATTCTGATGTTTATCTAATTTCTTAGAAAAATCACAAAAATACAGAATTCAGAGGGAAATTCAATACGGAAAGGCCCTAATCAAATGGCAAACTCATATGATAAAACACATCAAACGAATGGATAACGCCTGTCATATTCCTGACTTGGTAAAAGCTTTTTCAAATGTAGAAAAGTTTGGTTTCAAAGCGCTTAACCTCTCACATGTATGACAACCGCAGCAAATTATCAACAAATAAATGATTGAGGTTTTAAATCGATCAGGCTTTTACCTTCTATATATTTTGTCAGTCTCCTTATGGACCTTAAACTCTTAACATGTTTAGGAAAAACATAAATTTGGCTTTCAAAATGTTGAATATGATCGTTCCGTACCATAAATATGCAATATTTTTATACTCCGTTGGTATTTTTCAGAAAGGTGTCCTTATTTTCAACATTATTAATAACTTACAAAATTGTCAGGAGCATTAACATCAGCTTTGTTTCTGATCAACCGTTCTACAAGAATGACATTCCCCTCTGTTGCTGCTTTGTGAAGAGGGGTATAGCCCTGTAATTCATAAAAGTAAAAATGACAAAAAATGAATATTATCTAAATGAAAAACATGATAGGATATTATCATACGATGGAAATGAAATCAAACATCAGACAATATATACTCCATAACAAAAACCCAAGACACCAAGCGAAAAACTAACGATATGAAAATGAAAAATGTATTTCCTACTTTGTAGTTTGCATTACCTTACATGTTACATGTGAAAGTCACTAATAGAGACATTTGAAGTTGGTCTTGGTTGTGTAAGCTCTAAATGTTAATTTAATGAACGTAATACTTATTTGAAGGAAAGGTTTGTTTTATATTAGTTTTATTTACAATTTTGATAGTGTCTTATGATAGAAAAACATGTATTTCATGAACTACTGTTGAAATGACCACCCTTTAATCAAACAAAAGAATGTCGTCTTTTAGAAAATAGATGGAAAAACAACCAATGTGTCAATACCAAAATACCAAAGATATCAAGCAAAACACTCACATCACTAAAATGAAAAAATACATTATTTACTTCAAGTTTAATATCAGATCAACTACAAAAGACTGTAATGGGTATGTTACCGTACGGATGCTTTATAAATAAATTGATCATAGATACAAGATTTGAAATTTCATATTTGCGCCAGAATGATATCGAATACACAATACAAAATATCTAAAAAAAAACATGTACTGTCTGTAAACTTCTTTATATGCTTATAGAAAAAGTAGCAATATTAAACTATAAGCTATTTTTCTTTTTGACATTTAACATAAAAAGTTTAAACAATTGGAAAACAGATAACTATTTAATATATTTGAGCTGATAGATTTCCTTGATAAGTGTGTAGTATGCCTTTATACTTTCACTTCTGTTTTCGTACTTTGAAATATAGAGCTATGTAATTTGTAAAAAAATATTTCAGTTTTACTGTTTACGTCTCAACAAAATTATTTTCATTTACCTGTGTATTTTATTCTATTTGGCGGAATGTTATTTGTTCAAGGTTATTGGTTCAAACCTTTAAATAGACTTATTAAGAAGGGATATAGTTACGATACTATTGTCAGGTCATTAAAGATTTGCATATTTTAGCGTTAATATTGATTCGCTTATAGGGTCTTTTGCATCGGAACTGAACACATTTGTTCAAAAACCAGTTGTCTTCTCATATATGTTATGATGGTATGATACTAAACCCCTAACGGGAAGGATTGTGCCTAATATTCGCATGATGAAATCATAATCTTTCAAGCAGTTTAATTGAAGTCTGGAGCTGACATGTCAGTTAACTGCTAGTAGTCTGTTGTTATTTAGGTATGATTGTCATTTTGTTAATTTTTTTTTTGGGTACATCTTCTGACATCAGACTCGGACTTCTCTTGAACTGAATTTGAAATGTGCGTATTGTTATGCGTTTACTTCTCTACATTGGCTAGAGGTATATGGGGAGGATTGAGATCTCATAACATGTTTAACCCCGCCGCATTTTTGCGCCTGTCCCAAGTCTTGTATTATTTTAATTTTAGTTTCTTGTGTACAATTTGGAAATTAGTATGGCGTTCATTACTACTGAACTAGTATATATGTGTGTAGGAGCCAGCTGAAGGACGCCTCTGGATGCGAGAATTTCTCGCTTCATTGAAGACCTGTTGGTGACCTTCTGCTGTTGTTTTTTCTATGGTCGGGTTGTTGTCTCTTTGACACATTCCCCATTTCCATTCTCAATTTTATGTTTGATTTTCAGGTTTTTTTTGGAACAGCGATATACTACTGTTGCCTTTATTTATCCATTCCTTGTTTTATTTATTTTGTATTTATATTCTGACATACATCAAATCTATTCGTTCAATATGTGTTTACTTGTGTCTTCTGATTGAATTAATCCATTTCAATTGATTTTTTATTGTGTTTTTTTAATGTTTTAATCTTACACTTTGTCTTTGGTAAGGGCAAAGGGTGGTACCTATCAATACGTTTAAACTGCTGAATTTTGTTTTAGCACCTGTCCTAAGTTAGGAACCTGATATTTAGCAGTAATCGTTTTTTGATGAGGTTAATATTTATTTCTCGTTTTTCGTTTGTTGTATAGATTTGACCTTGGTTTTCCGTTTAAATGGTTGTACACTAGTCATTTTGGGGCTTTGTATAGCTGGTGTTCGGTGTGAGCCAAGGCTTCGTGTTTAAACTTTGACCTATAAAGGTTTGTCTTTTACAAATTGTGACTTTGATGGCGAGTTGTCGCATTGGTACCCATACAACATCTTCTGTTTTCTATATCAGATCAAAGTAGTGACCGTAAATCAAAAAACCTTCTAATTTATTTAGATGTTAGATACTATCTATGTAAGGAACACAATTCCTGCGCTGATTTATATTCCAAATAACTCTTAATAGCTTTTAAGGGCTACATATACATACTCTTTCATTTTAAGAGTGGTAATCATTTAATAATCAATTATGAAATGAAGTAAAGTTTTGAAGAATCCTAAAGTTAAACTTTATTCCTGTTAATTTTTTTCTTCTTTTGGTTGGTATTGTGTAACTTAATTGCCATCCAACCAAGCCGTATCCCGAAGTGTATTACATCCGATGCTAAACCATAGATTTGTTAATATTTATTATCAAATGAAAAGAACGGAAAGTATATGTATTGTCCATATCAAACCATGAAACCTGAGTAGTAATCTAACTTGGGTCATATTCGTTTAAACTTTGACAAATTAGTAGATAAAAAAAAAACTGCAAGCAAAGTATTATTTAAAGGATTTTGATATTCAAAATACATGCATATTTTATTTTATTTTTTTCGCTATTAAAACTTCATACAATATATTTACAAAATTCGTAGTGAACACTATTTGTAATTTCTTCTGCACATGCTTTTTACAGAATAAACAAATCAATTGTGATAAATAGTCATTGTCTGTTTTAGAGAGGAAGGAGCAGGGGTTTCCAGAAACCTCTCTCGTCACACACTATGGTCAAAATCTATTGTTATTCGTAACATTAGATCTATTCAGTTTACACTTGTTTCAGAAATAGAAATTATGAAGAATTACAAAAGAACTGGGGTGTAATATGATAAAATATCAAAACAAGGCGAGCGGTAATCGTGAAATGGATTAACAAGCAGACTTCATTCAGTACAACAATGTATATCAAAATAAAAAGATAGTAGCTCGAACATAATAACTGCGGCGTTGAATTTGAAATAATCTAAAGTTTTCTGCGTCACCCTTCATAGCAAAAACAGTGTTAGTTGTTCTGTCGTTTGACACAGCGTTGACATCAATATTGTAACTGGTCTACCGATCAAAAGATCAGTGACATTGAAATTGCAGTTATCTGCTGATTCGTCTTTTAGTATGACATAATTAAACAATGGAACCTTTCCTAAAGAATATGCCAGTTGTTGTCAAGTTGTTTGATGTGTTTGAGCTTTTGATTATGCCATTTGATTAGGGAACTTTCTGTTTAGAATGTTTGCTCTGAGTACAGTAATTTTGTGATTAATATTTTTTTTACTACAAAAAAAAAATACTATCTTGGCATAAATAAACAAAACCATGGAGAACATATCAAGGGGATGTGGCTATTAAGATAAAGAAAATAAGTCAAATCATGTCCTCACAAAACATTACAGTGAGACAGAATACATATAAAAAAGAAGATGTTGTATTATTGCCAATAGGACAACTCTCCACAAGAGACCAAAATTACACAAAAATTAACACATATAGGTCAGCGTACGGCCTTTAACAATGGGCAAAGCCCATACCGCATAGTTAGCTATAAAAGGCCCCGAAATGACAATGTAAAACAGTTCAAACGAGAAAAAAATGTCCTGTAAATAAGGGGTCTATATAGGGTCGTTTTCAGCTGTATCATTTTCAATTCAACCTTTCCACCATACCATCAGATTTAGAATGATATGGAGTGGTACGTGCTTTCCTAATGTTTAAAATACAACTCATCTCTTGAAACAACAAGCTTTCAAATTGCCTGCCTTGATCTAAGTGTATCCAATGAGGAACACTAAATCTCACAATGACTTCTTCAACTATAATCTTAGCCACAGTCTTAGCTTCCATATTTGGCATGGCAAAAGATTCCTACCACTTTGTGTAATAGTCAGACACTACCAAGATATGTTTGTTACTACTCTCTGTCTCGAGCAACTCCCCAAGGATATCTGTAGCTGTCCTTTCCATTGGCCCTTTAGCTCCGACTAAAGCCACTGGAGCTCTTTTGGACTTTTGTGCATTTTTTCGCTTACAATATTTGTCACAACAGGAACGTTTATTATCATGTGAAAATTGTAAAACCTTTTTTGTGTTCTGATAACGGAATAATAGCCCGCATTTTAATATTTATGGTTGCCTTCTATTATATATTATATAAGATCAAAGTAGTGTCCGTAAATTAAAGAAAATACATAGTTTATTTTAAATTTTAAATACTTTTTAGGTAAGGAATACATCTCCTGCCTCGATTTTTATACAAAGGAATAGAAGGTTTACTTAACATACTTTTAATGGTCTACATACATATACCCTTTCATTTTAGGAAAACTGCTATTTTATAACAATCATTGAATTATCATAAATATGAAAGCGAGTATAATTTTGCAGAATGCTAAAGTTAAATTGTGTTCCTGTTATATAATTGTTTTTACTTAGTTGGTATTTTGTTAAAACAAATGCATTGGAATAATAATTGTACAAAACGACTTGGGATATTTCATTATATACATACAATTTAGAAGATACTTTTACAAGCAATGTCCGTCACCAGTACTTACATTGTTCTATACAAACTAGAAAATAAAACGTGTCTCATTGTTTTTTCGCTATCCACTATTGGTTATACAAATTTCAAGAATAATTGTCTCATATGCAGACTTTGGCAACAACACGGAATAAAATATTCACGAAAACACCAGGTTTTTTTTCAATTCAGTAAAATGAATGAATCCAAAGTATTACAATTCTAGAATCCTTTTTGCTATTTGTATTTTATATAACTTTATTTAAAATTAAGAATTTATACTTGTATACTGTTGAGGATACAGTATTATAATTTTAGTATTATCTTTACACATTTCAAAAAAAGAGCACAGTGATACAATGATGATATAAATTATCAGAAATATTGGTAAAAGCATTGGAAATCTAACCTTGTTATTTGAGACTGACACATTTGCACCTAGACGAATCAAACTTTCCACCATCATGACCATGTTCCCTTGGTTATAGTATGAGTTGATTACTTCATGCAGAGGTGTATTACCCTAAGAAAATATAATAATTACTGCAATCATACTTACACACGTAGAAAACATTCTAACTAAAGCTATTAACGTAGATTTTTTACACTTTATTAACGATGATTTTTCTTTAAAAGGTGCAAATTGAAACATGAAATCAGTTTAAAATAACATTTTATTCATGGCAGTTTATTAAATCCAACTTGATTTCAATAGTTTTAGAGTTGCCTTACCATCTATTTCTATTTGTTATCTGAGGACATCATCTGTAGTTTAGTTTCTTAACATAATATGTATGATTGAAATAGTGTGGTTAATAATTTTTTTTTCTATTTTAACATTTTCAGGATTATGCAAGAAATGTGCCACTTTATTAAGAGAAGATGTTTGTAATGAGCAAGTGAAATCTGAAGATGAATTGGATAAGTTAACGATTATATGGTAATGTATCACAGATACACTTAAACTTGTATAATCTAACACACATACCTTGAGATCAGAAAATCATCTTTGTTTGATTTCACAGATTGAAAGAAAATAGACTATTAAATATACCGATTAACTGTGTTATATAATATACTCTGGAATGATCTAGTGTCAAAATAGACTATTAAATATACCGACCAACTGTGTTATATAATATACTCTGGAATAATCTAGTGTCAAAATAGACAATTTCCATTGAAATCAAAGAACAACACATCAAATCCTGATAAATAAAGGCAACAGTAGTATACCGCTGTTCAAAACTCATAAATCCATGGACAAAAAACAAAATCGGGGTAACAAACTTAAACCGAGGGAAACGCATTAAATATAAGAGGAGAACAACGACATAACACCGAAACGTAACACACACAGAAACGGACCAAGCATCAGACAAAACACCACGAGAATAACAAATATAACATGAAAACCAAATAAAATAAAAAAATGTCTTTAATAAATGTCGAACAAAGTATGCCACTGCTACAAACTCACTCACTTTTGTATTTCAAATAAAGTCAAATTTGGCAAGAAAACAGGAGGATGAGATATGCGGTAGGTTGTCCTGCTTGGGAACAAAAAATAAAGAAAATAAAGATTAAAATGTGAATACAATACACGGAAGTTAGAATTAATGACTAAGACTGGGTTCCACATTCATTGTTGTTGAACATATAACATCTCTATTAAGAAAGTTCATTTGGTAAACTCCATACATGTACAATACAATTAATTTCCTTGCCAACACATTATACATATAGGGCCCTCAAGTAAGGCAGAGCTATAATGCCTAATTCTACTTGAAAGGACCCACAACATTTATGCATTTTTTAAAGTAAACAAACCTCATCTAAGAGTACATATTGATCACAGTATAGGAACATTAACATTCATTTTATAAATCAAAATTATTAATACGGTCTTTCCACCTTTCCGTAGAAAGACCTATTGAATTTGTTCTGATTATTATTATTTTTATTTTATTTATTTTTTCCGCCTAATTTTTTTTCTTGCGTAGTATTGATGTTTCAAAAGATGTCGCTTAAATATTTGGAATATGGTATCGTATAGTTTATACGCTTTAAAAATTTACAACTGCGTAACAAAATACTTTATATTGTAAGAGTTATTTCTTCAAACACTGTTTTTCTTGTGGCCACTCATTCGCAACCGTAAAAGATTACGACAAATTTATTTTACCAAATTGCTCGTTACATCTTAAGGATTAGGATATTCATTAAGACGAAGCTTTACGGAAACTCCATATGAAATGATTCGCCTTTTTCATTTGAATTAAGTGATATGCATTTCTAAATGGTAAACCATAAGTGATAGAGAACAAGGGTCTTTAGATTTGAGGTCATTGGTCCAAACAAATGAAAATTAGGTCAAGGTCAAAGGTCAATGTCATATTCTTAATTTTGATTTTGGCTTATTTTCACTTTTTTTCAAATACCGTATGACATATTGACAAATATGTTTTCATAAATTGTTAGTTGCGACATGTCCTTACTTGTATATTTTGGTTGAAAGGGTGCGCATACAATAAATGGGAGTTTTTGTCCATCTTACATTTAGAATTACGCGTAAAGTGGTATTACTCATTAACCAAACATAATAAAGACCTAGGGTCTTTTGATTGAAGGTCCTTGGTTTGTGACCTTGAAATTGAGGTCAAGGTCATAGGTTAATACGACGTTCTAGATTTTGACCTTTGCTTTAAATTCATATAAATACATCATAAAGCCATAGGAACTAACATTTTAAACTGATTTTTCATATTTCAATATCAAAATAGATCTTTACTAGTGGAAAGACCTACAATTGTTCTCTAAACAATTGGTTTTTAATATGTCATTATTCTTTTTTACAGAAGATTTTTATGAAGTAAGAAGGTTACATTGTAGACCCAACAGCAGGATAGAGCAAGAGCATAACCAAGGCAATTTGTAAATGTGTTACATGTGTTAATAACATTAACTGTTAAAGTTTGAGCTCAAATAGACTATTGCCATAACTATTGCACTAAAAACCACTGAGGTGTAGCATGATGTATAGAAACAAGTTGATACTGCATTTTGAAGCTTACATATACACGTATACTTTGTTATTGATAATTAGTCTGAACTGATTTGTGAAATGATCTCTGAAATCCTGTTAGGTCAATTTGAAAATATAACTGTTATAGCTGACTATGGGATATGGGCTTTGTTCAGTGATAACGCCGGCAGTACAGCTGGTGACCTTAATGTCATTTGGTCTCATGTGAAGAGAAATATCTCATTGGCAACCATTTTTTATCTTTGTTTGAATGATGTTAAAAGAAAAATCACAAAAATACAGAATTTAGAGGAAAATTCAAAACGTAAAGGTCCTAATCACATGGCAAACTCAAATGATTAAATACATCAAACGAATGGACAACACCTGTCATATTCCTGACTTGGTATAGGCTTTTTCAAATGTAGAAAAGTGTGGATTGAACCTGGGTTCAAAGCGCTAAATCTCTCACTTGTATGACAGCCGCAGCAAATTATAAACAAATACATGATTGAGGTTTTAAATCGATCAGGATTTTACCTTCTATAGATTTTGTCAGTCTTCTTATTTACCTTAAACTCCTAACAGGTTCAGGAAAATATAAATTTGGCTTTGAAAATGTTGAATGTGATCGTTATATATTTATATATTTTGTCAGTCTTCTTATTTACATTAACCTCTTTACATGTTTAGGAAGAATATACATTTAGCTTTGAACATGTTGAATGTGATCGTTTCGTACCATAAATATGCAATATTTTGATACTCTGTTGGTATTTTTTAGAAAAGGTATCATTCTTTTCAACATTATTAATAACTTACAAAATTGTCAGGAGCATTAACATCAGCTTTGTATCTGATCAACAGTTCTGCAATTTCGACATTCCCCTTTGCCGCTGCTTCGTGAAGAGGGGTACCGCCCTGTAATTCATGAAAGTGAAAATGACAAAAAATAAATATTATCTTAAAGAAAAACATGATAGGATATCATCATACGATGGAAATGAAATCAAACATCAGACATTATATACTCCATAACAAAAACCCAAGATATCAAGCGAAAAACTAACGATATGAAAATGAAAAATGTGTTTCCTACTTTCAGTCTTATATCAGATCAATAACATAAAGCTGTAGTATGCATTACCTTACAGGTGGAAGTCACTAATGGAGACATTTGAGGTTGGTTTTGGTTGTGTTATCTCTATAGAATTGTGACGACGTCTGACAAAATTGGTCCAGATGCGGTAAAACGTTATTTTGACTATGACGTTGCAAAGTTAACGTCGACAAGCACCTTCAAATATTTTTTTACTGACTAAATCCCATTGTAGCTTTACTAATTAAATCATGATAGATGCTTACCACGTGTGCGTTTTATCGTTTTTATCTATTAAAATTAAAGTCCGCTATATCTATTTTTAACCTGATTCCGTATTTTAGCCTTATCCCGTAAGTTCATTACTTCCCTTTCTGAAATCGAAAGTGGAAGTGAAATGTCATCGTCATGAGTCGAGCAAGTTTTGTATCGTGTAGCTCAAGTATTCCATCAGAAATAACAGACAAACAGGACGAGGAGTTTATTGAAGAGCTACTGTTTACTCACACAGCTTAAAAGCATAAACAAAAAGATAGGGAGAGACCATTTCAGGAATTTTATTTTGCTGGACATCGTGTATGTCGCCAGACTTTTTGCTTTGCTCATGTAATTGAAAAAAAGAAGCTCCTTGTAATTGCAAAATCATTAGATAATGATGGTCTTACCCCCAGAGTTCATGGCGGTAAGGGACGACATGTAAAATATGCATTGGGATTTACTGATACAGAAAGAATTAAATCTTTTCTACATAAATATGCAATAGACAATGCACTGCCCCTGCCAGGTAGACTTCTTATTTCAGAAACTCTCAGGTCCTGCTTCTCCCTTCAGATAAGACAGCATTTGGTATTCATGAGTTATATGAAACATTAGCAGTGGAAATGAAATATGAGAGTGTAAGTTTACGAACTTTCCAAAGGTTATGGAGTGAGTTATTGCCAAACATTGTTGTGTCAAAACCATGCACTGATCTTTGCTGTAAATGTCAGGATTATGCCTTTAAAATATCAAATAGTGGACATCTTACAGAAGAAGAAAAAAGTGATTTGCTTGATAAATATAATGCACATGTTCAGCTAGCAAAAGAACAAATAGACTATTACAGAAGACAGTGCTCTATGAGCAAAGAGAACTATATTAATGTTCCAGATGAAGGCAAAAATCCAGGTAAATATTAATTTTATTAAAATCTAATTAAATCAATCTTATCATGCTGATAAGTGAGCAACCCAAAATTGCATAAATAATATAAATATCAACATTTTGCTATTATATTTATTTTATTGAGGATTATTATATGTATAGATCACTTAATGAATAATGAATATCTGAAAAAGTGATGTCTCATAAAATACATTGATCAATGAAGTTGTGGGGAAAATATGACAAAAAAATGCTATATCATGTTGAAATGCAAGTAAATTATTAATATAATAACAGTCACTTTGTTAAAAAAGAACACTATTATACCAGCAGATACTATGCCAAACGCTTTGACACCAAAGGGATTAGATGCAGCTAGACAGTTGTATTTGTACGAACAAATCAGGGAATTTTGCTATAACGACGCTAATAAAGATGTCAGTTGTCCAAAGCCAACATGTGCTAAAACTGAGGTTGACTTGACCGGTGATGTGGATACCAGAAAACACAAATGTCCATCAAGGAAGCAGAATCTACTGAACTAAATTACCCTTAAATATATTTTTGTGTTCTTTACTAATTTAATAACAATATTAAACTGAAGGTAATTGTTTATTTAAGCATAGGCAACTGTACAGTCTTCAACAATAACAAAAAAACCATACTGTATAGTTGTCTGTAAGGATCTAATATGAAAAAACTTAATCAATTCAGAAAATTAAAAGACCTAATTTAAAGCAAAACAGTTTACCAAAAAAAATATGACATACATGTACCAACAACAATACTAGCTCCAGCCTTGGGAAGGCAAAACACAACCTGTTCATTTGTTATAAGGTATAACAGTAGACAGAACAGTGCCACTAGAAACAACACACAACGATATGTAAAGTATGAAATAAAAGGTAAAAAACTGAAAAATAAAAATATTTTTCTCGATTTTTGTTTCCATGGCAACCATATATTTACCATGCATTTTCATCAAGTTAATATTTATGTTAACAAGACAGCTAATTAGATTTTGAATGTTGATAGAAAATACAATTTTGAAGTTTAACTCATTTAATAGTAATGAATCCATTCAAAATGCCAAAGAAAATAATAAGAATTTTGTCTGAATTTCGATTTTTTTTTAATTCTATGCATCCAAATACATCCAGAATTAGAATGTGCTGTAAATTTAAAACCAGTTGAGATATCATCATAAAATTGTGTATTCATGGTTAACACATGAGTAGCAATGAACAAATGCAAAAAAACTGAAAATATGTATATAGGTCATCTGGACCCATTTTCTCAGTCACTGTCACAGATAACTTTAATTATGACATTAGCATGATTTGTATTAATATTTGACTTTGAATGTGTTGGTCTCTTTTAAATTTTAATTTTGTTCCTGTAGATTATTTTTAACTTGCTAGACAAATCGTTCAAAAATGTAATAAACTGTCAGAGGTTTTGCGGTTGCTCTTCAAACTTTAAATTATTTTATATTCAATAATTTTTTCAACAATACGTGTAATGATCTTTCCTCGTGTTATCACTTATAGATTTGTTATGGCGATTAAAATGGTATTAACATTATAAAAATCTGAGATAAATGAATAATTAAACATGCAGTATTAAAAAAAACTGCTTTGTTATACATCGTTCAATTTATTAAGAATAATAACTGAAAATAAAACTAATTGCAAGATCAATCTTTAGCAATATCATCCTTTAACAAGATCTTTCTTTAACATGATCATTCTCTAACAAGATCGCCCTTTAATAAGATTATTCTTTTACAAGATTATTATTTAACAAGATTATTTTTTAACAAGATCCTTCTTTAACAAGATCCTCCTCTAACAAGATCTTTCTTTAACAAGATCATACTTTATTAGATCCTTCTTTAACAAGCTAGATCATTCTTTAACAAGATAATACTTTAACAAGATCTTTTTTTTTTATCAAGATCTTTTATTTTTATCAAGATTATTCTTTAACAAGATCATTCTTTATCAAGATCATTCTGTAACAAGATCATTCTTTAACAAGATCATTCTTTAACAATATCATCCTTTAATAAGATCCTTCTTTAACAAGATCATTCTCTAACAAGATCCTTATTTAACAAGATCATCCCTCAATAAGATCCTTCTTTACCAAGATCATTCTTTAATTAGATCATTCTTTAATTAGATCATTCTTTAATTAGATCATTCTTCAATTAGATAATTCTTTAAGAAGATCATTCTTAAACAAGGTCATTCATTAACAAGATCATCCTCTAACAAGATCATTCTCTAATAATAGCATTATTTAAAAGATCATTCTCTTATAAGGTAATTCTGTAATAAGATCATTCTTTAACAAGATCATTATATACCAATATCATTCTTTATATATATATATATATGTCAACATACTAAATATAGTGATATTTAAATAAAATACAGCTTTACAAATAAACTGATAGTAGATACAAGATTTGAAATTTCAAATTTGCGCAAGAATGATATCGAATACACAATACAGAAAATTAAAAAAAAATGTACTGTCTGTTAACTGCTTGATATGCTTATAGAAAGAATAGCAATAGAACACTATAAGCTAATTTTCTTTTTAAATTTGACATTTATCATAAAAAGTTTAAACGATTAGAAAACAGATAACTATTTAATATATTTGAGCTGATAGTTTTCCTTGATAAGTGTTTAGTATGCCTTTACACTTTCAGTTCTCTGGTCGTAAAAACAGAACTATTTATTTTGTAAAAACATATTTCAGTTCTTCATTTTTTACTGTCTACGTTTCAACACAATTGTTTTCATTAACCTGTGTACATTATTCTATTAGGCGGAAATTCTATTTGTTCAAGGTGATAACAGCGATATACTACTGTTGCCTTTATTTATCCACTCCTTGTTTTATTGATTTTGTATTTATACTCTGACATACATCTTATTTATTCGTTCAGTTTTTGTTTACTTGTGTCATCTGATTAAATTTGTTAACTTGTGTCTTCTGATTGCATTAATCCATTTCAATTGATATTTTATAGTGCGTCTTTTTATGTTGTAATCTTACACTTTTTTTGGTAAGGTTAACATGGTTAAATGTTGGTACCTATCAAAACGTTTAAACCGCTGCATTTGTTTTTGCACCTGTCTTAAGTTAGGAACCTGATATTTAGCAGTAATCGTTTTTTGATGAGGTTCATAATTATTTCTCGTTTCTCGTTGTTTTGTATAGATTTGACCTTGGTTTTCCCTTTAAATGGTTGTACACTAGTCATTTTGGGGCTTTTATAGCTGATGTTTGGTGTGAGCCAAGGTTTTGTGTTGAAGACTTTGACCTATAAAGGTTTATCTTTTACAAATTGTGACTTTGATGGCGAGTTGTCTCATTGGCACTTATACAACATCTTCAATTTTCTATATAAGATCAAAGTAGGGACCGTAAATCAAAAAAAACTTACTAAATTTATTTTAGATTTTAGATACTATCTATGTAAGAAATACATTTCCTGCGCTGATTTAAATTCCAAATAACTCTTAATAGCTTTTAAGGGCTACATATACATACTCTTTTATTTTAAGAGTGGTGATGTTCGTATGATAAACATTTAATAATTAATTATGAAATGAAGTATAGTTTTGTACAATCCTAAAGTTAAACTTTATTCTTGTGATTTTTTTTCTTCTTTTGGTTGGTATTTTGTTACTTAATTGCCATCCAAACACGCTGTATCCCGAGGTGTATAACTTCTGATGCTAAACCATAGATTTGTTAATATTAATTATCAAATGAAAAGAACGGATAGCATATGTATTGTCCATATCAAACCATGAAACCCCAGTAGTAACCTAACTTTGGTCATATTCGTTCAAACTTTGACAAATTAGTAGAGAAAAAAAAATCAAGCAAAGAAATATTTAAAGGATTTGTATACATGCATATTTTTTTTTGCTATTAAAACTTCCTACAATTAGTTTTTGTTTCATTATATTAAAACTACTCGTAGTAAACACTATTAGTAATGTCTTATTCTCATGCTATTTACAAAATAAACAAATCAATTGTGATAAATAGTCATTGTCTGTTTTAGGGAGGAAGGAGCAGGGGTTTCAAGAAACCTCTCTCGTCAAACACTCTCGCCAAAATCTATTGTTATTCGTAACATTAGATCTATTCAATTGACACTTGTTTCAGAAATAGAAACTATGAAGAATTACAAAAGAACTGGGATGTAACATGACAAATATCAAAACAAGGCGAGCAGTAATCGTAAAATGGATAAACAAACAGACTTCATGCAGTACAACAAAAATAAAAAGATAGTAGCTCGAACATGATATCTGCGGCATTGACTTTGAAATAATTAACAGTTTTCTGCGTCACTTTCATAGCAAAAACAGTGTTAGTTGTTCTGTCGTTTCATACAGCGTTGACATCAATATTGTAACTGATCTACCGATCAAACGATCGATGACATTAAACTTGCAATTGTTTGCTGTCTTTTAACATGCCATAATAAAACAATGGAACCTTTCCTAAGGAATTTGCCATTTGATTAGGGACTTTCCGTTTAAAATGTTTGCTTTGAGTTCAGTAATATTTTATTTATGTTTTTTTCCTACAAAAAAAATATTTTCTTGGCATAAATATAAAAAAGCATGGAGAACATATTAAGGGGATGTGGATATTAAGATAAAGAAAATAAGTCAAATCATGTCCTCACAAAACATTACAGAGAAACAGAATACATATAAAAAAAGAAGATGTTGTATGATTGCCAATGAGACAACTCTTCACAAGAGACCAAAATGACACGGCAATTAACAAGTATTGGTCACCGTACGGCCTTCAACAATAAGCAAAGCCCATACCGCGTAGTAAGCTATAAAATGACAAATGACAATGTAAAAAGTTCAAACCAGACAAGTAACGGCCTTATTTATATAAAAGAAAATAACGACAAACAAATATGTAACACATGAACTAACGACAACCACTGAATGTTAGGCTCCTGACTAGGGACAGGCACATACATACATAATCTTGCGGGGTTGAACATGTTAGCGGGATCCCAACCCTCTCCCTAACCTGGGACAGTGGTATAACAGATCAACATATGAACGAACTATGAATATGTATATGTATATAACATACTAGTCCTGTTTAGTTTGAATTTAGTTTACTGATAACAAAATCAATATTTATACCGATAAAAACAATATTCAATGATCTTATGACAGTGTTGAATTGGTAACCTTTTAGAATAAGTTTGTTTAAAGGAGGGATAAGTTTACTAGGATCCTTTCTATATTTCCGGGCACGGGCAACAACATTTCCGTAAAAATGAGGATGTGCTATCCCGTTTGAAATAAGTCTTCTACAACTACATCCAAACTTCAAACCCAAATCTTTATATCTATGGAAATATTTGAAAGTTTTAAGTAATTTATGGAAACGATATCCCTGATTTAATAATTAACCAGTAATACATTTACAGTCTACATTGGTATAAGCAATGTTATGATTATCCATTTGATTCTGAAAAATATGACAGAATATGATCAATACAGATATCACGATGACCATAGATAGAAAATAAACATGATAAACTGACAACGCCATGCATAAAAATTTAAAAAAGGACAAAGACATTGTATATAAATAAGATCTGAATTAAACTTGTTGCCACTTATATTACCATGATAAAGATGATATTGATTTCAACAATAATAGCAATTGTATATACTGCATAATAACTTACAAAATAAAACTTTCTATAATTAACTGGTGCACCTCTTCCTAGCAATCCTCTAACTTTGGCAACGTTGTTATGAACTACTGCATTATAAAGTTCCTGTAAGGATAAATATCATGCTAATACTCCATTGTAAAAAATAATTATATTAGCAATTATACATATATGTTCATAATCCAAATAATACTTAAAATGAAACGAATCAAAATAAGTGTCGGCCAAGTTACTCCTATGTATGGTAATTCCAATATCGGTAATGAGCATACACATACAAATTCACACGTAAACTTATCGCATAGCAGAGACAATTACGGCGACATAGTTAAGTAGCAATCTACTTTAAGTAGGGTGCCCAGTGACGTCTGGTTTACAAGTTTAAGTTAAGGAATAATATTCTGTATGTATATGCTAACTGTTGGAAAATCATTATATTTTCTAATCATGAATGTCGTCGTAAGCTCCCGTGATCACGTTTTTCAAAATGTTGTGGTCTAAGTGAGAGGGTTAGCGCTATAAAACCATGTTTAATCCACCATTTTCTACATTTGAAAATGCCTGTACCTAGTCAGGAATATGACAGTTCTTGTCCATTCGTTTTTTATGTGTTTTGTTATTTGAATTTGCCATGTGATTATGGACTTATGATTTTCCTCTGGGTTCAGTATTTTGGTTATTTTACTTTTTTCTAAGGGTACCCACATCTTAAAATCAAAAAAATAAAATTATTGCTCTCTGTGTTATTTGTTTAAATGTTACTTAGCATTTAGCTTAAAAATTAAACATATAACGAAAGCTGAAAATATTCATATATATATATTAAGTAAAAGTATTTTATGCTTTTAGTAAGACTATTTTTGGAGCTCAAATTACCACAATTTGAAGGAAATCAAATTTATTACGTGTTACTTTCACGAGATTTTTACTCTGATTAAAGCAATAGGGCATGGTTCATATTTTTGCCAAATATCTTTCGTGTAATGTTAATCGATGTGAAGAAAATAGCAATTTAAAAAACAAATTAAGTCAAAATTTCTGCCTTAATTCAAACACGCCTTATCTTATGTGGTAAATCGTTTTGTATCTTACACTATCAGGTCATTAACTAGAACAATTGTCAATCACTTCATTTATGTGTTATATGGTCGTTTTGTATGTTTTGAGTAGTCCAGTAAGTTTGAAGATCGTTGTTTTGTTTTACAAACTTGTGTTTGTTGGTTGGCTTTTATAACTTGGTTTGTTTTTTGTTTTTTTTATTTTTAGTTTTGGTATAATTGTTATATACAAATCAAATCATTCGGTCACGTTTCTTATCCGGAATATGTCACACATTTGAATTCCTGTTAAACAATGTCCATCAAGGCATCAAGCATTAAATGCAGTAGGAATAAAATACCATCGGATAAGTGTGTTATAGGTCAGGTTTCTTTTACTAAATTGCTTATAAATATGCGAGGGATTACGAAAAAAGCTTTATCGAGGTTATGAGAATATGGAAAGATTATGAATATATATTTAAGTAGATTGCATGATGCTTCCGACCTTTATGTTCTTCTTCGCTATACTCATACGAACATAAAAATTGTCTTAATAATACATAAATAAAACAAAAAGCAATTTGGGATGAGAAATTGTACTGATCAGTTTAATAAAAATAAATTGTGACAACTCTGGTCATGTAAATCATGGTCTCTGGATCTCCGAAAAATGGTAGGAAATCTACAAATATAAAAATGTTAAATCAGAAAAAGAGATAACTGCAATTACATATATAAATGCAAAATATACGTGTTGATCTGATCAGTAAGTTTTTCTCGACAAGAGAAAAGGCGCGAAATCTGGATATATATGTGTGAAAACAGAATTACTGATTTAAGCGTATGCGAATATTTATACGCCAAATTAAGAAATGAATTTATGTTCTTCTTCGCTATACTCATACGAACATAAAAATTGTCTTAATAATACATAAATAAAACAAAAAGCAATTTGGGATGAGAAATTGTACTGATCGACAAAAACAAAGGATGGAAGGATGTTCCAATTACATAATTATTATCCCAAATTTTGAGAAAATTTGAAGTCTATTTTCAAAATTTTCTTTTATGTAACCATCTTTAGCTTTGTCTGTCTTGCATCTACCGTGAGCATTCAAAAGCCTGTCCGGAACAGAATTACTAGCAGCTGCTGAAGCACCACCGCTCCTTAAACTATGTAAGCCAAAAAAGGAACTATTTAGGCCTATTTCGGAAAGCGCATTTAAAATAATTTCTCTAGTTCGAGTGTAAGATAGAGGCCTATTCTTGCAAGCTAGTTTATGCTTATCAATAGATTTGAAGTATGACAGAGCTCTGAAGATGTATACGTCACTTCCAACTGGCAAACTTGCAACGCGAAAATATTTCTGTAGCATAGAAACTGGACAAAGGTCTGTACCAGTTCTAGAAATCAAAATAGTGTTACCCTGTCGATATCTATCAGTCTTACTTTTTTGAATGTTTAATTGTAGATGAGAATCGTTGAACGTTAAATCAGAAGATCGGATGTGTGCCAGCTCATCGTATCTTAAAAACCCTGAAAACCCTATCAACATCATAGCACAGATTCTCAACCCTGGCAAATTGTCATTTTTGTCGAATTTTGCAATAACATTCTTCAAAATCGTAGGGGTGATGGGTTCTTTCCTTTTCAAAGGTTTAGATAACAATCTTATACCACCTTCTAATACCATGTTTAGTAATTTGTCATTTAATATACTGTCATATAAATTCAGATCATGTTCCCACTTAATTGAATAGTACGCTGCGTTTAAAACGGCAGTGGAAACTCCAGATTGAATCAAATAGTTAAGATAAATAGCAACTGTACAAACAGTGGTAGGCAAAAACGGTAGATTGTACTTTAAGCACCAGTATTTGAATCTTTTGAAATACCCTTTATATTTCTTCAAAGTATTTTCGCTTTTTGAAGCAGTTACTACTGAACATAAAGAAACTGTTAGAGCTTTCAAGTCAGGATTAGAAAAATGCTTTAAGGATTCCCAATGTGAATGTTTGAATCTAAACTGAAAAATAAATTTAAATGAAATTAATTTGATTTAAAAAATCATATAGCGAAGCACTATATAAATGTAAAAGATTACTCTAAATTTTGATTTTTCAATATACTAACAGACTAAATGTGTTAAGATAAAATAGAACAACATTAAAACTAAATGGTATTTTGGGAGTACTAAACGGGATTATCTTCTTTGTAAAATTCAACAATACATGATAAAATAACTTGACGCCCGAACGGGACATAGGTCATGCGTGCTAGAGGCCCAAACGTGACTTATCTCTGTCGAATCAAAACGAACAAAATAAAACATAATAATGCTCAAACGAGACTTCAGTGTATGCCTGCTAAATGCCCAATCGGGACTTATCTCTCCAAAATAAAACAATGCAATGCCCAAACGGGACTTGTGTTAAAGTGTTAGAGGGCCCAAACGGGACTTATCTCTTCATTAAAGAACAAATACAGAATAAATCAAAATAATGCCCAAGACGGGACTCATATATGCATACGAGAGGGCCCAATCGGGACTTATCTCTGAAATAAAATAGAATATCCTAAATAAATCAAGGTTTTGCCCAAACGGGACTTAAGTAAGTGCAAAAAACGGTATAAGCGATTTCATCTCTTAAAAAATGCATATTAAATGCAACTCCAAATCTAAGTATGCTCAAACAAGTGCGTGTCGCAAACTAATTTTTGTCTCAAACTACTAGTATAACACCGACAACAACAAAAATAAAAAAATAAAAAAAATAAAATAATAAAAAATAAATGAATATATAAATGGATATTGAGTGATATACTTACGGATCTTACTACAATCTATCTTTAATACGATAACGTTGAAAGTTAATGGAGAATTAATGAAAATACTGTTTTTATCCGAACCTTGACAAAAAAATCCAGATGGTTTAACATACTCTACAAAATCCTTTACACAAGATTTGTATTGGTTGTTTGATGATGACCACAATATAGGCCAAAAACATGACGAAGTCCATTTCGGAACAACGATAGTACCATTTCCTTTACAAATTAACATATGATTTAATGCTCTACCTACAAGGTGAACGGGAGGAACTAACCAACAGTTATAAGTATTCCACGAAAACCCGAAAGCATCAACACCACTTGTATCTGGACACCAATACGCCGAAAAGAAAATAGGTAATTTGTGATCGTTATAGTCGGCAAAAATATCACAATCTAACGGACCCCATACGGAATTAAAATACTTGAAATACACATCATTCACGTACCAGTCATTAAAGTCAAACAGTTTACTGTAAAAATCTGCAGTGGTGTTAAGTTCCCGGGGAACCCATTCTACTTCAAGGGATATGCAATTGCGAATGCACAGATTAAAAATTTTCAAAGCGATTTCTTGTAATTCTGATCTCATGCTCCCAGCCCGCACAATTTTAACTACATTTTGATTACTTACTTATAGTTACTTATAGTTGATTACCAGTACAGGATCCCTCAAGGTTCCTCTTCACCAGACTCGTAGTTTAATGTGTTTCTTATACTATTTTGACCGTGACTTCCGGATATTTCTGCTCTATAGTCATTATAGTATAATTCTTCGTCTGACCAATATTTGTCTAGTCGATTTTTGAATGAATTTATCGATGGTGACTTTGTTATTTTATCTGGTAGTTTGTTCCAGGTTTTAGCAATTCTAACAGAGAAAGAGTGTTTACGGATATTAGATTGGAATCTTTGATGAACTACTTTATTACTGTTGGTCCTACTACTACATCTTTGTTGAGAATCGTCTGCCTTTCTTAAAAATGAGCTAACTTCTTTGTCGTAGTGTCCGTTCATTGTTTTGAAGGTTTCGATCATGTCTCCTCTTTTTCTCCTATAGGATAATGTAGGTAAGCCTAGTTTTTTTAGTCTCTCTGGGTAGCTCATGTCTTTTAGCCCTGGTAGTTGTTTTGTTACCCTTCTTTGGACACCTTCTATTTTGTCTATATCTTTCTTTTTGTAAGGGGACCAGACTGAGCTGGCATAGTTTAGGTGTGTTCTAACCATGGTTTTGTATAGTGGCATGAATGTCTCTATTCCTGTATTGTCTGTATAAGTTTTCACCAAACGATTTTGAAAATCGGGCAATAAGGAAAATAGGGTTATAAATACTGCTGAAAGTTCTCTGTATGTAGAACTTTTCTTCGCCTCGTCGGGAGTCCACATTTTATGTACAATTTTATTTGACGTTTGAACAGCAAACCCCGCACAAGCGAAGCCGCTTGCATCAGTAAAGACAATTCTATCTGGCAGAAATGAAACGGGTAAGAGAGATTTCCTAGGAAGTGAAGTGCAATTATTCTTCCAAAAATTTAATTCAAGAATTGCTTCGTCGGTTAACTGAATATGAAAATCCCAATAATCGCTGGCGGCGATAAGAATGAGCATATTCCTGGACATTATTCTGCAAATGTTTCCAAAACTGGGAATGAAAGAAATAATCTTGCCAGTAACTCTTGCTAATTGTCTAGCGGTTACATTATTGATATTGCTAAAAATATCGTCTATAGTAGCTTTGAAACGCTTAATCTTATCTTCAGGTATCTCCAAATTAAAAGTGTCCAAATGCCAACGGAACCCAAGCCAGGTTAAAACTTTTGTGGGGTCCCAAATACTTTTTTCATGATTCAGGAAAAAACCTGCTGACAATAACTCATGCTTTACGACCTTAGAAAGCTTCACACAATCCTCAAAAGAGGACTCAATCCCCCAACCGTCATCTACTATATATACTATAACCTTGTGATCTCCAGTGCTTAACTAGTGGCCTCAACACTTTAGAAAACACGTGACCAGCTGTAGATAAACCAAACGGTAAACATCTAAAAATGAAATACCGAGTGCCGGTTGGGAAAACCCAACAAAAACCTAAAAACTCTTGATGATCTTCGTGTATATTAATATGATGATAACCACACTTTAAATCAAATTTTATCAGAAATCCTGGATTTGATACAAATTGCAAAGCCTCGGTTACACCTTCGTATTTAAATTTCCTTTTTTCATTAAACTTATTAACGTGCCTCAAGTCCAAAATCAATCTCTTTTTACCTGAGTCGTTAACTGACACCGATAACGGATTAACGATAAAAGGAATGTGATCTTTCACCTCACGAATCACACCTGTTGACAATAATTCTATAATTGACGACTCAACAAAAGATGTGTGTTTTATAGCTGAACTGTTGTTCTTTAAAAAAGCTGACGGAGGCAATTTGTAAAAAGGTATCAGGTATCCAAATTCGACAACATTAAGAACAAAATTATTAGCATTTAAAGTATTTTTCCAAAAGTCTAAATTTCTCCGTAAATTATCTACTCTAAACGAGCTGGCTGAGGAGCACTCAAATTCAAAATCTTGATCGTGACATATAAAAGGAGATAAATTGTACTTAACTGTTTCATCACTTTGCTCCTGAAGAATCACTGGTCTCGGCTGGTTGGAACCTACGTCTCTTTGGGCAGTGGTAGGCCCAGTGACCCTCGCTATTGCAGTAGTAACACCTGTCTGTTGGTGGTGAACTGGTGAAGTACTCATTCTGGTTGTAGATACCGGTGCGAGGTCCTGTGCGGGTTTGTGATCCTTGTGTAGCCGGGTATTTGTAGTTTCTAGATACTTCTCTTGCAGATGCTGATGAAGTTTTACGAAAAGGCTCATTTGAGGAACTTGGGGACTCTCTGGTTCTGGAATATAAGGAGCTGGACGGGTCCTTACTTTGTCACGTCTCTTAGCTTTGGCCCGGTAATCGGCTTGTCTTAACTTAGTTGCGTCGTCGGTCCCCTCTGTAATAGGGTCGTCTATATTTTCGTCTACTACGTCCCACCCGTACTTGTCGGCTATGCGAAGAAGCTTATTTCTTTCCTTTAGGGCCTTTATACTCTTTTCTAGATATTGAATGGCTAAAGCCGGAGAGTCTTTCTCTATGAGTTTGAGGGTCTTTTCAAGTTCTGTTAAACGTTCTCCGATAAAATTAAATTGTTTTTCATTGCCGTCGTACCTGAATTTAGGAGTCTGTTTAACCGGCGGTACACTTTCAGCTTCTTTAGCACCAATTCTCGTGTCAATCTCCTTGAATAGCTCTTCTTTGTGCTTTCTCAATGTCAAATCAAGGCTCTGGGTGAACATCCTCAGGTGAAAATCGAGTAGACCCTTCACGTTCTTCACTGCGTTGAATTCGTATAGGCGATTCCGGTTCAGGTTCACTCATATTACCAAGGTCAGTATACGTGTCGATCTGATCAGTAAGTTTTTCTCGACAAGAGAAAAGGCGCGAAATCTGGATATATATGTGTGAAAACCGAATTACTGATTTAAGCGTATGCGAATATTTATACGCCAAATTAAGAAATGAATATATCATCTTTGTACTGATGATTACAAACTACTGTACCTCCATTCTTGTTATAAGTCTTACACTATCTTGCACTAGCAGACACAACTGCAGTCATTTAAAAGCTGAGTCAAGTTCTTGTTTGTCTGTCAACTTGGTTCAGGTCATAAGGTAATGAATTGAATATAAAAATTCAAAATTTGGAAATACAAATGAGTCAAGGTCACTGTTATTTAACAGATGTTTGAAAATTTGAATTTGCCCCTTATAGGCAAGAAATCTAAAGACATATTTGGTGATGAGAGTATAAAATTAGTTCTATAAAAGATATTTTTTCTTTAAATCAGCTCTTCTTTTTTTTTGCTCCAAACACATATATGTAGGAGAAACAAGCTATATAAATGTTACTGTGCATTTTCCGGAAAATGTCACTTTGACCTTTGACCCTGATTTAAAGAAAACGTGACTACTGCAGACAACGACGATAATGTAATTTTAATGAGGCTGTTCTCCTCTTTCCATTGATATAAACTATAGCCGTGTGTTATTCCGTTAACCCAAATCGATCAAATTCGTTGATTGGGCACTATACTATTTTTATATAGATAAAGGCAACAGTAGTATTCATCTCGTCAATATTCGGAATTCGATCAAAGACAAAAAATCCAGGGTAACAATTCAAAACCGAAGAAAAAACATTAACTATTGATATTATTAACTATCAATGTGAAAGGAAATAAATGGAACAATAGTTTTTGATTATAACCTCAGCTGTATGCAACATTTGCGTTAACGTCTCCATTTTGGAAAAAGTGTTTTAAACATATAAACGAATCATAAAATATAAACTAAATACCCTTTAGAAATATCTATGTTAAATCAAATATAACTATATATTTCTATGTAAGGTATTTTAATTCAAAGTCAATCATCGTGCAAATATAGTTTACCAGTCAACGATTCTTAATTTAGAAATAGGTTGAAACCTATTACGTCGGTCAATATGAAATTAAATGTTTGAGTGTATATGTATTTAAACTAACAACACACCATTTTCACAGAGTCATGGCTGATACTGTCATTCGTGATATACGCATACATGTCATTTTGTCTCTAAATTCTATTATTGCAGATATTTGAATGCACATTTTGTTTTCTAGTTGTCTGATACAGACCACTTTCCGATTTCACTTCAAGCTATTCAGTGTCACGGAAACAAATAAATAAAAGGGGCACAAATAAGATCTCGAGTTAAATTGATAGATAAGGGCGAAAAATACAAGGTATTTCTTTGGATTAGAAAAATCTAGACAAACACACAAATACATTACTAATATTAGGGACAATAAAAGGGAAATAACCGAAGATCAAGGCAAGATATTAGAAACGGGAAGAAATTATTATATGAATTTGAGAATGGAAATGGGGAATGTGTCAAAGAGACAACAACCCAACCATAGAAAAAACAACAGCAGAAGGTCACCAACAGGTCTTCAATGTAGCGAGAAATTCCCGCACCGGGAGGCGTCCTTCAACTGGCCCCTAAACAAATATATACTAGTTCAGTGATAATGAACGCCATACTAATTTCAAAATTGTACACAAGAAACTAAATTAAAAATGGTACAAGACTAACAAAGGTCAGAGGCTCCTGACTTGGGACAGGCGCAAAAATGCGGCGGGGTTGAACATGTTTGTGAGATCTCAACCCTCCCCCTATACCTCTAGCCAATGTAGAAAAGTAAACGCATAACAATACGCACATTACAATTCAGTTCAAGAGAAGTCGGAGTCTGATGTCAGAAGATGGAACCAAAGAAAATAAACAAAATGACAATAATACATAAATAACAACAGACTACTAGCAGTTACCTGACATGCCAGCTCCAGACTTCAAGTAAACTAACTGAAAGATTATGATTTCATCTTATGAACATCAAGCACAATCCTTCCCGTTAGGGGTTTAGTTTTATACCATCATAACATATATGAGAAGAACATAACCTGTGTCATGCCAACAACTGTTTTTTTAATAAATGTGTTAGTTCCGATGCAAAGACCCTATAAGTGAATCAATATAAACGCCAAAATATACAATCTTTAATGACCTGACAACTATATCCCTTCTTAATAAGTCTTTTCAAAGGTTTTGTTAGTTTTTGTGGTGAATACTGACACCTTGTGCTTTATAAAACTATTTCCATAAAAAAAATGGATGTGAAATACCTGAACGTATAAGAAGTCTGCATGTTGAGCTATATTTACGAATGATGTCCTTATACCGATGATAAAATTAAGTAAATGTTTTGACTAGTTTGTGATATATATTATGTACATTCATATAAGTCAGGTAAGCCAGAATTGAAAATACAAAAATAAATAACAGACTAACTAAACATGAAGAAATGGAATTGAAGGAAATCTGACAATAGAGGAATGTTAAAAATATGTCTTTAAAATGAAAATTTATAAAAACCGGGTATTGGTGATCTCCCAATTGAATATTATAAATCTTTCTGGTCCAACTTACAAAACTTTGCTGTAGACGCCAGTTTTGAATCATTGTTGAATACTAAAACTAGGATTAATTGCCCTTTACATGAATAACGACCCATTAAATTCAAATAATTATAGACTAATTGCTTTATTGAATGTAGACACCAAAATTAAAACATAATATTTTCCATAAAGACCAACATCAATATTGCATAAAAGTATGCACAGTGATAACAAAAGGGAATGTAAAAAGCAGATACGTTCGATTTAAAACTAGACAAATTAAAGATATTATAAATTCTTCAGAAATATATATTTTTTTAAATTTAACATTTGACTCGATAGAATGGGAATTTATGTATTGTTCTTTAAAGCAATTTGGCTTTCAGAAATCCTATTCAGGTGAATACACATTTTATATACAGATATAAAGTTTTGCCTTTTAAATAATAGCTGGATTTCATTACCCTTCCGCATTGAGTGCGGGGTCAGCTAAGGGTGTACGACGAGTTCTCTAATTTTCATTATTGCTGTTAAAATTGCAGCAGGTATATTAAGACAAGATAACAATTTTTAAGGTTTTATATTGGACTAGATAACAAAACCCATACATTACAGTTAGACCAGTTTGTAAATTGTTTTGAATCACTTTCAGGCTTAAAGTTTAATCGAAATAAAACAGAGAGAATATGGCTCAGCAATTTAAAGTCCTGCAAAGATACAGTTTTAAACATTGAGAGGACACAATAAAGCCAGTATAGTATACCGCTGTTCAAAACCTATGAAAGATTTGGTAGTATACTTTGGACTTTATAGTTTAAACAATTAAACTAATTACGTGCAACAACAAACATGACAAAACGATAATCTGAAGAAAAAAACCCTCTAATAAATATAATTTAACTATGTAAGGTTAGATAACTCTTGTATGTTTACTTATTAAACCTAGCGAATATCACTTATGTTGCAACCGTAACCGTGACCTATATTTTTTATTATGTTTTTCCAATAAGCTGTACTGTAACTATTGTAAAATTTGAGCGATTTTTGTAATTTAGTTCTTTTTTTATTTCGATATTACCTCTATTTCTCCTATTAGTTCAACAGAAAAAAAGTATCTTTATTCAAATGTATTCTTCTTTCGAAGGCAGATTGTGGTCGTAAATAAACGGTGATCCCATTTTTTTATTCTATTTTTCTATTTAGTATAAGATGAAAAAAAAAAAAAAGATATAGACCCGTGAGCCCCCTTAATAAATATTATGAAAAAACAACAATTGGACAAAATGTTTGATTTAGAAAACAACACAAGCAAACAACAACAAATGCTGTACCTTATCTTTAACTATACTAGTCAACAAAAGAAACGATACACGACTTTGAAATAAAAATTATCAAAAAGTATTAAATATAAAACAAAATGAGATATACTATTTTTAAAAAGTTTTCATTTGCAATGTATGCACATGTGATAATGAAAATCAAAACTTGTCGGAAAGTATCTAAATTCCGTGTAAACGAGCATAGGCTGCAAATAAGTTTTGCGGAAAGTTGAATAAAAAATCGACAGATAATTTTCTAAGTACTGAATAAAATTTCAAGTTTGTTTAAAAATATTCAATATGCTAATCAAGTTATGTTCATGTTGTAATTAATGAGTTGAAATATTGGTTTTTTTTCAACTTTTTTGGGGAAAGGTGTTTTTTCAAATCTCGAAAAATGAGAAAAATGTTTTTTTTATTTTCGTCTCAAATCAATGCTTTAGATATGAAAACAACACACAGTAAATTTGGAACCTTTCGGATTAGTTTTAAGATTTTTACCGCTTTTTAAATATCACTTTACACATACTGTCTATGGTAAATTAGGTGATAATGTATACATTTTAACGATTTCTCGTGGGGCCGAACTTTTCTTAACAAATAAACAAAGAAACTGTATGATTTTTTAAAACAAATTGATGTCAAACATTGTCTTTACTTTTAAATGAGAGGTTGGCATCATTAATTGGAACTTCTGTTTTTAAAATTGTCGTTTAGTGTAAATTTTGTAAAAAAAAAATCGCGAAAAAACGTCACGACAGCAAACAAATTCTTAAAAAGGGATTTCTGCGATGACATTAAGAAATATTGATGAATAAAAAAGGCAAATGCATTTTTGAGGTAGGTGTTGTGTTATTTCCACTTCCTTTGTTCCTTTGCATTATTCGCATATTGACTGATTTCAACAAGTCAACATGGCGGCTCCATAGTTAGAAATATCAAATTTTGATTTGACAGTTGCTTACGAGAAAAACGTGTTAATTAAATATGGCAAATATTTTGTTTGTGAATTAAAAAAATTGAGCACGATTTTTAGCAGTAATTATTCAGACCAGCAACCGATTTATTTTTTTGTTTTAGCTTTATATAACAGGGAGTAAAAAAAAACACCTCTACACACGGGATACCCACCCTAACTTCATTTTTTAGTGACCGTATTCGTCCTATTAGAATCGAAATAATTCATGGAATCCATATTTGTTGTAAATTTGCATATGGCCTAGACCGTGATATTCGTTAATTGTATCCCTCGTTAAAAAGATAACACTCAGAATAAAATTCGAATATCACGTCCCAGGCCATGTGTGAATTTACAAAAAGTCTATGCTTCCATGAAATATTTTTAATTAAGATGTCTAACATTATTTAGCATTTCAAATTACTGCAAAATGTTCTGAATATAGAATTTGGTAGTCACAAACAGATGCATTATACCTAGAATAAGAATATAATTGAACTATGAGAATATTGTGTTTCATTTGTTCAATGTGTATCTGTTGATTTATTTTTTTTTTATTTTTTCTCTAGTATTTTTGGTCAGTTTGTATATAATTTCCGTTTTATAAAATATAAGACACTACATTTGAAAATGCCTGTTTCAAGTCAGGAATATGACAGTTCTTGTCCATTCGTTTTTGATGCGTTTTGTTATTAGATTTTGCCATGTGATTATGGACATTCCGAATTGATTTTCCTCTAAGTTCAGTATTTTTGTGTTTTACTTTTTTTCAGTCTAATACTATCTTTCCCATTCATGACAAATATTACCATATCAAATAACCACAACAAGAGTATCCCTCTTATAACCTCTCAATTCGATATATATACATATTTGCCAAGGCAATGCTAAATATAATAATTTAGTTTTGTGTTCATCATTGCAACTATTGAAAACCGATTAATATTACTTTAAACAATATTTACCGTATTAAGATCGCTCATGGTTATGGCACATCAATGAACCTGAAAGGAGAAAATTAATTGTGATGTAAAACATGGGAAGTCAGTTGACCGTTTGAGAACATTGTGTTTTACACAAAAACAATTCCTGTACCAAAACGAATTTGACAGTTTTAATTCGTTTGTTTGTAGTGTATGAGCTTTTTTTTTCTCTTTCATAAAAGACTTTCCGTTTTGGATTTTCATCGAATTTTTTTTTTTTTTTTTATTATTTTACTGTTTTGCACCCCTAATGTGTACCTTCGACTTACTTAATAAAAGCTCATGGTTATGGCCTCAAGTTATGACTCGTCAATGAACCCAAAAGAAAAAAAATATTTGTGATGTAAAACATGTGAAGTTAGTTGACCTTTTGAGAACATTTGGTTTTACACAAAAACATTTCTTGAGTGTTTCTCCATACGAAAATGCCTGTATCAAGACTTGAACAGAATAAAAAAAGGTTACTCACTATAAGGCTAATAAGATTATGTTTTTGTTACATTGGAAGTTAATTACGTCAAAATATTAATTCATATAATTCCTTTAAATTGTATATTGACGGCTTATATCTTGCAAAATTGCTATTGAAAATGTTCAATAATGTATTGACCAACAGGTCTGATATTCTCGATAATAACATACACTACACACATATGAACACAGGGTATTTTCATTATTTTTAGTAGATCGACATAAAAAGTAAAATCGGATGGACATCGCTGCTGTAAGTCTTTTCAATTTGTCTAAATTGTGTTGTTCTTGTGATTTTTATACAGGTGGATCCGGACCAGATGTTTTGTTTTCGTCTTTCATAATATCACTTTTCAAAAAATGCTATTGCTTTTTGCTCAGTTGTTATGACGGAAACATATGTCTTGTAGTTTAATTTTCTTATTATGGGAGGGAGTTATCTATCGAAATAAATCATAGAACTACTTGAAATAATTAATGAAAGTCATTTCAGTTTAAGGGAGTAGACCTGGTATATGGGAGACAACTCTTACGCATGTATCGAAAGTCGCTTATGCGTTTTAACATAGCAGTATTTTAAACAGTGATCAAGCATTTACGTTGTTTACATTTGGCTGTGAGAATAATGCAACCATTCAAGTAACCTGTACATGTATGACACCACCAAGCATTCAACTAAAGAACATCTTTTATTAATAACGTGAATAAAAAGGTAGAAAATTATCATTCATACATAAAATGCTCAAAAACAACACCAATGCACTGAGTCTGAAGAGTTCTGGAGCAACTATACTGACTATAGTGTCTTGTGGCATTATTTAGAAAAACAATCTTGTAAGTTTTGGGAAATTGATTTGAACAAATGGATTAAATAATGAAGTATTATGGTTTTAGTGCGAAGTCATTGATACAGAGTTTGTACTTACTGTTTGTGTGTTTTGTTTCAAATATAAAATCATGATCTGAATACCAATCCTTGTACAAGCTTATTATTATAGATTATATACATTAACACAAAGATTGTACTTAGATAGTGACAGGCTATCAAAACAAAATTCTGATAGCGTCTGTTATTGATGACAGGGGCATCTGGTAATCTGGGGAGATAAACCAATATATAGTTGTGTTAAACAATTATGTCAATTCGCCTAAAGGGTACTCGTCCCATACTGAATATTACTGTTTTTCCTTATAAAATGCATTACGATTATTATTCGGACAGTACTCTTTGGACTATTACACATAAAAATAATACAAAAACAGTCGGCAGATTTTTTGTGAGGGGAAAATGAACTTGTCTAAAAATTTAACTTTTTTCGTGTGCCTTCAAGTTGTTAGTCAACTTGTTTAAAGATTTTGAAAATTTTTCAAACAGTCAAATTCGATAAAAGTCTGTGATTTTCATAATTAATAACAAATCAATGTATACACATTTTTTTGGCAGAAATTTAACGACAACATTTTTATTCTGGCTTTGTTTGAAAACAAAATGTGTTATCTGAGCTTGCCAGACATTTCGCCCTATCAATAATTTAAACAAAACGTTTTGTTTAAATTCAGGCTATTTGTATGACCAGGATGATTCATATTTACTTTAAAATATGTTTCTTCTATGCATTTTATCAGTCAGGGTACTTCTAATGATAACATATGCAAACACACATGATGATTTTAACCTACAAGTGTTTTCCACCGTTATTAAGGGTACCCAAAAACTGATCATATGCAATGTTCCCTAAACGTAAAAAAACATAAACAGTGAAATTCATTAAAACTTTGCAGATGATCCAGGGACCCCTACCTTTTTAATGATGTAAATATAGAAATATTAAACGAGAGGAAAACTTTTGTGATACCAAACATTTTGATTTTGACGTTGCAATTTCTTTTTTTATTACACTTGTGCTTGTATCATCTATGTTCAGTTGATATTTTGATCAACATAATAAATATAACTTATAATGTAAATACAATACGTGTATGTTTACTGACCTAATAAATTAAGAAAATGTGAATGTTTCTTATTATCTGGCAATAAGGCCTTTGCAACTAGTGGTATTACGTTTTAGAAGAACTTGATATATGCATGTCTATCTGGATGATTTTGAATCTGTTCAAAGTTTTATTTTGTTCTTCCCTATATACTTCTTTGCCCGATAATCTCATAAAGAAAAACTTCACACACCGAATTAAAAGGGCATTTAAAAAGTCAGAATGCAAATATATATGTTCAAACTCGTTTATGTAATTTTTTGTACAAAACAAATAAAAGAACAATGTCATTTAGACCTACTTCGATACGATAACTACCCTTGCGTTTCTTCCAAGATAATATGTGTGTTGGCTGTGGAGACTCCATCGTCAAATTATCGGAATTCCAATCGGGACTTACTGTATTGCTTCTTATTAAATGCACATCATTTTGATCGACATTATATTTGATGAGTTTGGAGGATTGACCAACAGGAAGTCGGAGTCCAATGGGATATAACTGTGCACCCCTTCTGGCTGATTTGTTTAATTACTTAAGCAGGATTCATTCAGAAACTTCCAAGAGAAAAAAAAAGACAAAGCACCTTGCTCAATTCTTGAATTTTACTTTCAGATATATAATGATGATGTCTTATCACTAATAACCCATATTTCAGCCAATTCTATCATCTCATACATCCCAGTGAACTTGCAATAAATGATACTACTGATACAGGAAGGACTGCTTCTTATTTTGACATTTCCCTGAATAGTGAAACAGATGGACGACGTCTCACTGAAAATTATTCCAAACGGGACGAATTCATATTTTCTATTATCAACTTCTCATGCCTCAGCAGTAACATACCATCTGCCCATACATATCTCAGTTGATACGTTTTTGCTCGTGCATGTTCACACTATATGGACCTCATATACAGAAGTGAGCTCCTTAGGCAGAAACTGCTCAAATAAAGTTATGAGGGTTAAAGATAAAACACGACACTTTGTAAATTTTATTGACACCATCACGAATTGGTTGATATATAGGTTTAATACCACCGTTGAGTTTCCCCTATTAGTCTTTTTTTAGATTAGCACTTTTCAAAATAATGTGTAGAATTTATCTATGTTTCAAATAAAGAAATACTTGGCCTGAGGAAAGTTTTATCATGTCCTGTACTATAGAAAAAAAGATCACATAGCATTTCTTTGCATATAAGAAAATAACCCTCACTGGAAGTTGACCAATCAATATTCTCCGCTTATTTTATCTGTGTACAAGGTTAAGTCACCATGTAACCTCAAGATTACAAAATATTCTATAGAAATCCAACAATGAAAAATAATTGTGCTTTGAAATAACCAAGACATATGTGTATGACACAGAAATCTTTTACTGCAATAAAATGTAGCATGAATTAACTACAACTGTCAAATTCAGGGGAACTTTTTTTTTCTACCTATTTTTGTATACAATCGGATGTGACGTACCAATATTTAGTGGTATTACATCTATACGATATGTCTAATTGAGGACTTTTTCCCGAAACCTTAGATTTTGATTTACCGTTTACGTCGTCTGGTCTTTTAAGTAACGAATATGATCTTTCCCTAATGTGACTGTAGATTTTTCAACTATATAAGGAACATTGAACAGAACTATAATGATTCGAAATTTCCTTTTGTTATGTGTCGTGGTCGTATATGTTGAGTTACCACGTGCATTTCCAAAATATGAATTCCTATATCAAACAATAAATATAATGTGATTTGCACATGCATCCAATGTTATTTTTGGGCTTTATTTGCGGAATCAACAATCTACTTGTCATACAGGTAGGACTTCTGGATAGAATGATTTCTTTTTTATTTTCTCTAAACCGATATGGCCACGCACATATGTCATGCAATTTTGATATGCATCTCAGTTGCTTTATGTGGATACTATTCTTTCAATAAACATCTTAAAAGTATAGCACATTGTAGCGTTATTATTTTTTTTTATAATTGACATTTTATGTCGGCCTTCAATAATTTAATACACACAATTAACAGGAATGCATAAGATTATCATTAAGGCTGGGGAATTATAAAATCTAATATCTAGGTCGTCTTATAAATAAACAAATTATTAAACTACCTTCACGGTGAAGTGTAATACCTATGTGTAAATAAATAGAATGATAATACCTGGTGTCAACATGATGCACTTAAGAAATTGAAGTGGATATAGTTGATCCAGCTGTCATTTGTTTTACAGTATCGGGAAAATTAAGTTCGAGTTCTTTACTTACCTTAACGTTAACAAGGTTACATTTCGACAAAATTCCGGCCTACAGAATATCCATATCTCATATTTAATCAAATATATGTGATATGCCGTGTTCAAATTTAGCTAAAGTGTCGATGATGCTGTCAAACTAACGTAAACTAAACTTTTCTACGTTCCCATTGATAAAATTAATATAGGCGTGTGGTGTATCTCAAAGTCTGATTATAATCAGTTGTTAATCAATGCATACCTTGTTCAGGTTATGTGTAATTGATACTAGTGATTCAACACATAAATTTGCATTACGATAATTTTAAGGTAGAGACGGACGGGTATCATATGACCTACTTAGCACGTGCATTTTGCGTAATTAAAATCGGTTCCGATTCTTTTTTTACGCAATCGGTAGACAAGGTAAACAACAAAAATGGCAGACGACTGCGACCGCCTTCGTGTTCGCGGTCGGTTTATAAAGAAAGATAGGTTCAAAAAATCCACAAGGATGGACTCTTTGAATGAGAGTGGTAAATCGATTCAATGGAGAGACCATGATTACGGTTCGAGGGGAGAATTGCCATCGGAACCGACAAAAGAAGAGACACCGATATTAGTTGAAAACATTGCCTCGAATGTTACGGTTTCAACTGATATCGGGCAGAGTGAAAACATCTCATGGAATGAAGGCAGGAGGGTTGTTGAGTTGGAAGTTCTAGCGGAACAACTCTTTTGCAACAAATGCAACACCCCACTTCATCTGAAGGATATAGTTGGTGAAATGAGGTAAACAATAATTTTCAGCACCCCTTCATCTGTTCATTTTTTACAAAATATGTAGCCTAAACCATGTGAAGTTTGTAGGAATATGATTGCAATTCACCTTCAAATATTTCCTGCTGTCAGAAATCGTTACAATTTCTCTCTCAATCTAAACCCTTGTACAAAATGTTGTAGGAAATACATAATTTATTAATTATTTGGACTAAGGCAAGCTATGAAAAATCAAGTTAGATATGAAACATTCCTCAGTTCCTGACATGTTATCAAGTTTACATAGAATGGACTGTCTATGAAAAATATACATAGCTGTGATACATACATGTTTAGTTTCTCACTTTCTGACACTATATACTTGTCACTGCACTGCATCAAAATGAAACCTCTACATACATTTGTAAAAAGGGACAAGAAATACATTTGGCATTTTCAGCACTGAGGTGTATGCACAATGGCTTAAAGGTTAACTTTAATGATAGTTTTGAGGTTAGAAAGATAGAATTTTTAAAATTCTAAAAAAAAAGGTAAGAATCACCTATTTAATAGTAACACAGAGAGTGTATATATGGTTCATATTCTATAAATGTAACCTGTCCCAATAACCTCTCTTCTTTTTCTTTCAACACATCTTCGGTCTGGGATGTACATGGGTGGGGGGTTGAAGTTTTAAAAGGCATTTGCTAGGAGGGGTGCTGTCCAAATTTTCAAAAGGTTTGGACTCTGTTTTTTTCTAGATTTTTTAAATTTTAGTTTTAAGACCATCAATCTAAGTTTTTTCTTTTCTTCAAAATTCAACACTATATGTACATGTATTTATAAGGAAATCTGGATTCAAAATAAAAAGAAATCATTTTCTGGACCACAATAATTCAGAGGCGGATTTAGAGGGGGGGCGGGCCCCCCTTTTTTGGGGAAAAAAATTGGTTGCTTATATAGGGAATCATTGAAGCGTGACTGGAGCGGGCCCCCTCTTAGGTCAGTCAGTGGGCCCCCACTTATGAAAATTTCTGGATCCGCCACTGTAATTGGTTCCAACAAATTAGGGGTCAGAATATTTTTTTTATGAAAAAAACACACACATATAAGATTATATATAGCCTTCTTATATTTTTGACACAAGTTGGATTAATGTTTAACCTCGCTACATTTTGTATGTGTCTGTACCAAGTCAGGAGCCTGTAATTCAGTGGATCAGTTGTTAGTTGCTATATATATTATATTTGTTTTTTGTTTATTATTTTGTACATGTATAAATCAGACTGTTACTTTTCTCATTTGAATTGTTTGACAACATTGTTTCTTAGCCTTTTATACATTGTAGGTAATTTTACTATGCTACAGGGTTTTACTCATTTTTTGTAGGCCCTGCAGGCTGACCTAAAGTTGTTAAATTCTGTGTCGTTTGGTGTCTTGTTGAGATTTGTGTAGATGGTTGTTTTATTGGAAATCATACCACATCTTATATAAATAAAATTTTGTTTCTTTCCCCTTCCCTTATATAATGCAACCTATATATACATGTATATAGCTACCGAAGAAAATGTCCCTACAGAACCCTACTCAAAAAATGTTGTTTTGACATTTTGAATAGAAATAGTTGTTTTCTTTCAAGTCTATTGATAGACAATGATAGATAATAAAAATGTAAATTTCTTGACATTTTGGTAAATTTCCCTTCATGAATACAAAATAAGATATTTTTCCTACATAACCTTCAGGTACATTTTTATATACATGTATGTACCTACCCAGTACATACCCAGTCCCAGTAAATATAATTTTTGTCTGAAAGGAGATGATATGAGCTACCGTTCATTATAATAACTATATTAAATTTTTATCTTACAGGTACGGCTTAGGTAGTCTTTTGGAGGTGGTATGTCAGATATGTTCGGGTATGAAACTGATATCTACAGGCAAGCGGAATGAGAAAGGAGCATTTGCTATTAACTCAAAAGTCGCTCTTGGTAAGTGCAAAAAGCTTTAATATTTTGTATTTCATTTATCATTCTGACATGTAAATGTTTTTAAAGTAGTTTCTTTCAAACCCATGACAAGGGTATGAGGTGTTGAAATTTGGGTACTGTGTAGTCTTATTTATTATTTAGTGTTAGGGACGACATCAAAAGTTCAATGAAGGATAAAAAACTTTAATTCACATAGTATTTTCTCTGACCCCCCCCCCCCCCCCCCCACCCCAACCCTCTCCACACCCCCTCTTAACTTAATTTGGGAAAAATTGATTGACCCATATAGATATATGTAAAAATCAATGTCGGATAACCACATCTTGCAGCAGTTTACCCCCACCCCCAAACTATTTGAATTAAGTTGTTTATCTTACATTGATCTTTTGATGTCGTCCCTTACTTACACCAAGGATTTCTAACATGTCTATAAAGCATTGGCTTATGACTTGTTGTTACATTTGTACATGCATCTTTATTTCATTTATAATTGTCTGTATTTGGATCACGCCTCTATTGTGCTATTTCCAATAAAATATTGAATTGAATTGAATAAAGCTTACAGTGTAGCTATTACAAATCACTGCAGTGGCTGTATACATGTATATGATATATTGTTCTTGCCAAATGTTAAACTAAGAAAAATATTTCATCATTTCCAGGACAACATTTTTTATTCTATTTTTAAAACACTATTTTTAATTCAAAGGATTTTTGGCATCTTCCAGAAAAGAAAATCCTATCATCATAACCTCACTACTTAGTAAACAGCAAACCAATGTATGGGCTTAAATTGATTTTAAGTAAGGAAGTTGTATTTTCTATGTATTTCTGCTTGAACATTAAAAAGGTCAAAATGAATTATGACATTGAGTTTTATCTGCTCAATACATGTAGGTTATAGCGCTATCAATTGTCACCCACTCTTTTATTGAATTGTAATTGATTTGATTGATAAAGATATCTATATGCAGTATGTAGATAGTAAAAATTAATAATCATAGTTAATCATAATAATTTCAGCAATGATGCACTCTGGAATGGGTCCTGATCATGTTGTGAATTTTCTCAGCACATGTAACATAATACCCACCTGATCCCAAGACACTGAAAAAAAAGGAGAAATCTATAGCATTGTCACTTATGGATGAGGCATCTGATTCCTGCAAAACTGCCAGTGCAGAAGAAAAAGCTATTTCCCCATCTGATGAATTGGAATGCAGTTTTGACGCTGGTTGGCAAACAAGAGGCTCTGGTTGGCAATATAACAGTAACACAGGTATCAAGTCAACATCAGCAATATTATACATGTAAAAATAGCAGTGGAGGAGTGTATTGATGTGTAAATGCTTCCGAGTTGCTTATAAACTGAATCAAGTCAGAAGGAAATGATGTAAAACATGTGTGTTATTTAATTCTGTCACCTTTACACATCAATAAACTTGTCCAAAATAACTATTTAGGTTTCAACTATGAAAATAATAGGTACATATAGGTTTACCACTGTCCCTCGATATATATATATGTCCTTTCCTACCGATCATGGTTAAATTTTTTATGTTTAGGGCCATATTCAACCTACTTTACATGGTAGACCAATATACTTGGTCAAAAGATTTTCCCTAGGAATAACTAGTAGAACTGTACATTTGGGTTCAATAAAATATAGGCCATTGTATCCTACAGTAATGTGTTAAGTATTAAAAAGAAGATGTGGTATGATTGCAAATGAGACAACTCTCCACAAGAGACAAATCACAGAGAAATTTACAACTATAGGTCACTGTACAGCCTTCAACAATGAGCAAATCCCATACCGCATAGTCCGCTATAAAAGGCCAAGAAATGACAGTGTTAAACAATTCAAACCAGAAAACTAACAGCCTAATTTAAGGTCCAATTCTCAGCTACTATTTTATTTCAATGAAATTTGGTAATAAGTTAGATTTTGATATTCTAATAGATACAGATGAGATGTACCTGCTATTTTGGAATTTTTAGGTTTTTTTGCAACTTACGACTCAACAGCAAAAAAAGCTAAGCAAAACTCATATTTACATCTGTGTCATGTATTTAAGAAATAATTCATGGGGGCTTGAATGTATCGTGATTTTACCACAGGTTGGCCCTTTATGACAAATATTTTACCCTGAGCAATAGCGAGGGGTAATATGTCAGCATAAAGGGACAACCTGTGGTAAAATAAAGATATATTCAAGCCCCATGAATTATTTCTATTCTAATAGGACAAATATGGCATTCTAATATGACGTGCTTCTTTAGCTTTGTAAACAACACTGTGATAAAATTCTCGATAAAATATACTTAGCGCAGACTCAGAGACATACATAATAATGGCTGTTACAATATACTTCCTACGTAAATCTACATGTATTGGAACCTATTTGCAGACCCTCTGCCGATTTTATTGTATTAAAAAGGGCAATTAAAAAAGACAAAATAACTGTTTTTCTTATTCGTATGCATAAAAAAAAAAGAAGTAATGCACAAGAGCTCGGAGAAATCAACAAAATAAAAATTAAAAAAAATTCCGCGAAAGTCTTTTAATCTTTTTGGCGCATTTAAGTCATTTCAAAACATGACGTCATACAAATGAAACCGCTAAAGTTGAAAGTTTTCTGTTGCATGAACCATCGGAATTCGTATGATATTGTATTAAAACTGATTTTTGAGGTAAGTTTTGTTTTATTTTCTATTCTATTGCATTATTCGCATATTTACTCGTTTCAGCAAGTCAACATGGCGGGTCCTTAGTTACAAAATGTCAACTTTGGATTTAACGGAAGCTTACGAGAAAAACATGTAAATTTAAAATGGCAAATGTTGGGTTCGAGAATTTAAAGAATTAAAAAGTTTTTTTCTAGCAGTTATTCACAAACTAACCTACGCAAGCTACATATGTATAAAGATATTTGAGCTTTATCTAGCAGGGAGTAAAAAAGAACAGCCACACACACAGCATACCCACCCTCGCTTCAGTTTTTTAATGACCGTATTTGTCCTATAAGAATCGAAATAATTCATGGAAGCCATATATTGTTGGAAATTTACACATGGCCTGGGCCGTGATATTCGTTAATTTTATCCCTCGCTAACGCTCAGGATAAAATTCGAATAACACGGCCCAGGCCATGTGTAAATTTCCAACAATATATGGCTTCCATGAATTATTTCTTAAATTGTTTTGGTTCGAGGTGCTCCATGTGAAGGCATTATTTGCCGTTTCCATAAATAAACACATTATTAAATTGACGTAAAAGAACAGAGCAAACTGAATAAGTGACACAGTACACCATTTTCAATAAAATATTATGATAGGTTTGAATGAATTTAAATGACAATTGTACTTATATGCCTTATACATGTTGTAAGTTCACAAAAATTGCTTATATTACACATTTTAGCATCGACTGTTTACGTTTTCTTTTTTGTGACGATTTTAGGTTTCACAAGCGTGTATTTTCCCGTAAATGCATCTATTCTAATGTCATTGTTCTATGAAGTTGATTACCTCATTCATTAAAAAGCATATGACGTGGAAGTATGATCAGAACAGCCCAATCAATATATTCATATTTTACCACGGGTGTGTACTCAAAACTTTTGAAGGACGTCGTATTAGAATTTCAAACATTATTCATGTATTTTCTATTTTGAATATAATTATTAGAAACTGTTTTCAACCTTTTCTTATGTGACTAAAGTTGACATGGACTTTGTATTTTTTCAGGACATTCCAGTCTAGTTGGTGTAAAGACTGGAAAAGTTCTAGACTATGATGTAAGAAGTAAACTATGCAGTATATGCCAGCATCATTTGGGAAGAAAGGAAACAGTTCCAAATCATCCATGCAACAGTAATTGGCAAGGTACACAAACAACATTTTTTTTAAAACGTCTTTTTCAAGCAAAATCCAATAGCGATGATTTCAGGTTAATCCAGATTTCTGTGCCCTATAGTCTGTCCGCCTGTAACAAGTTATGCTCCCTATATATCTAGAGAATCATTATGATTTCATACATTGGTTTCAGAACTATATGTTCCCATTCAAATGCATTGATCGTCAAAAAAAAAAGGTGGGGTTCCAACCCCTGGAACCCTCCACCTGGATCCGCCACTGTCCCAATGTCAAATAACTATATGATTTTTTAAGTTACTTGTATAAAAAGGGAGATGAAATAAGTTTCAGTCATCTTAAATAGTTCTCATGTAAGAAATTGTAGTATTTACAGTGTCCTTTTTTGTTACAGGGTCAAGTAAAGGCATGGAGCCTGACATGGCTTTATCAATGGTTACTAGGATGGACAACAGAGGGTGCACAGTTGGGATCATTCACGCAGACAATGACTCCACAACAACCTCAAGACTGAAGCAAAAGTTTGCAAACATAAAAAAAAGAGACGACAAAAACCATGTCAAGAAAAATCTGTCGAAACAACTGTATGCAGCAGCAAATAAGTACAAAGAGCTGAAGGGGAAAGGAGTTATTGCTTACATACTTAGATGTTACATGTATGCTATAAGTTCAAAACAATCAAAGGAGGATGAACTTTGTGAAAGATTAGACAGTATAGTTCCTCACCTATTTGGAGACCATTCAGGCTGTTCTGGGGATTGGTGCACATATTCCAAGCAACCAGAAACTTACAGGTATTAATTTTTTTAAATTTGAAGGATGTTATACATATAAAAGAAAGTGTTTTTAATGTTTTTATACGACCGCAAAAATCGAAAATTTTTTGGTCGTATATTGGTATCACGTTGGCGTCAGTGGCGGCGGCGTCGTCTTAGTCCGAATACTTTTGGTTTTCGCACTATAACTTTAGTTTTTAAGTAAATAGAAATGTATGAAATTTAAACACAAGGTTTATGACCATAAAAGGAAGGTTGGGATTGATTTGGAAGTTTTGTTCCCAGCAGTTTAGGAATTAGGGGCTAAAAAGGGCCAAAATAAGCATTTTCTAGGTTTTCGCACTATAACTTTAGTTTTAGTAAATAGAAATCAATGATATTTTAACACAAAGTTTATGACCACAAAAGGAAGGTTGGGATTGATTTTGGGTGTTTTGGTTCCAACTGTTTAGGAATTAGGGGCCAAAAAATGGCCCAAATAAGCATTATTCTTGGTTTTTGCACAATAACTTTAGTATAAGTAAATAGAAATCATTGAAATTTAAACACAAGATTTATCAACACAAAATGAAGGTTGGGATTGATTTTGGGAGTTGGGATCACAACTGTTTAGAAATTAGGGGCAAAAAAGGGGCCCAAATAAGCATTTTTCTTGTTTTTCGCACCATAACTTTAGTATAAGTGAATAGAAATCTATGAAATTTAAACACAAGCTTTATGACCATAAATGGAAGGTTGGGTTGATTTTGGGAGTTTTGGTCCCAACAGTTTAGAAATAAGGGGCCCAAAGGGTCCAAAATTAAACTTAGTTACTTGCTAATGGACTATTCTATCTGAGATATTATAATAACAAAATGAGTTTTCGGGTAACATAAAAATATAAGAGCAAATATTCAAATACAACACAGTTTTTGTTATGCACATTTACTATTAATTTTTAAAAAACTTCATCCGACAGGTTCTTCATTTTTACCCCCTGAAGATATGTGATGTTGTCCAATCAAAATCCTTGGTATAAAAAAATGCATTACAATACATAATGAATTACACAGAGTTCAGCAGCTTAAGGAATATTCAACTATGTAACTAAGTGGTAAATAAAATTGTACAATTTAGATCTATTTGAAACATTGCCATAAATCAACATACATGTAAATGTATGACATTTCAACTACATGTATTTTCTTTTATATCATTTCAGATATAAACATCTCCCAAAAGGTGAACCATTGTCAAATGAAAACCTGCGTAAGCACTTAGAGACAGTGACAGAAAATTACAAGAAAAGATCAAGCCAACTTGTAGATTTAGGCTCAACACAGAGCAATGAAAATTTCAACAATATAGTGGCAAGCAAGGCTCCAAAAAATAGGTCAGTAACTAAAAACATTGATTATAACCTTTCAGTAACATCCACCCAAACAAACATAACAATAAAAAATAGAGGTCTTTCATTTTTGAAGGGAGATGATTGCTGTTTGTCCGTCAAATGAAAATTGACTATTTAAGATTTTTTTTTATCTGAAAACTGACTTAGCAGAATTCTATTTTTTAAACTATGATCATTGGCATATTCTTAAAAAAAACAATCCTTCATTTTGATATCATTGTATAAACAAAAAAGAACCAACAGTGCAAACAGTTAAATAGAAACTTAAGTTTCATTTAATAAAATTAAATTGAGATATGAGGGGAGCAGGGGATGCCAGGTGGCAAACTCCAAAACCTTGAAAGATATAATTTAAAAATTTAAAAACTAATATGAGATCTTATGAAACAAAAGTATACAATTCAAAAATATTTGAAGAGTCATTCCCCCTGAAACAGTTTTATAATAGTTATTATACCCTCCACCGCTTTGAAAAAAGGGGGGTATACTGTTTTACCTCTGTCTGTCCATCCGTCTGCCATTCGTCCGTCTGTCAGACCCATGAATATTTTTCGTTACATTTGTCTTAGGAACTACAATACAAGGATTTCTGAAATTTAGTTTTAGGTTTTATATAAGTCTTCTATACTGTGTGATGCGTTTTAAGATTCATCACTTAACAACTTCCTGTTTACCAAACACTTGCATATTTTTACACTATTTAAATTATCCACTTCAGCGGGGGTATCATCAGTGAGCAGTAGTTCAGAGTTTCACTTGTTTTAGCTAGTTTAATCTTCTGACAGCTGCTTTACAATATTAACTGTAAAATGACTGAAATTTGTGAAATTTCTTTTTGTAGATCATATGGTGGAACCAGCTCATTAAAAGCAAGAGTTTCAGCTGCAGTTCTTCAGAAGAATGAAGGTTATACCTGGGTTAACAAGGTATTGTGTTACAGCTTATACATCATAAATACTGTGTATTTCCTCTTTCATTTTACCCCATGAAACATAAACATAGTATAATGTTTGTGACCTGTCAATTTCGGTTTCTCAACAATAATTTGAAAACTGATACAGTGATTTTAGCCAAATTTGATACAAAGGTGAATGACCTTACAAAGGTGATCAAGTTCAAATTGGAATTTATTGTATTTTTTTAATCAATTTTATCTCAGCAATGCTTGTCCACACATAAATGATGTTAATATGGTTTTTAATTGGTTAAATATAAAGGAGTGTGTGGTTGACCTTCATGTGACCTGATCTAAAGGTCAAATATAGAATTTAAAAAAAAGTGTTATGTTTTTTGTCATCTTAAACATTCCTCACTATTTTCCCTTGTTTTAGGTTAACAAGAAAGCATTGCTGTCACCAGGCACAATTTCTGTTAGAGTTGGACAGAGGATTGATAGAAAGAGACTCTGGCAAAAGAAGAATAGCTCCTCAGTTCTTTTCAAACGTGACAGATTTAAAAGAAAGGTAAAACTTCATGGCATATAATAAGTCAAATTAATGACACCAATATAAATAAAAAGTCAAATTAATGACAGCCATATAAATAAAAAACAAAGGATATGGGGTATCAAGTACATTTACAACAAAAGACCCACAAAAAGCAAAGGAACAGCTCACTGCAATTTATTGATAATTTTTAATAATACATAAATATATGATTGAATTCTAAAATTTGAGATATATTTAGCCTGTTTCTTAGATGTGAAGTGCCTTATTAGGTTATCAAAATTTTTATTTATCAGTGCAGTACCCTCTGTGTATGAATACAGGTATATTGATCTGGCTTCCACGAAATGTTTTGAAGTGATAATTTCAATGTGGATAGGAAAGAGGGCCAAGAATAGGTGGTGTGCGTCTTATTTAAAATTTAGTATATCAACTGTCATACAATTGAAAGCATGATGTGGCATATATAAGAGAAGTTATCTCAATAATAATAACACCATAACTTTAAAAATATAAGCACAGGGACATGGTGAAACTTACATGAATTTTGTTAAATTGTAAAATGGGTAAACTATAATATAAATTGCCAAAGACAATATAAATTGCAACTTGACCAAAAAATAGAAAACAAGATGATGACATTTCAAAAGAGTGATATGGTTATTAAGAGTTATATTCCATTTATTTTACAAAGTACATGTAACAATACAACCAGGTATAAACAAAAGATTTTTCTTAATTTTTTCTTTTTGTCTTTTTCTAGCATAAGAAAACCTTTCAACAAGTTAAAGCAGCAGTTCTAGAAGGAGAAACATATCAACCACAAATTGAAGAAAATGTGTCGGTAAGAGACATTGAAACAATTCCAACTAAATATTCTTTGGAAGGCATAGACAATTATGTTGTGTTTGATTTAGAAACAACTGGGTTATCAAGAACCTCTGATATAACACAAATATCAGCATATGATGGGATGAACATGCTAAATCTTTATGTGTCTCCACGACAATCTATTTCATCAAAGGCCAGTGATGTTACCGGTATTACTTTCTCTTTTGAGAGAAACCAAATGTATTGCCATGGTGTTCCAGTTGAAAGTGTTTGTATAAGAACAGCCTTACTTCAACTAATTGAAATGATACAGAAAAAATCTCGTCCTGTTCTTGTTGGTCATAACATCCATTCATATGATGTCCCTGTACTGAGAAATTTGTTGCGCGAGTTTAATCTGCTGAGTTCTTTTGATAACCTAATTTATGGATGCATTGACACTTTGAAAATTGCAAAACGTGAAATACCAAAAGCTGATGTTCAAAATTATAAGCAGCAAACATTAGTTCAAAAGTTTCTGGAGATTGTTTATGATGCTCATAATTCTGAGGAGGATGTTAGAAGTTTATACAAACTGTTCCATCTGAAGCTGAAACAGACATGTTCTGGAAAGGATTTATTTCCATTTAATTATTTGTCAATTGTAGAGGGTTTTTCTGGTGTCATTGTTAAAAAGGTTATTTCTAAAGACACTGCAAGGAAACTTTCCTGTACAGGTCTCAGCCTTCATCACCTGGAACTTGCTTACAAAAGAAACAATGACGATGGCGTAAAATCCATCATGCAGGAACATGGTTTGAAAGGGAAAACGGCAAATGTGTTCAAGAAGTTTTTTTCTGAAAAAGAGGAATAGACTGTAAATGTGGTTAAAGACTGAGAAAATTTCATATTTATATGCTATAATTCTGTAGAAAAACTGGTTATGCCTATCTAAAAATCTAATCCTTTGAAACAATCCTTGATAATAGTTGATAATGAATAAATTGAAGTTTTTACTAAATTTTGAGTAACCAAAGAGTACTTACACTTAAAATATATATAAGAATTAGGGATTTGTTATAAAATTGCAGCATCGTTTAATAATTACTCTGTCTGTAAATCAAGTTTGCCTCGACAGAGTGAAAAAAATTGATACACAACAAGTATAGTATTTTACTGAATAAATATTTTCCATTTTCGTCAATATTGGTGGATAACTTCCTGAAGCCTGAAGGATTATTTCTCATATAGATTTTTATTTTGATTGACAAATTTTTCAACAGATTATTATGAACTTTTATACAAAAGTAGGTGCTATTGAAACAATATAAGTCAACTGAATCTTAATAAAGGGGAGATAACTTTAATTTATCTACATACAATGTAAACCAACATAATAAGCATTAGGCTAGGCCATAAATCAGACATGAGGGGGACTCATAAGGTTGTATAAAAGTAACAATATTGTAATGTATCAGTTCCAATGCTTTACCATCTTGCCCCATTACCACCGCACCCTTTTTCCACATTTTTTTTAAAGATTTGTTGTAGCAATCTGATCTTAGGGCAAAACAATTGTTTTATATGAAGTTTTAATGAATATGTTTTTTAAAGATTGCAGTTTTCATGAAATTGGACAAACGTTTCAGTGAGTCCCTTGGAAACTGAATCTGCCCCATATTTATTTTTGAGACTAAACACCTTTGCAAGTTTAATCCACATTCTCATTGACATGGATATATAAATGTATTGTAAATTGATATTATATTATCATACTTCTTATATGATTTGCATATTAGAGAATACTTTTATATAATTGGTCGAGAGGACCTCCAGTAGTTGTTCATGAAGTTGTTTATTTCTCGATAGAGGACGTTGACCAAACTTCTTTTTGTAATCAATGAGGCGATAGTACATGTAACACAATCTGACTCAATGTTAAAACTATTTATTTGCACATGGCGTTAATCTTTAAATTGAATACAAACACAAAAAATTCCTTTGATGATCATAATAAGACTTTTAGAAACAAGGAGTACATATTTTTGTGTGAACCAACAAATAAATTCATGTGCCTGGCCAATTCAATGACACAAATATACTACATGTATTATGCTATGATGGTGATAACGAGTGTGGAAAATTATTATTTTTGGCCAAAATTAAAGAATAAGGATTAAACGCTTTTTTAGAGGAATTTATTGGTTAATAAACTGGACCAAGTCACTCACAAATATATTTTCAGAGAATGCAGTTTTCATGAAATTGGACAAACGTTCTAGTGAGTCCCTTGGAAACTGAATCTGCTCCATACTTATTTTTTTGTTTTTGAGAGTATACTTTTTTACAAGTGTCATCCACATTCTCATCCTGGATATGTATTGGAAATTGATGTTATATTATCATAATATTTTGATAATTAATACAGTGGTTTGTTTTATATTATTGAAACATGGTCCATCTAGATAAAAATCAATTGTTGTCTGTAAAATGTCTGCAATTACATAAAAAAATATGATGTGAAATAAAATTTATTTTGCATATATATATATATATATATATATATATTTTCTTTTTTTCTACATTATTAAAATCATGAACAGTGATTTATGAGTATGTTGATTTTTACACTTCCAAGACTTTCACAGCAATCATTCAGATCAAACATTACACTATTCATATAAAAAAAGAAAGATGTATGATTACCAATGAGACAACTCTCCACGAGAGACCAAAATGACACAGAAATTAACAACTATAAGTCACTGTATGGCCTTCAACAATGAGCAAAGTCCAAACAAAATAGTCTATATGTTTAGGTGTATTTAAAAAATAAACATCAACAGTCAATTAAAAGATCTTAGTATTTCCAAGCAGTGACCACTCAACAAAACTACTAAACAAGAGCATGAGAACATCAAAATCATACAATTTAAAATTAAAACATCACGAAACACATAATACACTGTAATGATATATATAAATTAGTAGGACAATCCTTTTCACATGAGGAAAAAAAAAAAAAGGTATGATAAATAGTTATGAATACTTATTTAATGAAAGATTAGTTTTTTCATCAAGGATTATTAACCATGAAAATGATGATTATGCTCATAGGTCAACTGTCAACTTCCTGAATATTCAAAACTGATGCAACCTCCTCTCAGCATAAAGAAGGTTAAATGAAAGGATAAAAAAGTATTACAAAGACATGGAAGCTGCAAAATCTATGCTCATTAAAGAAACAATCCCACCTTAAGTTACGATATTTAAAAAAAATAGTGAAAATTTTAACATTTTTCATGAAATCTGCATAAAAGGGTGTGTGACAGGGTGTCATTCTACCCCGTAACTTTTTATTTTCCCTGGAAGCATATCTTTATTTTTTTATAACTTGTAGCATGGATATAAAGTATTTTATATACAAATTTTAAAAAAAGTTCATTGACACAATTTTTTTTTTTTTTACTTTTACAATATTTTTTTGGCAAAATTGTACACAAACTACAGGCATATTGCAAAAAAGGGTAGCCATTTTGAAAAAAAAAAAAAAAAATTATGTCTAAAATATTTCAAAATATTCATTTATCATAATGTTCTGAGAAAAAGTTAAAAAAAATTATATATGCCTGTTTTGGCAGGTACCTTTATAGCTTAAACAGGCCAAACAATGACATTTTTAGGACTGCAAAGGGAGGTAACTTTTTCAAAGAATATTTCTAAAAATAGCCTGGAAACCTATTCTCAAATTTTGATATTTTGTTAGGTACACCCCAATGAACAATATATGGGAAATTTCAGCTGCGAGTTGAGATATATCAGCTTTTTGTCAGTTTTGCATTGACTACAAGGGTTTAGAAGCCTGAAATAAATATGTCATATGAATTAACATTTGGATGGTGTTTTCTTTAAATAAAGGTACACACAAGTTTAAATTACTTTGGCCTTTGTCTTATAATACACTGTCGCCTTTTGGGTCTGTTAGTCACGGAATGGCAATCGCAAAATACAAAACACTTAATTTTCACAGGTGTTATAATACTTTGAGTTGGAAACAAAAACTATATGTTTCCTAAGCTTTCATGACAAGGCCAGATATGTACCTTGGATAATGTAGAATACCAAAGGTGAAGTAAAAAATAAAATTTCAGCCAAAATTAATTGATAAGATGATCAAAAGTACAATTTCAGTAAAAGTGCATGTTTTTGTTTCCGCAGAAAAAGACCGAGATGATCCAAATTCAATGTTTTTTTATGCGTCTGTCTTTTTCTGACCACATAAATACCTCTTAGTCTGAACGTTCTTTAAACTGAGGAAATCTAATTGCTTTGTTACCAGAAAATAAATAAATAAATGACTACAGAATAAATGATTGAACAAATCAATCAATCCCTCAACAAATGAACAGAAGGTAGCATCAAAACAAAGCATTTCTTAATAAAATTAAATTTGGAAGAAAAGAAAATTGAAAGATAAACAAAATTTCAAACATTTAAAAAATTATCAAATGAATGAATGAATGAATGAATGTACAATAGATAATATAAAACCACAATATTGCAAAATGTAATTGAATGAATGAAACCAAATGAATCTGAAACACCCATGAAGGGATTATGCATCTCCTATTTTATCCATTACTATATTACCTTAGCTGTATTTGGCAAAACCTTTGGGAGTTTTGGTTCTCAATGCTCTTCAACTTCGTACTTCATTTGACCTTTTAAACGAGCGTCACTGATGAGTCTTTTGACGAAACGCGCGTCTGGCGTATATACTAAATTTAGTCCTGATATCTATGATGAGTTTATTTACTATGTTTTTTAAATTCATTTTCATTCACTTACTAATTTTGATTGTGTCTTTTTTATGATTTTCAAGCTGGAAGTAAAATGTTGTGCTGTCATAAATGTGCCTCCAACTTAAACAATGCAAAAGTTTAGATCCTAAAATGAACATTTTCTGGTTAAATTACCTATTTTCGAGACACTCAAAAGCCAACGGAAACTATTTTGTATTCCACAGTTGTTTCCGTTATTGGTAGACAAAGTTGGTATCGTTTTTCCACAAAAGCACTGTTTTACCTAAAGCAAAACAAGATTATGAAAGCTTATATTATAAATCATAATATGATGATAAAAAGTTCCTTAGTCAAATGGTTGGTATTACTACACTTAGTCTGCAAAGACTGTTAACCTACAAATATTAGTTTTTCATTTACTTTAATTGAGATATTCTGAGGTAAAGGCAGGTGAGTCATTAATTTCAAACACCTGAAATGGCATTTTTAAGGACAGACCTTTTTCATAACTTCACTCATCTGTTCTAGTTTTTGTATACTTTATTATGTTTTCTTCGTGAATTAGTCGAATGATAATGTAGTCTTGTTTCGTGGCAAATGAATACACCAAGACAATATAAAGTTATGGATTTTTTATTTCGTTCTATATTGTAATCCAAAATAAATACCCTGTAATAACAATACATTATATTAATGGATGTAATATAATTAAGTAACTATATAAAAGATTTAAAACATTATGTTAACAATTATGAACAAGGAAACTGTTTACTTTTCCAAGCATTTCAATAATAAAAGAATACTATATAATTTCATTAAGTCGGAAATAGTGATCTCCAATTCTATTGTCTCATGAATACATCTAAATACCAAATCTAATCATAATGCATATGTCGATGCATTAGTAATACATTATAACAGTAATGCAATGAACTGTTAAATACCAAATTTAAATAAGCATATTTAAAAATAACATATACATGCAAAGCAAGAACGGACGTGCAAACAAAGCATAAAGCACTTTCTAAAGCAGACAATACAATAAGCAAAACGCACATAGATTCAACATAACAAAACCTACCTCACAGGTATTTGTGAAGGCTTGAATACAATTAAAGTACGATCACATCAGGTTGATGGCAACATGGAATGGAAAATACCTGCAGTACAAATATTAAATTCATAACTAACCTAATCTGCATATCAAAATAAGATAGTTATTATCTTTATCAATTTATGACTTTATTTAATATCTGAAATTATTATAAAACATTCATTCCATAAAATTCAATAGTTTAATCCATTTACTGAAATTTAGCTGTTTTATATAATTTACTGTTTTAACCATAAAAGCACAATTATTAAAGAGATTTAAAGTTCTTTTAAGTTTTCTATTGTTACACTTGCATATCACATCTACACATCATTCAAACATGCATTTATTCATAACATTCGTAAATCATGCATACATATAATTATAAGGATAGATAATTAATACTTTAGTATAAGAAGAATAACTGACCTTATAAATAGGAAAACCAAACTCCAAATAGAATATAATATTACAATTTACTAGACAATGAAAATGGTGTCCATTACACAAAGTGACCATGTAGAAATGTAAAGTTCCCGCCAAAGAATTGACCACTAATCAATACCAATAAAACACAATTGAAACACCTGATAAAAGTCACACCTGAGCGAACCTGAAATATACACTCCGTATAGTTTAACCATGCAATAATATAATACTACAGTATTATTTATATATAAAATACATATATCCTAAAATAACACTTTACCACAATAATAATATCTACAAAGGTATAGATATGTAATTTTCAATATTCTTATTTGCTCCATCAAAACGATATATCAAGGACTTGACAGTTTTTGTCCATTCGTTTTTGATGCGTTTTGTTATTTGATTTTGCCATGTGATTATGGACTTTCCCAATTGATCTTCCTTGAAGTTCAGTATTTTTGTGATTTTACTTTTTAAACTATGTAAGATTTTCAAAAAAGTTATTCTTTTTATGTAAAAGGTATACTACATATTTTTATTTAAGATTATTTTGTGTATCTCTATTATTGCTTCTAAAAAAAGAATAGTATTTCAAATTAAGATCAACACTACAGCATTTCAAGGCCAAATTTCAAAATATTCGTACTGGCTGTCGTAGATAAATTCACTGCTGTCATGTGAGATTATGTTGAGAATGTAAGAAATAGAGAGCAATTCAATATCGTGTGCATAGCACGTGTTTTATAGTCAACTCTTATCAGATATGTTCGTAAGTCTTAAAGACAGAACACTTACTTATAAGAACAATAACAACAAGAAAATGATAGATAAAGTGTAATGTCCCTTTACTTAAAAAAAAAATCCTCAATAAATCAGATATGTCTGTTATATATATGTTTGAATTTACTTTTTGAAACAATTTGATTGACAGATACTGGGACGTTTGAAACACGCAATGCATACGTTTCAAGTTTAAATAGTATGAAAATTGTAATCACACCTTCGTTTGAACTCACATATAGCCCCATGATGACTAGCAATAGTTTGTTTATTATGGTACTGATGGTGACTCTTTTATGAACAGGAAAAAAGTAACAACAAAACAAGAAAACGAGCCCCCAGGCAAATTAAAAAAATAAGGGAATTAATAAAATCTGACAAAATTAGGCACTTTTGAGCATATAAGAATCATTTTATTAACTTGGATAAAATCATATTTGGAAGAATATGGTGGTTTTACTTGGTTGTCGGCAAGCTAAACCTCCCTCTTGTTTATAGTTCCGTGACATTGGCAAAATTAGTTAAGTAACACAAACTCATGTTGCGGGATTTATTACTGTGTAGAAGACCTGTTGTCGGCCAGTTTTCTTCTCTTTTGTTGTTTTTGTCTCTTTGACATATTACTCGTTTCCAATCTTAATTCTATACTTGGGTAATTTGAAAGTATGTAGGATCCAGGAGCCTAGGCTGCGTAAACTTACATCACATGCTTAGAAAGTTTTCTTTCGTTTTCGTTACAGAATGTACTGGATTCATAAAGCATGTGCAATGAACAATGTATATAATCATGCTATTTCATGCAAAACAAACTTAAAGTTGTTCCATAGTATGTGTATGTCGACGAAGATTCTTTACAAAGGTTTTCACACAAACTGTAATTTTCACTGAAATTTCCCCAACCAACATCTGTCCATGACAAGTCTAATTTATAACATGATGTAACCATTACAGCATCTGCAAAAAGAGACAATGTTTATTTGAAACTGATTAATTTACATGAATTATTAATCTTTTTTTGTTTGTTGTGTCGCTTATTTAAAACACCGTACATTGAACACATATGTATTGAACAAATCTTCTTTGATCATTTTTAGTTTCTTTTAATATCAATACGTGTTTTAAATATACTTCTACGAAGCAAACTGTTCATGACATGAGTTACTGCGGTCTTGAATTCGCTAATCTTCAGGTTGATTATTCTCTTTCCGTTAAGACTCAACATCCTCAAATCTCGATATATACACACAAGCGTTATTGTAAAAAAATCAAAAAGTCTCATGTTATTTCCATTAAGTTACAGTCCTAGAATGGTGATAACCTCTCAAGTAAACGTAGATGATAACGCAGATTAAAATGACTGGTGTAACTGTCAAAGAGAGTCGAAAGATACCAAAGGGACTCAAAAGTAGAAAAAAGACTATAGCATGCCTAAAAACAAAAGAACAACAGACACAACATAGAAACCTAAAGACTGATCAAAATAAATCTTTGCTTTGGATGTATTTAAGGTAAAATACAAAATGTAATAAATCGTATAAAAATGTACTTTGCAATAATTGATATCTACATTGTAATTTATCATCACATTAGGTCCTCAAAAATGTAAGACATTTAAGGAAAATGGTAAAGCTTTGACCATCATAAATCGTACTGGAATTTAGACCAAATATCACTTTCAATAATTAAGAGGTAATTTGTGCCATTATATATATGATTGAAAATATGTGTAGGTATGGTAAATTACTAATTACTGATTTATTTTACATTTTAAGGCATGAAAATTGGTAAGTGTTGCTTTAATGTTTTATTTTCTAATTTATGAAGCGAAATATACCAACAGGGATGTTCAAACTCATAAATCGAAAACAATCTAACAGTGCACTCGTAAGAAACAAAAAACGATAAAAATTCAAACAGCAGTATTCACCAGTATAAGCTTTCTAAAAGTTATGGATTTGCTTCGCTCCATCCTATTTCACGGTAATATGTGTGCATGTTGTTGTTGAATTAGTATTGGAAATGTGTTATTTTTATATATTGATCGATATGAAATGGATGTTCTTTTGACAGAGTGTGTGTTATATACCCATGTTTTAAAAAAAAATGAATTACTTGAAGAAAATTCAAACAATAATGAATAGACACTATTATTGGGGTGTGCCTAGATTGTCAGAAGTTATAAAATACAGATAATGTATTTTTTGTAAACACTGTATATGAACATTTTTTAAGCAAAGCAAATCGTGCAAAATGCAGAGTAACAAAGCAAACAAACAATTGTTAGTAATTGATATTTCAACATTGAATTTATCTGTGAAATATTTGTATTATAAAATAAACATGAACTAATGGGAGTTGATCGGAACTGAAATACAAATAGATGATGCTGTATCTTAGCCGCAACATAATGCAACCAATCAGAATCTATACGTGGTCAGTTAATAATTCAAAATGGCCTGTATGTCAACTGAAACTAATAGCTGCGCACCATGATGCGAGGCAAAAACACAACTTAAAATCTAGATTAAGCAACACAAATACCAACACAAACAGGGTGTGATCTCAAGTGGTCTTGTAAGGTTAGTTAATCCTGCCCGACATAATCTAATTCGTTATGTCACAGTCAAGGACAAGCGAACAGTTTGTGTGGCAAACTACATATCCGTTGTCATCTTTGAGAGAAATAGTTCATAACGGTCAACAGCGTATACTGGCGTGATGTTGTTGGGAAGTCAAGTTCGACGATAAGTGGTGAGAACACATCGGTAATGTCACAGTTGAAGAAAACAAAAGAAAATTCGACAGGCGGAATATATCAGTTGTCCTTGGAAACACATGTTCACTTCTTTTGAATAAAATGATAAAATGGCAGGTATTAAGAAATCTAAATCGTCAAGTGTGTCGTAGATCTTTGTTTTCAGTCATTTATATCGTTTAAAGTTGAGAAAAAAATACTGTGAAATTGCTTTTAACACTGCCAATACTTTTTCCACAGCCATTTTTTGGGTTGTCCTCTTCAGCACCAGTTTGATTAAAAATGATCGTTGTAAAAGAGAGACGAAGAATACCAGAGGGACAGTCAAACTCGTAGATTGAAAATTAACTGACAACATCATGGCTAAAAATAAAAAGACAAACAGACAAATAATATTACAGAAGACAAAACATTGAAAACTAATTATATAAAGACAAAGAAACACGAACCACACCAAAAACTTGGGATGATCTTAGGTGCTCCGGAAGAGTAAGCAGATTCTGCTGTTCTACATGTGGCACCCATCGTGTTGCTTATGTTATTACAAATCCGGCAAATAGTCTTTTTCCGTAGGTCACATGAGTGAAAAGGGAAGGGTATTGTAGGTACGACATAAGGAACAAATCCGATATCGTCTGTGAAACGGTTATGTCATAACGGTCAACCAGCTCCTGATGGCGTCCGTAAAATTAACGAAAGAATGATTTCAACTTCACCATTTTGAACTCTTTGATGAATAGATTCCTTGTTAGATGTAAGTGTTTTTGTTGCTTTTAGATATTTCTTGTTGCAAAAGATGTATCGTTGTCAATCTTTGGATATGAAAAAAAAATTGACCTAGGGTGATGCTTTCACTCTTCTCAACACCAATGTATGCTACAATTAAAAAAATCAATACTTCTAATGCTTTTTGAATCATGTCGCAATACAAGGACCACAAATAAAATAATTGTATTACATGTTTCATAATCAAGGGGAAAAAATCGTTCATCTGAAGTAAATGTTTTACCAAGTCATGCTGTGCAAAACACATACTGTTCCTTGTACGAAATAGCTAATCAAAATGTTATCAACTGAAACCTCATCCTGTGTACAAAGTACAAATCGAGACTTGCTTTACAAACAAGGGCACTGGAATAGTTATTTTATGATTGCGTTGCTATACATTGCTTTTTAAATCGCATGTCATTGTCTGTATAGAAATATAATGCAAAACTTTGCTTATCAAGGACGATCAATGTGGAAAGTTAAATAAAGGAACATGTTACCACAGGTTATATGTTAGACAAATCAATCATGTGTCCGACTTGCACTTTGTCCACGTTTTGCAGGATCTCGATATTGACTACTTCAAGTCTAAACCTCCTGATTGCACTTGTGCTAGTTCCCAATTTACATATAATCCTGCTGGCCACGTTATTACGGGTGACCTCAACATTGTTAATAACACTTCTCTACGAAATGTGTTATCGAAAGGTCCGAAATATCGTGAGCCTTAATCCATCAATTGGAAATACAACTTAAAAGTTTTGAAGGATTGAGTTAAGAATTATGCCAGGCAATGGGCTAAGCGCGAGAAGGAAGACGTAGACACTCTTTCCGAATGGATTAAGGCAGTGAGATTGTTGATACAAATCAGAATGAAGACACCGAAAGGGTCTATCAATGCCCAAGCTACGTCAATCTTTAAAGACCCAACTGTTGCAAAATACCTATCCTACCTCCATGACAAATATGTTGTTGTCCCGCAGATAAAGCACCAAACAACATCGTTTTTGTGTGTAAAACTCATTACAGTAAAAGAGGGACGAAAGATACCAAAGGGACAGTCATACTCATTAATCTAAAACAAACTGACAACGCCATGGCTAAAAATGAAAAAGACAAACAAACAACAGCACACACGACACAACATAGAAAACTAAAGAATAAACAACACGAACCCCACCATAAAACTAGGGGTGATCTCAGGTGCTCCGGAAGGGTAAGCAGATCCTGCTCCACATGCTGCACCCGTCGTGTTGCTTATGTGATAACAAATCTGGTAAATAGTCTAATTCTGTAGGTCACATTCATAAAAGGGAAGGGGATTGTAGTTACGACGTAAGGAACATATCCGATATCATTTGTGAAACGGTAATTCCATAACGCTTAATAAACGAATTAGGTATTGACAATTCACTTGGAAACTCAACATATACCCTCACGACACTTACCAAAGAGGAAATCCTGGATAATCATAGATCTGTTCTGTGTTCCTTTGGAATTTCAACCAAAGATGAAGAACTGGATCTGCCATCTCTGTATTGGATACCTAAACTACATAAGTGTCCTTATAAACAACGGTATATTGCTGGGTCTTCCAAGTGCTCCACAAAACCTCTTTCTAAATTATTAACATCTGTTTTATCAGCAATCAAAGACGGGCTTCAAAGTTATTGTGAAACTGCCTATGCTAGAGGGGGCGTGAATCAGATGTGGATACTTAAAAATTCCAAAGATCTTTTAGAGTACATACAATCTAACTCTCTTTCGTCTTGTAACAGTATTAAAACATTTGACTTTTCTACTCTTTATACTAGTATTCAACATTCCAAACTAAAAGACAAATTGAAAGAGTTGATATTGCTTTGCTTCGTAAAAAAGAATGGCCAACGTAGATACAAGTATCTTGTTTTAGGGAGGGATAAATCTTACTTTGTAAAGGATCACTCTGATTCCACCAAAAAATTCTCTGAAACTGATATTATCAAGATGCTTGATTTCTTGATTGACAACATATTTGTTACGTTCGGAGGAAGTGTTTTTCAACAGACTGTCGGCATTCCAATGGGAACAAACTGTGCCCCTCTACTTGCCGACTTGTTTCTTTATTATTATGAGGCTGACTTCATGTCGGAACTTCTTAGGAAGAAAGATAAGAAGTTAGCAATATCCTTTAACTCCACTTTTCGCTATATAGATGATGTTCTTTCACTAAATAATTCAAAATTTGGTGACTATGTGGAGCGCATCTATCCAATCGAGCTAGAGATAAAGGATACTACAGATACAGTTAAGTCGGCCTCATATCTTGACTTATATCTAGAAATTGACACTGAGGGTCAGTTGAAAACAAAACTTTACGACAAAAGAGATGATTTCCGCTTTCCAATTGTGAACTTTTCATTTCTAAGTAGCAACATTCCAGCAGCACCTGCATATTGATACGATATTCCCGTGCTTGCATTTCCTATCATGATTTTCTTGATAGAGGGTTGCTGCTCTCAGAGAAGCTATTAAACCAAGAGTTCCAAATGGTGAAGTTGAAATCATCCCTTCGTAAATTTTAAGGACGCCATCACGATTTGGTTGACCGTTATGGAATAACCGTTTCACAAATGATATCGGACATGTTCCTTACGTCGTAAATACAATCCCCTTCCCTTTCATGAATGTGACCTACCGAATTAGACTATTTACCGGATTTGTTATCACATAAGCAACACGACGGGTGCCACATGTGGAGCTGGATCTGCTTACCCTTCCGGAGGACCTGATATCACCCCTAGTTATTGGTGGGGTTCGTGTTGTTTATTCTTTGGTTTTCTATGTTGTGTCGTGTGTGCTGTTGTTTGTTTGTCTTTTTCGTTTTTAGCCATGGCGTTGTCAGTTGTTTTTGGATTGATGAGTTTGACTGTCCCTTTGGTATCTATCGTCCCTCTTTCGTTCAAAATTATCGTTTTTTTTTTTTAAACCTATGTACTCTTGAAATTAGATAACTGTAGGTACTAGATTTAATCATATGTTTGTTACATACGTTTTAGATAGTTTGAGATTGTGTTATATAAATTTGAACATTGAACCCTTTCCTGTATTGAACTGATTGAAAAGGAGGGATTAATAAAAAAAAGATTTACTATATATATAACATCAAAAGACGAATTACATTTGATTATTTACAATGTACTTTGCGAATAGTTTCAGACACTTCACTTTAGTTCATATGTTAGTTACAATTTTCCCGCATGACAGGATGACACAGGCCCCTCTTTCCTTCCCCGTTTAAGAAAACTTATCTCGACTCGGGGATTTTCTTGACTGAGACTGTTATTGTTTACCAAACTGTACCACCTGAATATCCTCCTTTTTATTGTTTTTTGTTCTGCAAGGTCGTGTTACTCTTATTTTCGTTTGTTTGCGTACAGATGTCCTTTGTGTCCTTCAACTGTACTTTATTTGTGTTTATTATTTTGAATTGAGCTACTGTTTAACATGTTTTAAAGGGACAAACATGTAAGACAATTTAAGTAAAGTGTATCCACAAAATAATTTACACACTTGAAGAAAAAAATCATAACAACAAATCAAGGAAACAGATTAATATAAGCATGTATTGCTTCTTCCGGAATCCTGATTGTGAATGTATTTATAAAATATACTTGTATTATTCATAATAACATATTATTTACGCTATCACCAATTAGTATATGGTTTCTTTTTCACATTTTTTGACATATTAAACAATGTTTTAAGTTAGATATAAACATATTACAATCCATCCTGTAAAATTGGCCAATATTTTACTGAATGGACTGTTTTCGGCCTATATCCTTTACTTCAATTTATCTCGTTCACAGGAACAATCTGATATTCATAAAAATACGCCAAAACACACCCTAAAAATCAGGAAAATAGTTTACGCCTTATCAATTAAGCACTACTAATGACTCATCTAAAAAAAAACTATGGAACCATACCTGTATCAGAAAAAAAATATTTTCAAAGTGTCGAAATCGCATTTCATATATTAGATCAACGTCATTTAAATACAAGTTAAACATTTCAAACATGAAAAGCATGGATTGATTGACTGTTATTTGCTTTGGTAACACACATTTAACATGTTTAAGGTATTACCATAATCAAATGAGGATTGAAATTTGGGTTCTTAGTAAAAGAAAAAAGAAAGACAGGACAAAAGACATGCAATCATACAACGAAACACTACACAAAACATTAAAAATAAATCAACAAGAAGTCGTTTCAATAAGAACTGACAGTACTTTAAAGCAGTTAAGATATCAATATTTCATTGGAAGACATAAATCTGTGGGAATAGCGTCACAAATAATAAAATAAAACTGATGCGTCAACAGGATAGGCGGCTCATATTATGTATTTCTGACCGATCAAAGGAAATACAAATTGAATCGAAAAGTCATATGCAACCCAAGTCCAACAGACTTTTGACTGAAACAAACAATATGTGCCTGGGTTAGATATGTTTGCGGGCAAACAATCCTCTCCTGCCCTGGACTGTAGTGTAAAAGCAGTTAAGAACTACCTGTCAAAGTCTGTTGATAATGATATGGCTCATTAAATCGACAATATTTCTTCAAATATGACGTAAGAAATATGAGTTTCTACTAAAAATGTCCATGCATTTTGTGTTCCGTTTTTTCAGTATTTTGTTATTTAAAAATAATGTTTTAACCTTGCCGTCTTGACATCGACACACATAATTTGTATTTTCATTATAACACTTTGAAACGATTTGATACAATTCACGTACATGTAGACATATCTTATATTATGTTCACGGCTCCAGATCAAGATATATCAGATAATAGGCCTGATAATTGTACGTAGCTTCAACGATGAGTCTTGTTTCGGAATATATTGATGTGATACTGGCAAATTAGGATGTCGTTATAACCGATCTAGATACATTTCGGAGTTTTCTTGATATCACAGAAGTTTTCACTTGATTTGTGATTTTTTTACTCATGTCGAAGTATTCAAAGGCTCAAATTAGCTAAATATAATCATAAAAAAAGCAGCGAAATTAATACAAGGAAATCAATGTTAATGGTTTAGTTAGATGAACTGATTACTTTAATCAAATTTCATTAACCAAAAAAATCCATCTGGGGAATGGAAATCATAAATTACTTATTTTGAATACTATAGTGATATTTGAAACTTCTCTGAAGTATATCTGAAACAAGCAATACAACCGGACATGAATAATGAAATATTATCAATAGTTATAGAATACCATACGTAACATGATTCAAGCTCCAACTACACAAATACGTTTTCCTAAAAAAAAATGTAGATTAAATGCACTTCAAATTGAAAAATTAATGCAGTACTTTTGATATTGACTACTGACCAAATACAATGCACATAAAAATAATCAACCATATTTACACTCATTTCAAATTGATACAGCTCACATTTAAAAATTTTTATCACTTAAATATATGTACATACCAATGAGGAAATTCTGATATATTGAAAAACATTTATTCAATGTGGAACTATTTTCTTTAAAACGTGTTAAGACTTATTCATGTTATTTATGATTATATAATTTTGAACTTGTTCGTTGATTTCGAATTTGCTTGATCAATTTAATAAATGACATGGATGATCCACTTTTATTCTGACATTATTCTGTTCTTATAACACCTATACATTTACTTGAAAATAAGATCACAATCATACCTTCAGACTAATTGTATGTTTCCAAATTCAAACAATAATTTAACGTTTACCTTTGTAATGATTTAACATACTTTATTGTGATTGGTTGGCTTTATAAAATTGAGAATGGAAATGGGGAATGTGCCAAAGAGATAACAACCCGACCATAGAGCAGACAACAGCAGAACGTCACCAACAGGTGTTCAATGCAACGAGAAATTATCGCATCCGGAGGCGTCCTTCAGCTGGCCCCTAAACAAATATATAAAGGTTCAGTGATAATGAACACCATACTAAACTGCAAATTGTACACAAGAAACTAAAAGTTAAAATAATGTGCAAGACTAACAAATGTTAGAGCCTCCTGACTTGGGACAGGCGCAAACATTCGGCGGGGTTAAACATGTTTGTGAGATCTCAACCCTCCCCCTATACCACTAGCCAATGCAGAAAAGTAAACGCATAACAATACCCACATTAAAATTCAGTTCAAGAGATATCCGAGTCTGATGTCAGAAAATGTAACCAAAGAAAATAAACAAAATGACAATAATACATAAATAACATCAGACTACTAGTAGTTAACTGACATGCCAGCTCCAGATTTTAATTAAACTGATTGAAAAATTATGTCTTCATCATATGAATATCAGGCACATTCCTCCCCGTGAGGGGTTTAGTATCATACCATCATAACATATATGAGAAGAACATAAACCGTGTCATGCCAACAACTGGTTTATTAATAATAAATATGTTTAGTTCCGATGCAAAGACCCTATAAGTGAATCTATATTAACGCCAAAATATGCAATCCTTAATGACCTGACAACAGTATCGTAACTATAACCCTTCTTAGTAAGTCTATTTAAAGGTTTTGTTAGCTTCTGAGGTGAATACTGACATTTTTGTGCTTTATAAAGAATATTTCCATAAAATATTGGATGTGAAATACCTGAACGTATTAGAAGTCTGCTTGCTGAGCTATATTTACGAATGATGTCCTTGTACCGATGCTTAAATTAAGTAAATGTTTTGACTAGTTTGTTACAACGAAAACTTGGTTTAATATTTTTTTTCAGTAATACATAAATGTCTCTCGTCAAAATCTTAAACATTGTTACATACATGAGCAAATCGTACAACATATGAACAATTTCCTAGTCTTTCACAATTTAACAATACAAGGCATGACCACATTGTAATTTTAAATGGAGATGATTTATTTCACCCTAAATAATTTTTGAATTCCAGTGCAGGTTCAATCCTATATAAACCGTCTGTTTTCAGTGATATATGACACGTTGTTCTCATACATTTGTAGACAAAGATCACCATTAAACAAAATTATTATGTTTTTTTTATGTTGTGGTATGTGTCGAATGTTGGTTTTATGCATGCAAGTTATTTGCAATGAGACGCATATTCTGTTTATATTGATATAACCTTTACAGAGTTTAATATAAATATTTCATTTTTAGAGACCTGGCATCAAATCCACTCAATTGTAACTGTAGAATCTATTCATTTTGGTCATGGTTGATCGAGAGAGCATGTATAGGAACAAGTGCTAAATGTAACAACGGAACACTGGTTACATCACTCCAACCAGTTGCGCTTGAAAAATGTAATAGTAAGTAGTACCAATTGATAGCTAGTCTTTTCTCAAAATGGTATGATAGATAAAAAAAAAGGTCACAACTTCTTTGTTGATTCAGTCGAGATGTATGCTAAGCATGAGAAGGAAGACGTAGACACTATTTCCGAATTGATTAAAGCAGTAAGGTCGATAATACAAATCAGAATCAAGAAACTGAATGGGACTACATGCTACGTCAATCTTTCAAGACCCTAATGTTGCAAAGCACTTATCCTACCTTCATGACAAATATGTTGTTGTACCCGCAGATAAAGCCCCAAACAACATCGTTTCTTTGTGTAAAACTCATTACATTAACTGCTTGATAAACGAATTAGGTATTGACAATTTACTTGGAAACCCAACATGTTTCCTCACGACAATTACAAAATAGGAAATCCTGGATAAGCATAGGTCTGTTCTATGTTCCTTTGGAATTTCAACCACAGATGGTGAACTGGATCTTCCATCACTGTTTTGGATTCCCAAACTGCATAAGTGTCCTTACAAACAACGGGATATAGCTGGGTCTTCAAAGTGATGTACAAAACCTCTTCCTAAATTATTAACACTCATTTTATCAGCAATCAAAGACGGGGTTCAAAGTTATTGTGAAACTGCCTATTCTATAGGCAGTTTCACAATGATCTGAATTGTACGATGATCTGAATTGTAAATCGAGAAATGTCGTCTACGGATTAGAGTGCAACCTTTGCGGATTGGTATACGTCGGTGAAATGAAAGGAAAGCTAAACAAACGTATGTGCGGTCATAGATCAGACATTAAACTCAATGCTAACGACATTTTATACCAGCATTTCAATCAGCCCGATCATTCCATCGTTTCTATGACAGTTCGCATTATCGAAAAGATATACCATAGCTCTAACAATCCTAATCTTTCAACGACTCTCCGTAGACAAAAAGAAGACTACTGGATTAGACAATTGGGAACTGCAACACCGTATGGCTGCAATGACAAAATTGATGGTATAGGTATTCTATCTAGTCCTTCGTGTAACTCGGTGAATGTGATGAATACTTTCAACTCAACTCCTCGACGTAGACGCAGTCATGGTCATCGTCATTATACATCACCTTCTCTGCATGATGTCTCTATTAATGACTTGCTGTCATTCATACAAAAGCCGTTAGGTATTCATCACATTCGCACGAAACTTTATTCATTACCCCTTTCAAAATTTCATTCTCTGTTCAATTTATGTTTGGAATCCACTGTTACAAACCCGCATTCAAACCAATACAAACTTCAAGCTATAATTTCGGATATTGCAAGTCACAGACTTTTCAAGCCATTTCGCATTGGAAAAGATGAAAAAGAGAAAATATCTTCTAAATCTTTCCTTTGCAAACACAGGTCTCGATGGCGTCAACCTAGGCAAAAATAAATTAGTTCAATCGAAAATACCTCCTTATTTCAAAGACCAGTCTGTACCAATAATTTCTTATACCTATACCAAACCTATTGCCACTAAAATTTTCAATTACAAACGCGTTTTGCAGAATCTCGATATTGACGACTTCAAGTCTAAACCTCCGGATTGCACTTGTGCTAGTTCCCAATTCATATATAATCCTGCTGGCCACGTTATTACCGGTGACCTTAACATTGTTAATAACACTTCTCTACGAAATGTGTTATCGAAAGGTCCGAAATATCGTGAGCCTAAATCCATCAATTGGAAATACAACTTTAAAATTTTGATGGACTCAGTCGAGGATTATGCCAGGCAATGGGCTAAACGTGAAAAGGAAGACGTAGACACTCTATCCGAATGGATTAAGGCAGTGAGGTCGTTAATACAAATCAGAATCAAGAAACTGAATGGGTCAATCAATGCCCATGCTACGTCAATCTTCAAAGACCCAAATGTTGCTAAACACTTATCTGATCTCCATGATAAATATGTTGTTGTCCCTGCAGACAAAGCCCCAAATAACATCGTTTTTGTCTGTAAAAGTCACTACATTAATTGCTTGATAAACGAATTAGGTATAGACAATTCACTTGGAAACTCAACATATACCCTCACGACACTTACCAAAGAGGAAATCCTGGATAATCATAGGTTTGTTCTTTGTTCCTTTGGTATTTCAACCAAAGATGAAGAACTGGATCTTCCATCACTGTATTGGATACCTAAACTACATAAGTGTCCTTACAAACAACGGTATATTGCTGGGTCTTCCAAGTGCTCCACGAAACCCCTTTCTAAATTATTAACATCTATTTTATCAGCAATCAAAGACGGGCTTCAAAGTTATTGTGAAACTGCCTATTCTAGAGGTGGCGTGAATCAGATGTGGATACTTAAAAATTCCAAAGATCTTTTAGAGTACATACAATCTAACTGTCTTTCATCTTGTAACAGTATTAAAACATTTGACTTTTCTACTCTTTACACAAGTATTCCACATTATAAACTAAAAGACAAATTGTAAGAGTTGTTATTACTTTGCTTCATAAAAAAGAATGGCCAACGTAGATACAAGTATCTTGTCTTAGGGAGGGCTAAATCATACTTTGTAAAGAATCACTCTGATTCAAACAAAAAATTCTCTGAAACCGATATTATCAAGATGCTTGATTTCTTGATTGACAACATATTTGTAACGTTCGGAGGACGTGTTTTTCAACAGACTTTCGGCATCCCATTGGGAACAAACTGTGCCCCTCTACTTGCCGACTTGTTTCTTTATTATCATGAGGAACTTCTTAGGAAGAAAGATAAGAAGTTAGCAATATCCTTTAACTCTACTTTCCGCTATATAGATGACGTTCATTCACCAAACAATTCAAAATTTGGTGACTATATGGAACGCATCTATCCCATCGAATTGGAGATAAAGGATACTACAGATACAGTTAAGTCGGCTTCATATCTTGACTTACATCTAGAAATTGACAATGAGGGATGGTTGAAAACAAAACTTTACGACAAAAGAGATGATTTCAGCTTTCCAATTGTGAACTTTCCATTTCTAAGTAGCAACATTCCAGCAGCACCTGCATACGGGGTATATATCTCCCAATTGATACGATATTCCCGTGCTTGCATTTCCTATCATGATTTTTTTGATAGAGGGTTACTGCTCACAAGGAAGCTATTAAACCTAGAGTTTCAAATGGTGAAGTTGAAATCATCCCTTCGTAATTTTTACGGACGCGATCACGAGTTGGTTGACCGTTATGGAATAACCGTTTCATAAATGATCTCGGATATGTTCCTTACGTCGTAACTACAATCCCATTCCCTTTCATGAATGTGACCTACCGAATTAGACTATTTACCGGATTTGTAATCACATAAGCAACACGACGGGTGCCACATGTGGAGCAGGATCTGCTTACCCTTCCGGAGCACCTGAGATCACCCCTAGTTTTTGGTGGGGTTCGTGTTGTTTATTCTTTAGTTTTCTATGTTGTGTCATGTGTACTATTGTTTTTCTGTTTGTCTTTTTCATTTTAGCAATGGCGTTGTCAGTTTGTTTTAGATTTATGAGTTTGACTGTCCCTTTGGTATCTTTCGTCCCTCTTCTAGAGATGGCGTGAACCAGATGTTGATACTTGAAAATTCCAAACATCTTTTAGAGTACATACAATCGAACTCTTTTTCATCTTGTAATAGTATTAAAACATTTGACTGTTCTACACTTTATACAAGTATTCCACATTATAAACTAAAAGACAAATTGAAAGAGTTGGTATTGCTTTGTTTCATTGAAAAGATTGGACAACGAAGATACAAGTATCTTGTCTTAGGAAGGGATAAATCCTACTTTGTAACGGATCACTCTGTTCAAACAAAAAATTATCTGAAACTGACTTTACCAAGATGCTTGATTTCTTGATTGACAATATATTTGTTACGTTCGGAGGACGTGTTTTTTCAACAGACTATCGACATTCCAATGGGAACGAATTGTGCCCCTCTTCTTGTCGACTTGTTTCTTAATTATTTTGAGGCGGCTGACTTCATACAGGAACTTCTTAGGAAGAAAGATAAGAAGTTAGCAATATCCTCTAACTCTACTTTCCGCTATATAAATAGAATCGTAAATCATGTAAATCTAATGCAAACAAAGTGAATAGACTGTTAAAAATGGGGAACGAAGCAACGAAAACCGTGATGATCATCATGTTTATATCCCATCATATAAAAATATTTTCCCGTTGTGTTGGATAACCTATCTATGGGTGGCATCCACCCGCCTTGATTTTTGTATATGCAACTTTAAAAAAGGAAAAATAGGAAACCTGCTACTCAGTAAAGTTATTGGAACTGATTTTTTGTAGTTAATAAAAGTTAATATTACATATACAAAGTTTTTTGAATTGTTTTTGGTTCGAAACACATATACTAAAAATATACAGATAAAAGTCCTTTTACGTAGGGCTTCGTGTAAAAAATAATGCAGCCATCAATGATATGGTGATACATGGGTCAGAACAAATGCATGATGCTGCATGCTTAAAATGAAATATTGATTGCTAGTAACTTATACCCAGGTTTTTTTCTTCTATAATGATGTATTTGAGAAAAAAAATATTGGGCTTTGTATTTTATCTATAGTCATAGTGATATCCTTTAGAAATGTGCCATAATTCATCACCCAATAAACAACAAATCCCTTTTATTACATAAAATATTTTGATTTTATAAAAAATTATAATTGTAAACTGTATTTATAAGATGCGTCAAAATTTTGTGCAAATTCTCTGTTTCTGAAAAATTCATTAAATTTTTTTTCAAATTTTCCCTCCAAAACTATCAAAATTATCTCCCTTTGTCATAGGGGGCGCTCTACTGTTATTGTTGTCGGTATAGTAACAAGATGGAGGAGGACGGAGGAATTTACCAGCACAACAACAACATATGGCTGCCCCCATAGATGAGTTGGGGAAGTGTTCCCTCCACAGTTATTTTGAGGGAGACTGTGGCCTTTCCAGCAAATTTCCAATTGAAATTTGTTTGCAACTTCTTGCGACTTGTAATAAGACCATTGTTGGACATTTGAGAGCGTGTAACATGGGTGAAAGTTCGGTAAAATCAGAAGGGGAGTTACTTTGTTTACGTGCTGGGAAATGGACATGGAGACCTGAAACTGACCACGGGATTTCAATATGCCCTGCTCAGAGATACAAGTATGGAATTGGATGGAGACCAAAAGTAAGGTGCGGCTTTGTTAGACACCCGTCAACCTCCAACAGTAAAGCACAACGTAGAATGTCTGCACCAATGTGTGAAGCTGTTCAATTAAGCTGGGGAACTTTATGTAGAGTTGGCACAGGTTTGTTTTTTTTTTTTCAACCAGCAAAAAATGATATAAATCAATAGGATTGTTCTATCTATAAAACAAAATTTCTAATAATAAATATGGGAGAGATTGTGAAATAAATAACTTGTCCTGGACTCCTGGCAAAAAGCTGAAAATAAATAACCCAGCCTACATTGTTCATGTACATGTATGTCAGGAAATAACTCCATACTTGAGAAATAAAGAAAACAAAACATATTGCCACTATTTTTGGAGATGAATAACTCTTAGATGCAAAATTATTATAAGATCTTGTACCTGATTTATTTAAAGACTTACTCTTATATAATTATTGTATAGTCGAAAATAATAATACATACATGTATGATACATTTTATAGCATGTGGGTTTTAATAAAATAAACAAAAGTTCAAACACGAAGTTTATTTTTTAATTTACACAAATCATTTAACGCGAAAATTTAACGTGCGTTTACTTTCAAGTGAACGTTTTAATATAGTAGTGAAATCTGTAGTAAATACAAGTGCACGAAAAAATCAACCTGTGAAATCTAAACGGACACAGAGTTAACGCGCGTTTACTCGTGTAGACATTAGAAATTTCCATTTTGACCAAGTTAACGTAATTATAGTAAACGCTCGTTTACTAGTAAACCCGAAAATTAAAGTGAACTAACGGAATATGTGCACGCGGCGTTAACGGGCGTTTACTTTATGTAATGCTTGGTCTGCATCCAACTGTAGATGATGTTCTTTCAATAAATTATTAAAAATTTGGTGACTTTGTCGAACGCATCTATCCCATTTAACTAGAAATAAAGGATCCACCAGATACAGTTAAGTCGGCCTCATATCTTGACTTACATCTAGAAATTGACAATGAGGGTCGATTGAAAACAAAACTTTACGACAAAAGAGATGATTTCAGGTTTCCAATTGTGAACTTTCCATTTTTAAGTAGCAACATTCCAGCAGCACCTGCATACAGTGTATATATCTCCCAATTAATACGATATTCCAGTGCTTGCATTTCCTATCATGATTTTCTTGATAGAAGGTTGTTGCTCACAAGGAAGCTATTAAATCAAGAGTTCCAAATGGTGAAGTTGAAATCATCTCTTCTTAAATTTTACGGACGCCATCACGAGTTGGTTGACCGTTATGGAATAACCGTTTCACTAATGATATCGGATATGTTCCTTACGTCGTAACTACAATCCCCTTCCATTTCATAAATGTAACCTACCGAATAAGACTATTTACCGGATTTGTTATCTCATAAGCAACACCGGGTGCAACATGTGGAGCAGGATCTGCTCACCCTTCCGGAGCGTCTGATATCACCCCTAGTTTTTGGTGGGGTTCGTGTTGTTTATTCTTTAGTTTTCTATGTTGTGTCATGTGTACTATTGTTTGTCTGTTTGTCCTTTTCATTTTGATCAATGGCCTTGTCAGTTTATTTTCAATTTATGAGTTTGCCTGTCCCTCTGGTATCTATCATCCCTCTTTTCTATTAGTTTAGTCAGTTTATTTGTTTGATTGTAAAAAAGCTACAAATGGTTACAATATCACTTACCAACTACTTTTACAGCATAGAACGATATAAAGTAATATTTGGATAAATCCATGTGCATAAAATCGATGAACAAGATGGATACTATGTTAGGCATATGATATGTGAACCGTGACGAAGTGCAAAAAATAAACTCGATGTTCTTCGTTAATCAGTATTCTGTTTTCTATGTTTTAGTGTGTACATTTTTCTTTTCGTTTGTCGTCATTTCGCGTGCTTGTCATGTCCGTTTGTCTTTGTGGTGTATCATTAACACAGAGTAAGGCACATCAAGTTTCATACACAAGAAGCTGTAACAAAATATTGATGATATATCTTTTGTGCTCAATCACGACACAAAGTTATCAAGACTCTGTTCATAAATATACCGTATCAACTTAAAACAAAAATATATGATACATGTAGTCTAGACGGGTATATTATAGGTACTGACGTTGTTTTTCATCTTGATTACGTGTTATATTGCTGTTTTTTTTAATAATTAACCATTACTGTTTAGTCCATTTTTGGTAATTTAACTCGGGGCTTATGTTTCCCGCATATGTAGTTTTGTGCTATTTTTTTGTATTCCTATCTTTTAATTTTACTTATAATCAGTGCCTTTAAATATATCAGCCATGTTTCATTTCTTCGTTGGCTGTATATTTTTTTTAGTATGATTAGGATTATAATTGATGTTGACTGTTGTATTTCTATGTTTGACATTTTTTACCTACAAAGTATATTTGTTTTATTCAAACATTGTTTTTAATGTATAGGAATATTTAACGAATGTCACACAAGTGAACGGTTTCACTAGCTAGGAAACCTGGCTTTATCCACCTTGTTCTACATCAGGAAATGTATTTACAAACCCATGTATTTGACAACTGTGTATATGTGTTTAAGCTGTTGATGTTGCCATTTTATAGGGGACATTCCGTTTTGAATTTACCTTGGGGTTCGGTGTTTTTGTTATTTGACTTTTAATCTTGTATGCAATTACATGTTATTTGAAATGTTGACTGTAGTACTGGACAGGATCAATGTTTCCCTTGCCACGTATTCTTTATTTAAAACAAAAAATGAACTCTGTACCAATTTTTGACAAATATCGTTATATAAACGATTAAATATGGAAAACTAATGGTGGTGTTATGACTTATGAGTTTGAATGTCACTTTGGATCTTTGAACATTGTACAAAATGATAAATATGAACTGTATTGTGTGAATAATTTAAAAGGACTGTTAACACTAAAGGTATGTCAGTGTCAGTATTTGTTCATTTTTTATATGAAATAATCATCATAACGATAAATGATATCATTCTTTCCTTTTAGCAAATAACTGCAAACGTTTCAATGGTGGAACATGTGTGACACAGGACGATGGACTTGAAGTTTGTGACTGCATTGGAAATTGGACTGTCCAATTTTGTCAAGGTGTATATCTTGTTTTTTCAAGGCAACGAAACAAAAAACTTAAATGTGTTAGTTTCAATGTAACAATGGCAACTCAAATCGAAATGTATTTGAGATGTAAGGTCTTAATGTTCATTTATTGACAAATTATGTGAAATACGTTAATCTTTATAATTATTATTCACCGAATATGTTAACCGTACACCGTAGGGTAAATAAGTTTCATCGCGGTCAAAAGCTAGAATTGTCAAAATTATGGACAATATGCAAGTAATGTGTATGTATAAGTAACACTCCTAAATGTGTCCTTACCCTCAAACGTGATCGATTCCCCAAAACGTGTCTATTCTCCCTAAACGTGTCCGTAATTTTTAATATTCCCCAAACGTGTGCGATTTCATAACGCCAAAACGTGTCCGATAATTGTTATTCGCCAAAACGTGTCCACTGTTACACGTCAGAACGAACGTCTCAAGTGTTTTAGCGTTAATACACTCATTAACCGAATGAAATAACGTTTACTGCTTTTCTATGATGGAAGACACAGTTGATGAAGTTGTGATTTATTAGCATTAGTTTTTCCAATGCCGGTTATTAATTATTATCATAATTGTAAATTTAATCTGTAACATATTAATTAATGTTTGACTGTATTTGCCTATTGGCCAGCTGCAAGTATGCCATGCTCATTTTGAGCGAACATAAAAATAATTCGTGTACAGTTGAATTAATCGTTTAGTATGTAAATTATTTTGTACTAATAAACTCCGCTGATGCTTTATATTAATCCGAATATTGCCTGGTGGGATTCCTGCTTTTTCCATCTCTCAGTCTGATATTGTTACAGCACTTCAAATCATAAACTGGTTGTCAGGGTTTTTTTAATATTTGTTTTGTGTCTAGCAGCACTAAAGACACACGAACAAAAGACATAACGTCCAGTGTCAAATAGTTCATGCATTATTTGAACGATATAATGTTAGCAAAAATACATTTGTCCTTTCGGTGCCTTTTATAGCTGTTTATGCGGTATGTGCTTTAATCATTGTTGAAGTCGGTACGGTGACCTATAATTGTTAATTTCTGTGTCATGTGGTCTCTTGTGGAGAGTTTTCTCATGGGCAATCACACCATATCTTCTTTTTTACACTGTAGATCGGTTCTATTATCATACCTGGAATTGAGGATTGGACCTTAATGTTTACGGTTATTCGGGATAAACACTAGTTGGGATTTTAATTTAAAAAAATTCAAGAGCGAGTAAAAACGATTTTTTTATGACTTCGTTAGAAATGCGCAGTGAATGGACAATTCTCCCTACACGAGGTATCTGATTTTATATCTACAATTTAACTGGGCATGGCTGCTTACAGTAACATCCAACATAGCTTAACGAACGTCCCGACTTTTACCCAGGTTATTTTGACGGTTTGAAAAAAAGACCTGAAGTTATTCTCTATTTTTAAATGAAATAGCAAAATGAGTATACGTTGATAAAAAAGTAATAAACAAATAACCTACGTATTTGTAATATTGACACGAATGACATTTCCAATAAAAAAATAAAAATATTGACATGCACATTAGGGGGATTAGACATGTTTGGGTGTTCATTAAAATTGCTATATAGTACAACAAAGGTAGAATCTTTTTTGTAAAATATCGATGGCCCTGAAAAGGACCGTTACTTTATAAGAGATATCATAAGCTGTTGGCACTCTATTCATGTCTAATGCCTTATTTTCTCGTCTCTTGGTGGGCTTCCAGTGTAACGCGAACGCTGCCATCTTGTTTATTTACGTCTGGGACGTCATTTTCTAGGGAGATACCTCAAGTTTAAATCAACAAACTCAAAAGGTTATTCGCCGGGGAATAATAGGGTTATTCACCGCTGGTGGTAATTTTTAGGATTATTCTTCCTTCCTTGCAATTGAATGAAAAACAACTGTATTATTCCATGTCACGTGATAACCCAATATAATTGTTCAACATATATGTAAGGTATAATAATATGTGTTGTTTGATATCAAAAAATCAGATGAATTAATTTTGCCCCGTCAAGGAAGTACAGAAATTATAAATACCTGCATCGAATTTGCTACCAATAATTTGATCTTAAAATTATTTATCAATAGAAAGTCAGTGTATCTCACATGACTGTTGATTTTGTGACTGTTATATAGAGCCAGTGAATGGTATAGCTCAGTGCATGTGTGACGACAGATATTCTTACCTTTGTCCAGGTTATGATGTGTTATTTTCATAAAATTGTAATGTAAACAATGTTTACATTAGAAATAAGCGTTCTAATCATTTTGAGGGTATTTAAACTATGTTCATCTAAAATTCACTTAAAAGTAATTTTACATTAAAATAAGAACATAAATTTGAATTTGAATTTTACATAAAAGATAATAAGTATTATTTAATCTGTTTCTCTTAAAAGGCTATCATTGTCGCCTATCGCGAAAATAATTCTTGATAACAATCTATACAGGTATACTTGAACTGTTTCATGAGTTAAATATGTATGGTGTAAGTACAAGATATTTCGATAATCGCTTGTATTTATATTTATATACATTGTGTGCTAAAACATATATATCCTGATTTCTATATTGTATTTTCAGTTTAATTATCAATCAATATTCTCAACATCTCGATGCATACTAACAGTACCTGCGTTTATGTATAAATATAAATAACAGGTTGCACGTTTGTACGAATACATAATTCAATACTGTTATCTTTCGTCCCTCTTTTATCTGAATCTGTTCATTGACTTGAATTTTTAGTATTCATGTCGCTGGACAATTGTTTTTCTTTCTGACTAACTCAACAAATACAAAATATTGAACATAAAAATTAAAAGAAACATTTATAAAGCAAACACAAGTAAGTATATAAAACTGTACAAAACGTGTAGAAATAAGATACTTGTAATCACATACCAAAAAATACTGGTTTTGTGTTGTCATTGTTGTATTAATCTGTAATGATACAGTGGTAGTTAAAAATAAAACTCGAACAAGGACATTTGCGTGATGTGTGCAAAATATACGCAGTTATTAAATGATCAGGTAATTGTATAAAAACAAAGATTATCTCACGTCTCAATTTGTTTTACGTTCTCATTCTAATTACAACTGTAAAGGAAAAAGTATAAATGTTATCAACAAAAGGTAAGAAACTTTCAACACTGCAAATGTTATCAAAATAAGGGTCACAAATATAATCAAAAATAAAGAGTTTGTACTTGAATGATGACAGCAAAAAAAGAACGTGAAGTGTAATAGAAATGGTCTAAATTGAAATAATTTCTGTGTAATTAAGCATCTGTTAATATGTAAAATGTATTTAAGGCGGACACCCTATTTACAAACAAATCACGACTAGCTGGAATTTTCAATAATTAAACACTGTCTTAGTTTGTTACAAGTATGCTCAAGCTGTTATCCTTTACTTATTAATCATTTCACAAACACAGATTTTTTATTAAATCTGAAAATGTCGTATATGATCTTGTTTCACTTTAAAAATGATGTTTTTCCATATTATGTTCATGTATAACTTTTCCTTAATTCAGCTAGACTATAAATTTGGTATAAAAAACAATCATATCGTGTTAACTCCCGTAAATACGTTTTAAAAATAAACGGTTGGAAAACGAGTTATCCAGACATAATTAGGTTCGTTTTCCAGTTTGAATTTTGGGCACTTGCTGTTCGGTGTTAGTAAAGTCTCCGTGTTAATGGTTTATTTTTTTAAATTGTGACTTGTCTCAATAGCACACATACCACGTCTTCTTATATATTTTATTTTTGTTTTCTGTCTTATTACGTTGTAATTCTATTTGTTGTACCATGATAGACAATTCAGTACTTTGCAGTAGCTTTTAAGACAATTCGATGCGATGGTGATATGTTCATATCAATAAAAACCACAGAACAGTAGAAAAGAGTGGCACGCAAATAGTAATAAATAAGACATAAAAAAACTAAAGACTAAGCCATACGAACCCGCCAATAACTAAGGTAGATCTCAGGTGCTCTGAGCAATTCTAATTTTACCGCATAGAATAATTCTAAAAATGTAATGAAAAGTTGGAAAACAATTTATTTCACAGACGTTTCCACTGTATTCAGCTTATGATGTTCGAAGGTCAAAGGTACACTGAAAAACAATATAATAATAAACTTAATTAACTGATTTTGATATTTACGAAAGTTGATTTATATTTGTAGCTTTCATATGAAAATCGATTACATATTGTGTATCGTCTTTGTATATGTATAATTCCAAACTTGATCATGCATTTTGCAAAAGACAAAATGCGAGCTTCGTTATGTCTTTGTTTTCGATTTTGTAAAAATTAGCATAATAAAAAAAACAAATAGAAACATCGGTACAATGTAGCTGTCAATTGTTTAACTTTAACTAACACCATTCGTTCGTACAGAGTTGATTTTAAAAAAGCAAATAAATTACAAAGTAAACACGTGCAGATCAAGTCTGATTATTCAAATTCAAAGCATGCAACAAAAATGGGCAATGTCGAAGCTTTTTATGAATTCCTTTACCTTAAATAATATATACTAGAATATAAGTCGTGTCATAGGGACTGTTAAACTTCAGAAGGTCAATATCTTTTCTCACTCATCAGCCATTACGTTAAAAGTATAGTTTGTTAACAAGCTCGTATACAATTATCAACGAGTCTGTAATATGTCAATTGATACAAATAAACAACATTGAACTTGGTATAATGATGGATGTGATTTAATCTGATTAAATCTTAACTTGCATCTGAACATTAATATTGTTTATCATTGTGATAGAAAATTTTTGTTTTCAAGGTGAATATTGATTCAAGTGATTAATTTCTAGTCGGTTATGGTGTGTTTGTGTCTGCTTTGCTTGAGTATGAGCTTCACGACAGATGCAAAATATACATTTGTAGATTATGGTCTGCCTTTCTGCTACATATGATGTGGGTCTGTACATTTATATCCCGTTATTGTGTTATTGTGCTACTTTAAAATCATGTTGTACTCTTGTCTTCCATATTTGGCAATTAGCTTTGTCTATTTGTCTTTTGTGTCTTTTTTATACATATGACGTGGCTCTGTACTTATACATCCCGTCATTGTGGTATGGTACATCTTTATATTTTTGTCTATAACTTATGTTAATGTGTTTTGTCGTAAAGCCTTTTTGTGCTTCTTTGTTACATCTTTGTTTGTTTTATAGTGATAGAGATTTTAACACAATGTTGACTACTATTTCTGACATTTTTACCTCTTATGTCTGTTTGTTTTGTTCACACATCATTGTCAGTAAAATGACTTTTGATGCGACTGTCATAAAAGTAAGAGGTTAGGATAGCTGTAAAACCAGGTTGGTATATGACGGTTGTTATTAATTCCTTTGATGTGTTCGGTGTATAAACTCGACCAATTCACTCACAAACAAATAAAAGTTCAAAAGTGACTTGGTCTGGTTTATATAAAAAATAAATTCCCCTAAAACGGAGTTAAATCCTTATAATTCTTCAAAATTGGAAAAAGGGAAAATATATTTCCACACTCATAACCTCTATCCCGCTTACGTTGTATATTTGTTTCAGTATATAGGCCTGGCGCATGAATTTATTTGTCAGCTTACGCAAAACTAAGTACTCCTTGAAATTTGAAATCTGATAAAAATACACTACAAATATTCTTATTATAATTCAAACGAATCTTTTTGTTTTTGTTATTTTATTAATCGATTAACTTGCAGTTAAAGAAATTTCGTTAACGTCTGTGTTATTATAGCCGCCATCTTGTTTACATGGGTTAAGAAAAGAAGTTCAGTAAACGTCGTCTATCGAAAAATAACCAACGTCAAGGTCAACTACCGGAAGTCCTCTCGACCAATCATATCAACGTATTCCTCAATATGGAAATCATATAAGAACTATATTCATTTGCTAGTGGTATTATGTCTTTCAAATGAGTCAAGCCATGTCAATTGATATTTTATAGTATATCTTTCTAGATGTATGTTGTTACACTATTGTTTCATGTAAGGAGGAGGTTGGGTCCTTTTAAACCGTTTAAACCCGCTGCATTTGTTTGCACCTATCCAAAGTCAGGAACCTTGTGTTCATTGGTTGTCGTTGGTTTATGTGGTTCGTCCGTGTTTTTCGTTTCTTTTTTTTATATAGTTAGATTTTCCCGTTTCAATGGTTTTACACGTCATTTTATAACTTGAGGTTTGATGTCAGTCAAGGCTCCATGTGAAAGACCATACTTTAACATACAATGATTCGTTAACAAATAATGATTTGGATGAAGAATTGTCTCATTGGCACTCATACCACTTCTTCTTGTATCTGATTATCGATAAAACAAAATTAATATTTTGTCAAAAATGTAATCTCTTCTAATCAAGCAAGTGTCATTTTTCGTTCACATCTTTTTTTTGTATCAGCTATATTCTTAGAAATAAAACAACCTTATGAATTGAGTTGAACATGAACCCATTTCAATTAAGATGATACATTTATATTGCGTGTCATTTTGAAAAGAATAAATGTGCAGTTCTTTTTTAAAGAAAAATTAAATCATTTTCAAAAGATGCAATTCGTTTTTTTAGAGATGAACATAGCCATGATAGCTGTGCTACTTTTTATTGTGTTCATTGCTAGTATGGTAAATGGATTATGTCCATCGGAATGCTCCTGTATAACCTCGTCAGCGGGAGATTACGTATACTGTAATTCCAGGTCGTTGGGACATATTCCAGACGACCTTCCTAATAATACCCATAACCTGTAAGTAAACACAATGTATTTGTAATTATGATTCTGAAAATAAATTCATAGCCCTTGTTTTACTCTCTCTTGAATCATATAAACAATCTCAAATCATATGATCGAACCAAGCCTAAGGTAAACATATTAGTTGAGGTGTGAAAAGATTGAAAACTAATTTTAACATATCTAACGAGTCAAAGTTAAGTTTTAAATGGATAACACCTAAAATATCATTAAAGATACATCATGTACCGTCTTTAAGATTATATATGACAGCTGAGCGATTAACTTACCTTATAAAATCAACGTATCAAAACAGTTGAACGTAGAACCAAATCAAAGACGAATTCAAATACGGTTATATTTTTCAACCATTTTGCAACATCGGACGTTGATGAAAAATAATAAATTGTAGATAACCTCATCCTGATACTCGTAATATAGCTATTTCCTTTACTTGTATACCGATATTCGCGCATGAGTTGCCAGCCTTGTTCGTTGTACATGTTATCAAACAATAAAATTAAGTTGTATCACAATAAAATATCTGAAAAAAAATTATGCCAGAACAATAATAAAGAACGTCAATTGCTTTTCAAAATAATTCATACAATGCTTAAATTAACAATGATGATTTATATTAACTAAATATTTTGCATTGCTTGCATTTACAAGGCAAGAAAAACAAATAGAACTACATGTATGATTGTATTGTATTGATGACTTTTGTTTAATCTTTGATCAAGGTTTCTGCAAGAAAACAGCATAACATCAATTGAAATTCAGTTTTGTAAGGAGATGCCGCAGCTGAAATATATGTATGTAACATATGTTTGTTTTGCTTCATATTACTTGTATTGTTGTTATAATGCATACAACATGTGTTCAATGTATTATGTTTCTTTAATATTCAATAGTTCAGTCTTTAAATCTATGAACGTAAACATAAAAGGTCTTTTGTATCCAATCTAAGAGTTGAATATAGTCTTGTCGTTTTACAATTTCTTTAAATTGCATGTTTTCAACTGAGATCGATACAATAAAATTCCCAGATGCCAAATAATTATTAAATGTATTAAATAACTCTGTAATGTCATGATAACCTTCAAATGATAGTTCATTTCTAGACTTTGACACTTCCGTTAACAGTTTTTGACTGTTCAATGAACTATTGATAGTTCAGTCTATGATCTTTTACTATGGTATGTATATATCATTTTGTATAAGTGACCTCGTGTTAGAGAAACATGACGATGTCGAAATTAATATCTGAATGATTTAATAGTGTTTAAATTACATGATTTGGGATGTGTATTTAAGTTCAACATATTGCATACTAAGTTGGCAAAACTAAAAGCTACGTACCAAAATCAATTTAAAAAAATAAATTCAATCTGGTAAGCATCATTTTTTTATATACATGCCTGTCATAGAACTTTAATAAACTGAAGGTGTTAACGTCCGATATATTCCGATTGGAAACATTCACATCGCACAATTTTTTAAACAATGTAACGATATGGAATTATTACGTCCAAATTTCCATAAGGACACTAGATACACATGGTGTAATCTCTTAAATATTGTTAAAGAGTGTTGGATTTTAATCGCATCACATGCTTTAGTAACTCTTTTTACTTCGGCCCTTGATGAATACTATGAATTCTCTACTTAAGATTTAATAGTCATGGATATAGGAATTAAAATATATATAATAAAATATCTAAAGAAATACTAACATTTTAAACTTTGATAATGAATTTATTTCCTATTTTTACATAAGCACCATCTACAACAATCAGATTTCTGAAATCCCTGTAAACACATTTGTAGAGTGTGAATTTCTGCAATCTCTGTGAGTATATACTTTAGATATATATTTTTTTTTCTTTCGTGACTTTATTCAAAAACAATTAAAACACAGTGCACACTTAAAACGGGTGTGAAAGACATATAACACTGTGAGAGGATATGGTATGATTGCCAATGAGACAGCTCTCCACATGAGACTACATGATAAAGAAATTAACAACGCATTTATCAGGTTTGACACAAGAATAAGAATAACAAATTAAACAATTCATTACGATGACTCATCCCAAATCGAAATGCTAACTTTCCATAAGACCCTTGGAAAATAAAATTGAAAAATATGTTCATCTTCCCAAAGGTCATTGAACTTCCTGAAATAAGATAATGCAGCTCCATGCAAATGGAACATTCATATTAAAAGTGGGTTTTTTTTCGTATAACACACCGAGTGGTGACGGGATGATCAAATGATAGACTGATAGTATGTATATTTATCTTAATCTAATACAGAATGTTTTGTCTTAACGTGCAATTTTAGTTGCCTACCTTGTATTAATGTTAACTTTAATTCATACTTCATCAAGAAAGTATGTACGGTACACAATCTGCTTTTATCGCCGTCCCTGGCAATTTCAATTTTTTTTTTGGAAACTACACAAGCTGTTTTGATAAGTGTCTTTATCAAACTCATTATCGACTACAACATGAAATTGAGAATGGAAATGAAAAATGTACAAAAAGGACAATAGCCGACCAAAAAGCGGAAATAGTACAAGGCCACCACTGATTCTTGAACGCAGCGAGAACATATCGCACCCGGAAGCGTGCTTCATATCGATGTTTCATGTTTCGATGATCCCTTAACTAAAATGTGTACTAGTTCATTGAAAGAGGACGTCATAATAAACTCCGAAACATATAACTTCGATCAAACAAAACAAATACAAGACTAGCAAAGACCAGAAGCACAAACATGCCTTGGGTTTAATCATGTTTAATGTGATCTCAACCAGCCCATTTGACCTCTATTTGACCTCAGTTAACCTCAGTTAAAAAAAAACGAGTCCGATGTTTCAATAGAAGGAACTATACAAAACGACAATGATGAATACATTAGCAAAGGAATACTAGGAGCTACTGACATGCCAGCTTTAGACCTCAATGACACTGCTTGAAGGCTTGTGTCTTCGCCATATGGAAGTCAAGAACAACCCCTCCGGTTAAATGTTTAGTGTCATATTAACATAACGTATACGATCAGAACATAACCTGTATCATGTCAACAACTGGATTAAGAATAAAATGTTTGTTTTCGATACAAAGACCTTATGAATGAATTATATAATGATTCCAAAATAATCAACATTGATTCACCTGACAAAAGTATCGTAAGTATGTCTCTTCTGAATATGTTTCTGACACTGAGTCGAGTGTGTCTATTCTGTGTTGGTCATTCATTATGTATTCGTGTTTGTTTTATGTAATGAGTTAATATTTCAGTTTCATTATGTATATCTGTTATATTCATTTGATAAAATTTACTGTTTGCAATAGCATTAATTGTTCTAAATAATTAGGATGTTCTTATCCCAAGCATACAAACTTAGCCGTATTTGACACAACCTTTTTCAACTTTTGATCTTCAGTGCTGTACAACTTTGTACTTTTTTTCGCTTTCGATCTTTTATATCTGGGCGTCACTGGTGAGTCTTGTGTGGACGAGGCGCGTTTTTGGCGTATTAAATTTTAAACCTGATGCTTTTTGTTATTCATTAATCATGTGTTTCTTTGGCTAATACGTTTTCCTTTTTATTTGTATTGTAGTCCTGTAATATTCTGTTGTCATTTCTATGTTATATTTAACATTGCCATTAAAGTGCGAGGTTTGGCATGCCACAAAACCAGGTTCAACCCACCATTTTTTCCTTTAAAAATGTCCTGTACCAAGTCAGGAATATGGCCATTGTTATATTATAGTTCGTTTCTGTGTGTGTTACAATTTAACGTTGCGTCGTTTGTTTTCTCTTATTTTTGAGTGTAAATTGACATTGCCATAAGACGTGTCACGGTACTTGTCTATCCCAAATTCATGTATTTGGTTTTGATGTTATATTTGTTGTTCTCGTGGGATTTTGTCTGATGCTTGGTCCGTTTCTGTGTGTGTTAGTTACATTGTAGTATTGTGTCGTTGTTCTCCTCTTATATTTATGCGTTTCCGTCAGTTTTAGTTTGTTACCCCGATTTTGTTTTTTGTCCATGGATTTATGAGTTTGAACAGCGGTATACTACTGTTGCCTTTATTTAAAGGTTAAACGAGTTGACCGAATAGGTTAAGATATATAAACACCATATTATGGTGACAATAGAGATTTCCAATAAAAGATATACGGAATTAATGGGACGGGCAATCAAATTTGTTTGAATACGTCTCTTAAGTTTAAAGAAAGTATTCAAAGACTTTTAAATCACACACTGGAATAATCGTTCACAGGATTTTTTTAATATGACGAAAGATTATAGAAATATTGCATTTTTATTGATCTCGTGGTTTTCCGGATTCCCGCCCTTATTTATAAGATCACGAAACAAACGTATCCTAAACCTATCATAAGTACGATTCGAGTTATCTTTCGTGGTATTGATTATGAAATGGTATTTTTTTTTCAATATATTTTGCAGATTAACGCCCCAAAATACTTTGTATCTGTCTTTTTTTATAGTGTATCGATCTTTTTATTACATTTGTTTCGGGGAAAGTATTTAGAAGGATATATTTCTGACAATTTCAGAAATATCGAAAGCAGAATTTGTCAGAATCTATCTTTATAAAGGTTGAAAATTCAGACATAGTTATCGCTTCCTTTTACTGAATAAACTAATCTATTTTTTTTTTATTTATTATTGTATTGATAAAAAAAAATCCATATGCTAGTTTATTTAAAGTATTAAAGTGTTTTTGACTAGGGATTGCTCTGTATCAAAAGAAATAACGGGAATGCTATAGGAGTTCAAATGCAAAAGATATTTCTCTTGAAGTGAACTAACTAAGAGTATTTTATCCATTTTATTAATAAAGAACTAAAAGGGTGTCACCGAATTCATTATAATGTGTAAATCATTAATGAAAATGTGTAAGGTAAGTAACATTGAATAACATAAGATAATAATATTTTGTTGCCGGATGCGAATCCAAGATGCATCATAAAATGAATAATCCAGATAAGGACATTTGTTTAAGAAACATACAAAGAATAAATCACCAAAAAATGATCCAAACAAGTAGTCATAACTGAGTTGGTTTTTTTACAACAAACTTGTTAATTTTGGTGGGGAAAGTCTTGAACAGACATTTGGCAATTCTACATTTTATGGAGTACTCTTCTACCTTGTTTGATATAAGCAAGACTTAATTCAGTTATCCATGTTATTACATATGTATCATCCATACATGTTGACAAACTATAGATTTATAAAGTTGAGATATATAGTGGATCTTAAACTTAGTATTCCCAAATTTGTAAACAAAAAGTAATTTAGAGGAGGTCATACATATAATTTTGTCGATCAGGAACCTACCTTAATTCTTATACATAATCGAATACTGAAAATTAAGCCTTTAACCAGAAGTTGCATTGACATATATTTAATAAATGCTCACTAGAAATATATTTTAATGATAGATTTCCACAAATCTGAAATTTTTATAGACAGTATGCGTTGGCTATTGTGTGACCTATCAAGAGTATGATTATCAACACCTATATTTTGCGATTAATTTTTTCGAATATCCGTCCACTCCGTTCTCGCATAATCGTCTTTAAACCAAGGTGAGACTTTAACTGCCAGGATTCAAATGATTTGCCTAACCAGAAATAAAATTTAAGTTACGCTACAGTCGATTGATTGACAGTTGGTTTCTTAACGTCCGGTGGCAAATATTTCATGCACAATTAACATGAAGAGAGAGTGAGTGACATTATATCTAAAAGAGGCATCGGGTTTAACTTCCGCACTCTGACCGGACAGGACTGCGTATATGTACATCCCGCACATCTAAATGGACTCTTATCATTGGCAATGATTTAACTGCAAATCGGAACAAGACCAATAAAGACCATATTTTCTATTCCCTTGATCTTCTTTGAGAGGTTACTGTCGAGACGTGACGACCGAAGAGACAATTATTAAACGCCAAATATTTTAGAAAAAATTATTAGATAACATTGCCGTTATAGTACACCTACGTTTGTACGTCATCTGCCTAGAATCCATGCATTATAATAATCAAAGACAAGATATATATTAATTAACTGCTTCAGTCAAGTGTAATCATATTTGTCCTACAGATGCGTCCCCATCAATTGATAACATTCTACGGGGAGATGACACATATGCATCAGTGATTTGATTTTTCTTTTACCTTCGACAAAAGTATTTAGAAGTAATTCGTCATGTACACCTTTCGCTTTCCGGCGTGTGTGGAACTCTTTCTTAATCTTATAACATAAAAATGAGAGTATGATCACGCTTCATATTCCATTATTTATTTTTGTTCCAACTTAATTTTGATTTATGAGCTTTAACAATTAACCGTTTCAGAGATAAATATATGGGTCAATTGAAATAACGAAATAATGATCGGTGTGTTTGATTACCGGTTACTGAACAAAGTATTTCCTATTATGTTGTTTTTGAAGAAATCACTCCAAATTTAATAACAAAATATGTAAAACAAAATAAATAGTAGTGTGTACTAGTTTTTAAATGATATTTATTCTAACAAAGTATGTGTATTCAACAAGTCAAAACGTCATGCAGTCTATGGTCCCCTGCGTCGACCTTTACTGCTATAGGCCGAGATACCGTCAGATAGTCGTCATTATTGAGATCATATATATCAAATTTATGTATCAGATGTTATACATTACAATACAGAAACTATTCCACAATAAGTTTTGCATATTTAGCCCCATAGTTTGAACTGTCATTATTTTTGGTTCTTCTCGTAAAGAGGTACCTTAAATATTATGTGTGTAACATGTGTCATTTTTCAAAATTGAAGTCAATTTGAATTTGAGTGAATTCGTGATTTTCTTTTGCAGAACCTAAATGTAAAATTAACGTCAACTAATAATGATCTTATGAGCAGCTTTATCATTTGGGAAAAAACAAATTCATTATTGTTTAGCATTTATATAGTGTAAGATACAACATTACAAGCGAGAATATAAACAAAATTGTAAGAAACAGGGACAGGTCCAGGTAAGGACGTAATGGGCGAACACCATCCCCATTGTGAAAAAAAATATATCGTAATCTATTTATATTATATTGAAAATATCAATATATCATACTCATTAATCAAACTCATACTCTGATTTCTTTTTATACTAATTTCCCCATCTGATTGGTGATCCGTAAATTTTACTAACCATATATCACCTAGCTAGACAGTGACACGATTGCTTTAATTTAGTATTGCAGTGCAGTGTTGTCAATATTTCATATTCCATTATGTATTCCACATAAATAAAGCCTACAATATTTAGAACAAAAGAACTTTATAATGCAGTGTTTGTTTTTCTGGTATCATGTGTGTCTTTTAACGAAACCAAAACTTAATTCAAAATAGAGAGATATGTATCAATCTGGCTACTTCATAATGTCAAGTTAAAGTGTTGCAATCTAGAACTTCTGATCTTCCACAAAGACCCTCTAGCAGGCATACTTACGCAACCGTTCATAAAATCCTGGCCTAGGACTATTGAAATGTTAAGTAACGCCTTATAACGTAGAAGTGGATTTTTTTTTGTTATTAGTCTACTGTTGTGAAGATCCATCCAATCATTTTAATATGCCATAGACAATTAATGGAGATATCAAACCCTGACACTTTACCTAGGAAATATACATGTTCTAAGTCAGAAACCGTTACATTAGTGTATTTCAAAATTATTTTTATGGTTTTTTAGCCAAATTCGTATTGTGTAGTGAGAGTTGTTCATATATGGTTATTATAGTCATGCAATCGTTTAACAATTCAACTTGTATTTTAATCGGCATTTACACAAATATAATTGTGTGACGATCATTGCCTACTGTAATGTTGAAATATAGATTAAAAAGTGAGTCTAGGTCATTCATATAATGCTAAACCATAGAAGAAAGCACCGATTGCGTCAACAATATATTTTAATTTTTTATTCAATTAGCTTCATGTTGTTTTGGTGACGCAAACTGCTTTTGTTTTATTTTTTAGATCACTTCATATCAACATGATACGGTCAATAGAGATTAATACGTTTATTAACATGACGAACTTGTATACTCTGTAAGTCAAAATGTTTATTATTCTGTTTTCAGTTTTTTTAACTTCCATTAACCAAATATTAATATATCAAATGTTATTACATTAAGATCTACTATTTATTTGGATATTCTGATATGATCCTTTTTTCATACAGCTATATACATTTCTAAAAGTTGATACATAGCTAGCACACGTTAATGTTGGAGCTTTTCTGGTGGTGGTCTATCCATAGTGAGGGAAGCAACTTATTTAATGTTTTTTTGATATACATGCACTGTGTAAATACCAATTCTGGTGCACTGTGTCGAAACTATTACTGGTGCACTGTGTCGATACTATTACTGGTGCACTGTGTCGATACTTTTACTGGTGCACTGTGTCGATACCAGTACTGGTGCACTGTGTCGATACCATTACTTGCAACAGTGTCGATACCATTACTGGTGTACTGTGTAGATACCATTACTTGTACACAGTGTCGATACCATTACTGGTGCACTGTGTAGATACCATTACTGGTGCACAGTGAGTTCTTCAAAATAGTATCAACTAATAAGTCTATGTTTCGGTACAGATGCGAAGAATTGCGGGTTTGATGATAAAAGAATGAAACTTTGCACATTTATTGATGTATATTTGGTGGTTAATTGAAATGATAGACCTCCTCAGAAGAATTAAATAGGGCGGCCGTTTTCAAGCTGTCTGCCTAATCAGTCCAAATTGCAAAAGTGAATGATGGTGATCGCTAGTCTTTTAAGAACAAATGAAATGCATTCTAACGTTTTTAGTCCTGACTTATTATTTGATTTAAGGCTTTGTTTTTAAAATGGCAGACAATTTTTTTTTTAATTAGAAGGAACAAACTTTTGCAGTTCGTACAATATTCTAATGACTGCGTTTCTATGATCCATGGATTCTGTTTCCATAACAATTTGAGCAAAGATCAAATAAATGGAAACATTCGAACGCTTCCAGGATGCTATACGGAATTGTGTGACCATTACGTCTGATTAACACGTGATAATTGATATGTTCTATTCTTCCTGTTTCAATCCTTCACTTTTCCTGGATTGGGATAACATCAAGATGATCAATGAAATGAAAAATCACTGCATTATACTTCAATGGGTAACATCACGAGAGCTAACAGTTCCGGAACACCTTAGTGGACCCACGTTTTGATGGGAAGAGACTCCAGTTGTCTATGCTCTCAAAGTTGAGTAATTTGCTCTTTGCTTTTTTTTTTGTCTGTAGCTCCTAGACCTGTACTAAATTGGCTAGTTTTTTCCTATATAAAGTGAAAAACTTAATAGACAGTACTGATTACAGAGTGTCGTTTACGTTACGTTAATGTCTAGTGATTCAACTATGGCAGAAGACGCACGCATTTTAGTTAGAAGCACCCATTATCCGTCAAGTGTAGGTCTGGTGATAGATTAAGTATGTGTTTATCCACTTTTTGAACCACATTTATAAGTTTAGAAGATCAGTAAACTTTTGTTTCCGATAAGTATCATTTTGTTTAACTGCATGCATTTCTGTTTAGAAAACCACGTTTGTCTTTTCTGTTTAGATATCTACATAACAACAAGATACGGTCATTAAAAAGTTATACGTTTATCAACATGACTAACTTGCAAAACCTGTAAGTTGTGATATAATTATTATGTTATATTTTTTTATAACTGAAGTAAGCTTACAAGCAACTCATTTATAAATTTAAATACCAATTGTTCAGAGAAAATGAATAATTGGCGCTTCTTCCGGTTAACCCAATATTACTTTCCCGTCCACTCCTAGATTTGTTCATACTTATTAAAAAAAGGATATGGTTTGTACATACTTTTGACTAACACCTTGGAGATACTATAATACTTTAAGAAGATGCCATTTACGATCTCATATCAAGGCTTATTTTGTACTGATTTTCCACATATGTTTTATATAAACTCTCCTTCAAAAAAGGAGATAATGGTCTACTTTCAGTTGACAGAAGACGACTGCTGGTATCAGTGAAAAAAAACGTAGTATTGTTATTTAACGTTATTGTATGTTGATTCTAAAAAACACGTATAGTTTTTAAGTATTTTTTGTCTTTAATACCTGCAAAAATATCTACTTCCTGTTTGCATAATGTCACTTCCGGTAAACAAATATGCAAGGTCATATGTCCCTCAACAGTTTGCCAAATACAGTATGGATTTATCATTACCAGAATGAACTTATAATCAATTTACCTTAAAATTTAACATTTAAGGGCAATAGCTTGCAGAAAATATAATTAAATAGCTTTAGAATAAATATAACATTTCTTCCTCTCAACAACTAAAACAGTGTCTTTTGTATCTAGCTTTTATAGTTTGAGAGGAGATGCAAAAACTCGGAAAGGGAACACTTTGTAATATGACTTTTACGTGTGACCTTGACCTTAATTTTCAAGCTTTGACTCAAGGCTCACAACCCAAAAGTTACGGGTTATGATTAACACACTGACACATCGACAAACAGTTACATATTCATTTTATCTATGTGTCAGTGTGATACTCATAACACGTAATTTTTGGATTGAGAGCCTTGAGTCAAAACTTGCCAATTGAGGTCAAGGTCACACGTAAATGTCATATTATAAAGTGTTCCCTTTGTAAACCTGAACCGGATCACTTCGCTTCAAATTGACCAAATCTTTAGGAGGATATGGTAACGGAGCGGCGAATGATAAAAAAGTCGCTTAGTTAAGTTTAAATTACCTAAATCCCTCATGGAATTTAAATGTCGTAAATTGTCTATCGATAATTCAGCTAGAGAATGTTTGTCGTAAGTTTCAAATGTGGTACAAATGACGTTACAAACAGCCGTTATTGACGTTATCCAAATTGCAACGAATATCCAAATGCTGATTCGGTAGACAAATCTCAAAACTAATACCCACTAAAAATAATTTGTAAGCGAAATTTGTAAATACAGTTACTTTTGAATCTGATACACTATAAGGGCATGTTTAAGTATTCCTACATGTTAAGTACATGTATAATGCATATGAAAATGGTAAAAAAAAGGCAACGTTTTTCGCCTAGCAATCGTTGCACTTGCAGTAAAGGTGTGTTTTAAAGGTACAATAGTTACGCCACCGTATACTACTTCAGTCGACCCAATTTACTTTTTTTAGTTGATGCGTAAGAAGATACATACAAATCTAAACGTCTTGTTTTTATCAGGATTTGAAGTCCGGATATTTGTCACACATTTGCCGACAATGTTGTGGTTTCTAGTTACACGGTATTGAGCAAAGGTCATGTGTAGTCATTATCAAGCTGATTTCTTGTTCATTTTAGAATTTCCAAAGCCTTGTTGTTTTATGTCGTTTGGTTTTGTTGTTTATTTGTTAATGTTAAATTTAACAGAGATCGTGAATATCATTATAGGGTTCGTTTGGTTCTCAGATGTGTTTGGTTTGTTTTGTATTCAAGTAAATTGACAATTTCACGGTCTTAGCGAAACTGGCTCCGTCCGATGTCAAGAAAATGCGAGTTGCAGTTGGTGTTGACAAATGCATTTTCTGCGATTCTGGTGTTAATGAAATATTAATTGTATCAACAAAGTTAGGACGACAAATGTTTGATTAATACTGTCATAAAGAGACTTGATGATTTGTCCGGTTTTTTTTTCAAACGAATTATATAGGAACTGTAGGTATTATATGTCATGTATTAAAAGCTGCACAAGTAATTAGAATTTGGAATCAGTTGCACATTCTTCGGCTGAATGGAAGCGTCAGCTACAGAGTTTTATTGATCAATTATTTGCTGTCTGAAAATAATGTTAATCCTCTCAATACACCAAAGTATATTATTTTCCGAAACAATCTTACAAAAAGGTAATGACATTATGCATATCATTACAGCTGTTCACGTTATCACATGTACAAGATGCTGCTGTAAGTGCATGTAACTCTGAAATGATTTATCAACAAGAGCACGATAATTTGCTCAATAAGGCGGCATGTTTGAACGTCTTGGCATATAGATCAAAATCCATTGAAACATCTGCGTATGATTTGGCTTTTGAAATAGAAGTTTAAATTATTGACAGAGACCTTATTCGTTTCAAAAAGTATCTTGTAATGTCATCAATTTTGACAATGAACTAGGTTTTTGTACCAAAAAAAAATGATACGACCTGACGCAATTCTTCTAACCTGAAAGTTAAACTTGAGAAGCACTACACGGCTGTAATTGTGTTTTCTCCCCATCAAGGGCAATGTTAATCTAGCATTGTATATACTAAGATATTTCTTTTGGAGATGTTATTAGGGTCACAAATAGAATCAGAATTGACAGCTTAAAGAATAAAAGACAGTTAGTACCAGTTTACGCCATTATTTCGTCTTTTTACCAGTTGTTTCGGGTATTCTTCCGTTCGTTCATGTCTTGAGTTGTCCTGATTGTTCTTCAAGTTGTTTTGAGCATCGACACAAAGTCAGTATTCAACCTACTAAAACGAACACGAACCGCTTCGTTCATCGTGTAGCCTTAACACAGAATCATATTTATAGTGCTGGGATTGCTACTATATTGTTAACTACTGCTGTCAATGTTAACGTGAATATCAATTATATGATCATTTTGTAAAAGTTCCTCTTTAAAAAGTTTTTTTTCTTTTAAATTCTAAGGACTTTTCTCATCCCAGGCATACATTACCTTATAAGCCACTGGTTCATTGTATGCAGCAGGATCGGGCGTATAACGTTTCCGCAATTTTAGCCAAAAAATAGTTTCATGTTTCCGCATTTTCGTGCATTACTTTTCCGAAGAAAAAAAAATTACATTTCCGCATTTTTACCTGTATTTCACCTGTAAAAAAATGGTAAAAATGATATATAAGACTTTAATTTATTATAGTATTTTTTCTTGATTTGTAATTTATTATGACAAAACAGAAATCCTTCAAAATGTAGATCATCTTCAGATTAAACGTTGTGAATACTTTTCAATAGTCACCCCATATGCATTGCATTCCGTATTCGGTTACATCTTTTATATACATTTACAAATGTTTGATTTATTTTTTGGACAATCAATTTCATGTCCTTATTTGGTTTGGGTCAGTATTACAATTTCCATATGATTGTTCCTCAAAAAAATCACAGTGTTTGAATTTCTGGTATTTAAGAAAGTGTATTTTGATTCTTAAGAACCAGTTGGACGTAACAAAAACCAACAAACAAAGAAACAATCAATCAATTTACATTTAAAAAAATAGGCATTAGAGACATATCAAGACGAATATTAATGCCACAATAGTGTTTTAAGTAGCGTTAAAGTCCAAACACTACCGAAGAACAAAAACACTGTCCAGGTTTACCTGACAAACGGAAGAGGAATACACCTGCTTTCTTGGGTACCTGAGGTCAACACCAGTTGGGTTCGTGTTGTTTGGTCTTGATGTTTCTTTGCTGTGTCTTGTGTACTATTATTTGTCTGTTGGTCTTTTTTTTCTTTTTTAGCCATGGCGTTGTCAGTTTTTTTCATCAATCTATGAGTTTGACTGTCCCACTGGTATTTTTCACCCCTTTTTTAGCCGTATTTGACACATCTTTTTGAAATATTGGCTCCTTAATGCTCTTTAACTTTGTACTTGTTTGGTTTTATAACTATTTGATTGATCTGAACGTCCCTGTTGATTCTAATGCAGACAAAAAAAAACGCGTCTGGCGTATCGAAATTAGAAGTCTGGTAACATTGAAAGCTATCTATGAGACTCGAAATAAAAAAAAAATCAGCTGGCTATAGATCAATGAGATGCACATAAAAGTCGTTAAAAGCTTTCTACATGTAAATCAGTGATTTATCAACAAGTAACACAAGTGATGCAAAATGGCAAATAAGACACACCTATGAAATAAATAGCGATGAGTACATATCTCTTGTAGAACGATCCGCATCTATCAAAATTGGCCAAAAAATTCCTGAGGAAAAAGAATTTTGTCGGTATCGTTTACGAAGAAGATGCACACACATGATTATCAGTGAATGGAAAAATAACTCTCACTCTGAAAATTATTCAGCTTAGCAGAATGAAATGTAAAGCGCACTTCGACTATACAAAATAAGAAATATATCATCAAAATATTGCAAAACAAATATTATCGCAAGAAACAAAATTTGCGGAAAAAGAAAAAAAAATGATAATCAGAACAAATACAAAAGGTCTTTCAAGAGAAAAATGGAAAGACCTTATTTAAAACCAATCGTTCGGAGAACTATTGAAAGCCTTTCCACCGCATAATATTTGAATATGAAATTATAAAATTCTGTTTATCAATCTCAGTTTACAGTTTCAAACGATAGCTAATTGTAAGCCGAATCCCCAAAAATATACTCTGTCTATACATGTTTGTATTAAATAAGGGAGATGTTTGTTCTTTCCGATCACTTTCATTTGTATTTGATAGTTAACTTGACACTGATTCCAAAAATGTATGGTTGATACATAACAAAAGTGCAAACATAGCTACAGCCAGTTATAATTAACGCATGTAATTTTTATGAGGATCATATGACTAACAACCGAATGCACAAATCCCATGGCCTTATCATGTATATAAATGAAGTTAAAGCAGAAGTCAAAATCTAAAACATGTTAATTTACCTATGACATTGACCACTAAGGTCATCGAGCAAGGACCTCATACAAAAAGACCTTATTTATCTATAATGTATTGTTAACAAATTATATTTATATTACAATACATCTTACTTTTAACATTCAGGGGAGAAAACTCCAATTGAATGTTATCGCTTCACTTCGAATAAAAAATTATATTCCCACAGCTAACACACTATTAAGTAAAACATGTTGTCGGTATCTATTACAGTTTTTTAGGAGAAGCATGAACAATCAAAAGTAAAAACAAATAAAACATGACCTTGACCTTATTTTTCTTTTGGTGAATCCAGGATCTCGTACCAAAAGACCCTAGTTTTCAGTCGTTCAACATTTATGGCTTTCTATAGGTTGCACTTGTGTAAAACCAGCAATGTAATTTTCCATAGGAACAGCCTAAATTGCATATGCAGTCACTCTTCATTCAGGAAGTTCTGAGGAGAATGTTATATTTCCCTGGAAAGACACATGCACTACTTGTTTTGCACTAATAAAAACATAGAGGTGTGCGACATATTTTCAAGTTTTACTGCCCTCCATTTATAAACATTGCAGGTTCGCACTGAATTTTTACATTAAATTTGACTCAACACCCAAATGTCTTCAACAATCTAAAGTCCTTGGTTCAAAAATATGACCAAGTGAGTAATACATGTTAAAATCCTTATCACATGAAGAGTTAACCTCGACCAATGTCATCCAGAATTCTGCCCTCTGGATGAAATTGGTTACTCAGATCCAAACAATATGTGATATGGTTAATCTTTTTTATTAACTTTTCCTTCTGTTATGTTAATCTGTAACATGTTAAAGCATTGACCTTTTATTAAACACAGACATATAGAAAGATATATGATTTGTATATTACTCTGATTAACATCTGCTCAATCTCTTCTTTTATCAATATTAATCTAACGCATTTGTAAAATTGATTCCTTTCAAACATACTATTCATGAAAACATATTATCTTTAAATGTGGACTGTTTTTAATCAGGACAGATAAAATCAATTTATGTTCTCTTTTAAGACAGCTGCAAAACAATGAAATATCAATAATAGAATCATTCACTTTTATGAACCTTCCAAGTCTTCAATATTTGTGAGTAAATTTATTACTTATTTAGATTTCGTTAACAGATAATTAAAAAATTAAAACATCACCAATTGGTACATTAGACGTTAACTCAGACCACACATGAATGACATGAAATATGGATCCTCGTAAAGTCTTCATCAGTAAGCAAAACTCATAATGTGACATAAACTATCCATGTCAGTAAAAGTTCTGTTTTTTTTTTTTTTTTTTTTTTTTTTATTTTGCTATCATACCCGACACTACATTAGTGATTAGGCAGTTAAAGATTCGGGATGTTCATCTGACAATGCAAAAGATACATTTTGTCTACGTTCCTTTTTTTTAATATAAACAAATATGAAAATTATGTATGTACATATTGGTATGTTTATAATATAATTCTTCATCAAGTTATTGTGACAGATCTTCCATCATCAAGTGTCTTACTGTCAATTTTATATCAAATCATTAACTTTGATCTTATAAGCATATCTCTTCCACTTTTATGTTTGCTATACGCAACTTTTGTTTGTGCTATATTGCATTGTGCTGTCATGCAATGAAATGACTTATTCAACATATTATCCTTCTTTTTAAGATATCTGTTTAACAATGAAATATCTGTAATAGAACCATTTACTTTTGTGAACCTACCAAGTCTTCAATATCTGTAAGTACCTGTATATTTGACCGAGACTTTAATAAACCCGTTATTAAAAGCTAAATCAGCAGAGACCGGTAGAAGAGACGTTAACTCTAACATGTCTGACAACACATGGATTAACTAAATATAGTTCACCGTAAGACATTCATCAATAGACAGAACCATACAGAAAACCAATAAATGATAGTAAAGGTCTTCATGGTCTTAGCTAGACAAAATCTAATCAATTGGCCAAATGTTTGAATCTTGAACAAAAACACGAAATCAACGAACTTAACTATACCGTACGGTGACCTATAGTTGTTAATGTCTGTGTCATTTTGGTCTTTTGTGGATAGTTGTCTCATTGGCAATCATACCACATCTTCTTTTTTATATTTGTATAGTCTTCAGCAAGTGCAACGGGGGTGTATACATAACCATAATGTGTTTATTAATATTCATTAAGTAGAAGTTGACATACGATTCAGATTAATAGTATTAACAGAACAATCAACCGTGGTAACTGTCGGCTTAACTACTTATTTTTTCCTATTTTTTATTTTTTATCTGTTTTTTTATTAATTTGTCATGCTGTTTGTAGATATCTTAGAAATAACAAGATACGGTTATTGGAGAGTTATACTTTTATCAACACCACAAACGTATATTACATGTAAGTCATGATGTAATAAATCTGTAATGGTTTCTTGAACTGGCATTTCGTTATTTAACATATAACTTTTAGGACCGATGACTCTTTTTGGATAGGTTTTAGCGCAACTTTTTTTATCTTTTGGTCCTCGATGCTGTTCGACTTTGTGCTTGTTTCGGCTTTCAAACTTTTGTATCTTTGCGTCACTAGTAGATCTTGTGTGGACAAAATGCACTGCTGGCGTATTAAAATTTTGAAATTGTTGCTTTTTGTTGGCTGTTTTTCGTGTGTTTCTTTGCCAATTGTGTTCTCCAATTTATTTATATTGTAGTCCTGTGGTGTTGAGTTGTCATTTGAATGTTATATTTCACATGGCTATAACAGAGGGAGGTTTGGCATGCCACAAAACCAGGTTCAACCCACCATTTTTTCCTTTAAAAATGTCCTGTACCAAGTCAGGAATATGGCCATTGTTCTAGTATAGTTCGTTTCTGTGTGTGCTACATTTTAACGTTGCGTCGTTTGTTTTCTCTTATTTTTTAGTGTTAATTCACATTGCGATAAGACGTGTCACGGTACTTTTCTATCCCAAATTCATGTATTTGGTTTTGATGTTATATTTGTTATTCTCGTGGGATTTTGTCTGATTCTTGGTCCGTTTCTGTGTGTGTTACATTGTAGTGTTGTGTCGTTGTTCTCCTCTTGTATTTAATTCTTTTCCCTCAGTTTTAGTTTGTTACCGCGATTTTGTTTTTTGTCCATTGATTTATGAGTTTGAACAGCGGTATACTACTGTTGCCTTTATTTATGTAGGCTATTAAATAAATCGACAACGGGTATTGACTCAAACTTGTTTAGAGTTTGACATACTACATGGATACCTGTCTGCTGAAGATGAATTCTAGATTAACTCATTTATTTATTTGTTCGTGCTGTTGCTATCTAATTTCATGTTTTCACATTTGTCTTCTAGTCACAATGTATTTATCAAAACTACTATCTGTTACACAATTATCAAAAGAAGAACAAAACATTTTGTTAGTAGATATAGGAAGATGTGGTGTGAGTGCCAATGAGACAACTCTCCATACAAATAACAATTAGGTTCACAAGTAAGACAAAACTAATTTTGTATCTACAGATCTACAGGTGTATGATCTCCGTTCTTCGTTTGCGTTCAAAATCGGGATGTTTAAATCCTTACGTTCCATTTATTAATCCGTTAAATTGAGAATATGAACAAACTCTTAAGACTTGGTCAATATTAATGGTTTGTTCTTTTACTTTTTGCATATAAACAAAATAAGTACTGATGTTCTAAGTGGCAGCAGTGTTTTTCTTTTTATGTATGGAAAACAAACTATAAATTATAAATATTACAGAAACTTGAGTGAAAACAATATCAGCCATATCGAAGAACACGCTTTTGGGAATTTTACGTTATTGTCGGATTTGTAAGTCTTTAATTAATTTACGAATTTACGAAAACATATAAACATTCTAACCATGTATATAGCTGGAAGACACAGGGTAGTGTGGATTGGATTTGTATATTAAGTCCATAAACTATTATTGTCGGGTATTACAGTACATGTTGCAATTATGTAATTGTGTGATTGCTTTGTTATGTTCGTCGTGGAGCTTTAAGGTCCCACTTGTATGTTTTGTAGAGCAGTACATACATCTCAACCAAGTTAATTAAGGTAACGGTATGGTTTGACAGATCATATAATAGTTTCTTTATTGTTTTAGTCTTCTTTGTTTTTGTTTTAACATGTACTGACATCAAGATCCTTTGAAATCGAACAAACACTTTGATATCTTGAAGTTCATTGCCAACGTCACCATATTTTAACAATGTATGTACTAACTGGGAGAGCAAAAAAATGTATTTATGTACAGCTTTGAAATATAAAAAAGAACCAATAAATAATTCGGAAGCTAATACTTTCAGATTCAGATTCGAAAGTGTAGTGTTCGATTTTGCAAGCATTTCCTGTTCTCTTATGGAATCATATTTTACATTTTGATATAATTCAACTAATTGCGTTAAATATGTATGCTAAGATTAATACAAATAACTTCTTTGTGTTCTATCACAGACTGTTGGAGATGTTTATTTCCCAAGCATTTCGTAGTTTTGTACATGTTTTATATTTGTATGGTTCTATATTATAGATAAGTTTTAACTTTCACATTTTCCCGGTAAGCATGATGAGTGCAATTCAGAAAAACTATATCATGCATACTTGTTTGCTATTGAGTTTGATCAATGTAAGAACCATTTTCTAATTTGCAATAGTTTACTATAGAAAAGCATGCTTTTGACGTAGAAAATTAACGTGTAATGCTTGTGTACTGATGTGCATATATACGCACCTTAATAGAAAATAATACATTTAATTCTTTTTTCCCGAGTTGACTCATCAAGACATGACATGTTTCAAATTTAAGCTATGTTAACTTATAATGAATCAGTTTTCCTGTGACGATTATTCAAATCTATTTAAGGAATGACTGTAATATTTTTTCTGTCTATGAAGAAATAACATAAAAAATTTGGTGCACACTGAATAACGCGTATGTTATTTCGAATAGACAGAAAAAATATTACAGTCATTTCTTATAATTTAATTCTAAATTCCATTTTAAACTGTAGAAAACAATGAAAAAACGTTGATGACGTCACGGTCACATGACTAAATTATGTCTATGGGCTCATAACAAAATAACCTCAGCCAATCAGAAGACGCGTTACATCCAAAATTAAATTATTACAGGTTACTCCAAGGGAAACCGATACTTCAATCTATTTTTCGTGGAGTAATAATATATCTCTTTATCTCGTATCTTTTATAAAAAAAGGACAAGATTATAAAAATGTTTGAATCAATCATGTGTTTTGAGTTTTCTTTTCACGCATATAAAGGTGATTGCGATGAAAAACAATTAATATATTTTTGTTGTTATAACCTTGACCTACAACTATCATTCTTTAAATAGAATTTCTTTTTTAGAATACTGACATTTATCCATTTTGGTCATGGTTATCCGAAAGAGCATGCAAAGTAACAAGTGCAAAATGTAGCAACGGCACATCAGTTACATCACTGCAAGTAGCTGCGCTTGATAAATGTAATCGTAAGTAGTACCAATCGATAGCTAGTATCATCTTTTAAAACAAAAAGTATGCAAAATACCATTAAGTTCATAATTTCTATCAATTTTGTACATTTATTTTAAAGTTTAATTAAGCTTCAAATAGTTAAAATGAGACTTACCAACTACTAAAATTGCACTGAACGATTTAAAGTCAAGTTGACATAACCAACGGGAGCTATAATACATGTAATACACATCATTCGTTTACCACTACGAAAAACAAGAGATGAACCACATGTTTGTGAATTATATGTTCTGTTGTGTTGTCCATGTTTTTTTTTTATAGTTTTTTTTTCTATCTTTATCATGCTACTGTTCGTGCGTCCTCGAATACACATAACAAAATACGTCTCTTCCCCCTCAATACACAATAGAGTACAAACAAATATTCCCTTGAATTGGACAGTGTCGGTTTGCAAACCTGCATTTCATTGCACACAAGAAATTCTGAGTCATGACCATATAATTTTAATAGTTCAAGGCATTATTTTTTTATGTTTCTAACAAATATTTTTGAAATTTGAGGTGAAGTGGTTATTAAAGCATTGAACACAGGAAGAAAGAGTGAAACATTAGTTGGTTCAAGTTATGGTTATTATCTAATATGCAATAGAATGGGTTTTCACATTTAAACTGTAGGCATGTACGTGAGAAATTTCCTGTACGAAGTCAGAAATCTTCAAGATGATTTCTATCCGTCTGATGTGTTTGACCTTTGATTTTGACACTTAAATAAAACACTTTCTGTTTTCAATTTTCCTTGGAGTTCGGCATTTCTACTTTTTTATATTTTTACAGATAAATTAACGACAATAGCAGTGGTCAGCATAAATTAATGACTACTTAACAAAAAACTAGACATTTTTAACTTCTTAGTTACTGTTTATCGGTGGCTGTATTTTTTTTTTTTTTTTTTGATATGAGCATTTTTATAACCATTCATAGCATCATTTATTCATTTAAGCTAATAACTGTCAATGTTTCAATGGCGGAACATGTGTGATGACGGACATAGGACGTATGTGTGACTGCATTGGACATTGGACCGGTAAATTTTGTCAAGGTATATAATATGTTATTTGCAAGGCAACACAATAGTATCGAAATGATAGTTTTAGTGTAACATGGTGATTCAGCATTAAGTTGTCGGAGAAAGGACATATGTTGTGAGAAATTATTTTACGGTACATGTGTTAATATTCGACGAAAAATTGTTCTTAAAGTCTCGAAAAAAAATCTGGGTCAAAGTAATTTCAGATTACAATATAAAACTTTGGGGTCAAGGAACCTTTTTATTTCGTTGAATATATAGAAATTAACGAGATAAAAGTTACTTTACAAATCTTAGATGGTAGAAACTTAGTTTCATCTTATGGGGGAAACATTAATCGATATAATTGATTAGGGTTCAATGAAACAATTCTTTTTCGTAAATACTGCTGTAATATTAAATAAAAAAAGTTATTTTTGGCGTTATATTCTTGAAATGTCCAAATTAGTACTATAGTGTTATTAACTTGCTGTTTTTGTATTGGCACTGCTATAGATTCGAGGTTAGCTGTATTGTGCATTTTTATTAATTGATTTATATTCTTTTAAAAAGAATACATTACGAACCTTACCGCGAAGAAGTTAAAGAAACCATTTCAACTGAACTTGTCACCGCTTTTCGCTTTTACGGCCATGGATTTCTTGTTAATATTGTCACATGAAATTTATGATTTCTCGTCCGGGTACTTACTAAAATGTTATTACAATTTATTTTATGTAGCAAATATAAAGTAAATTGGAAGAATAAATTAGACAGTTCAACTATTATTACTCTTGGGTTGTCTGCGTTTTGAATCTGTTGATTGATTAACGGAAATGCATCTGTGTCAATAATCGAAAGTCGTACTCGAAAAGGCTGTGAATTATTTCCGTTTCAAGACTTCAATACGTTACAAAACATTGCATATCATTTAACCTTTTTTATGATTATACAAATGTTTTATGCATAATATTACCACCAAAGTTAAGCAATACCGTTAAAATCTAACACAGTTCCTCGGAATTATTTTTTGTTCTTTATAATTGATATAACAGGAATTAATTTTTAATTTTATCTATAAATTCACATGTGTACATGATGCAAGCACAATACAAATATTTAAACAGTAACACATTATCACAACCAAATGTTGGGAAATCATTTTGAATTTTTGCAAATAAACTGATAAAAAATAATTTTAAATATTAGTAATATTGTTTAAATATCAATCAACTTTTATCTGTGGTAATCATGTATCTTTTATTATTATTGTCATTCAGGAACTAATTAATCTCTTTATACAGTATACATAGTGTATATACAATACGTAATGTTAATTTACCTCACAGTAAAACTGAATCAATATATTGGCTTATAAGAGATCGTAGGGCTGGTGAAAACCTCGACAAATTGTACCGTCTAATTAATAACTCCATAAGTCACTTTTTGTGAGACACAATTGTACAGTCCGGTGAATAGCCCTAGTATTCACGGATGGTGAGTACATAATTGATCTGTATAATAAAATAGATATGACCTTTGGGGTCAAGAGATATCTGTTTAACCTGGTTGCTATGTTCATGTGGCCTATATTGAAAGTACAGCAATCATTCAGATCTCTATTGAATTAGTTATCATCAATTTGATTTTTTAAACAATTCATCAACAGAAAGTCAGTGTAACTCCTATAACTGTGGATTTGGTGACTGTTATATAGAACCAATGAATGGTACAGCTCAGTGTTTCTGTGGCGACAGATACTCTAATTATTGTCCTGGTAAGTTGTGTTATGTTTATTTATTACATTGGTTGCAATGAATTACATTGATTCCCCAGTTAAATAAAAAACCGATAATTTCACATGTAAAATAAACGTGATTATTGATCAAAACAAATTGTGAATGTGTAAAAAAAAGATATTGTTCCTTGACATGTTTTAAATTAATTTCTTTAAAAAAAAGCAAAAGCGGCAAAAAGCATGTAAAATCCCATCAATGTTATCAAGAAGTATGTGCATATCAACAATTTATGACAATATATACAATATTGTGAAGTATTAATCATCATAATTTTGTCAGTACAAGATAGTATGGTCGCTTGTAATCATTATGTTTAATACATTGTGCACTTTAACATAGACACTGAATTTTAAATTGTATTATGGTTAATCATCAAACAATATTCTAAACACCTCTATGCATACTAATAGTCCCTGCTTTTTATGTTAGAATAACATGTTGCTTGTTTTTATGAATGAATAGTTCAATTATCTGTTGTCATTATCATGATTAATAGAAATGAACGTTTAATGAACTGTGACATGACAAATTACAGTTGAGGACATTTTAAAACTCGTAATTACCAAACAATGATTTGACTATGTTGACAACTGTAATCATTTTACACAAAACAGATTCATCGCTTAAATATGCAATGGATTGAGAGTTGTTTCATTGTCACTCATACCACATTTACTCACTTCTATAATAACTGATTTTCAAAACGTATTTTTTGCATTTAATCTTATGGATGAATTATTATATGATTATTGATATTTTAGCATTTTAAAAGTGTATTTAAGACGTTCTTACGCGTGATTTTTTTTTCTCAGAAAATCGTTGATCGAATGCATTGTAAACAATATTATATAGTATAGAAAGTCTTTCTTCAATGAAACAGTTTGTTATGTAATGTCAAGCCTGTTTTAAAGCAACATACAGACGTTTTAAATATTATATAGTTCCTTATCGTTGGCATTAAACATAGACACATAATTTATTACTTTCAATTAATAAATAATTGGTATTATAAATTTATTCAGACTGAAGCTTAATGTTGTTGTTTTAAGGTGGTACTTAACACTACAGGGAGATAACTCTGTAAAGTCAGCCTAACGTTTTAATTACGTTGTGTTGTAAAATAAATATTAAGATTCTTAATGATCAAAATCATAGTATCAATGTATTATATTATCATTGTATGTATGTATGACAAAGAGAAAATGATCTAAATACATCATCAGTATGACACGATTATGGTGATTAGTGAAATGCTCCAACTAAGAATGTGGGAAGGTAATACATTAAAACTTAAAGATATCATAAGATTTATGTAAACAAACTTCATCCTTTTTTGGGGGACAGAGTCGTGTGTTCATTTAGTACATGTTAATTGTACGTCACCCCTTACAGACGATTAACGTACAATACAGTATGTAGATGATAAACATCATGTTTTTACCATGACCGGATACTTTTCATCGACCCAATGTATAATTTTGTCCATGAAAAAAAAAACCACTGAAACTGAATGATAAGACAAGTTCTAATTGTACCTCAGTAGTGCGAAGGATTCACATGCTGCGTCTTAAATAACACAATGACTTAGGTCATTAAATGATTTAATGATATATTGATATTGCAAAGCATACCTAATTTTTATTGACAACTAACATTGATAAGTATTCTTTCAAAGGGAAAGATAATGTAGATTATTCAGACTTGTATTTAATTAATTCGAGATATCACACTTGTCCAATACTATGAACTTCTTTTTAATGTTTGAAATAAATCATGTCAGTATTTGAAATACTGACTATTGGGCTGAAGATAACTCCAGGAACAGCGAAGATATCAACTTAGTGCTGCACAAATGAAAAGAAAACACGTTATTCATTTATACGTCCGAGCAATCTTCTGAATTTACTTTCATCAGTTACGATCAAAGTCAAAAATGTGAAAGCCATGTTTAAAAAACCGAAACAGATATAGAACTGTATGACCAAAAGATAGTAATACAACTTAATTTATAGAGGGCAACTGTATTGATGTTACTTTATAGACATGATGTACTGTAAATGTGCATGTACATTAAACTTATAGCATTGAATTTTCAAAATTCAATGTTGCATACCATCGTACCTTCTTTTTATGACACTATCAAATGAACACTTAGGCCACAGTACATTTTACAATATAAGTGCACAGTTTGGAAGCAACATGTTTGTTTACACCGAAAAAAAAACACTGATAAATCGACGTAACATAACTTACAAGATAAAAATGTTGCAACAAAAAAAAAGAATTACTGTCATTGATCTGCTTTCTTTAAAACATCTGTTAATGAACAGTGAAATTATAAATAACACAAATAACAATCCAGATTCATCAGATAGATTCATGATTATTCCGTTATTAACACACCGTGTATAGTAGTGCTTTCAAATAAATATTAAGAATAACTTTGAAATGACGTCGGAAAAAAACCAGAACAAGTGATGTTGCAATATAAACTTGATAAACTTTACGTTTTCGTAATTGTATAAAATTTTGCTATAACGTATCTTTATCTTTTTCTACGATCGTCTAGTGTTGTTGCCAGTCCTAAAAGATGCAAGGACAGAATGCAGTCAAGTTTGGATGTTTGTGGAGCTTATTCTAGCAGCGTCATATAAGAAACGACATAAAACAAAACAGAGCTATGAAAATCTTTTTAAAATATGTGACCAAAGACTATACGATTATGCTTTCTGAACATATAGTGATACCGTACCTGTGATATTTGTGAAGTTGAGATGGGTTTTTTAATGTGTCTCAATTTAAATGAACATCATAAAATGCATGTTTGTTTATATATCTGATTGTCGAGTCATAAACAAACATGCTTTTAATTTTCTATAAAAACAGATCTCCTCCTTTTCCTCCATTTTAACTTTTCTTTAAGATTGGTATTTTTGTGAAAGTTATTTTTAAGACCATAATTTTGCTATGAAGGATGTTAGCTGGTAAAGAAAAAAAACATTTCTTATTTTCGTATCTTTATCAGTTGTATTTTTTATACCGCAATTTATTTATAATTATGTGCTATGTCCCGTTTTGAACTTTTGCACGTGTTTCCACTTGAGTGTTCCTGGTGAATGTTAATCAATAAAAGAGCTCCACTTGCACCATATTATAAAATGTCTATAATTTGTTAGAATCTAAATGCTTGGTTTAAAAAACGTCGGGAATATGAAATACATTAACTGCCTTCTGTTATATTTGTTTAAAATGTTGATGTAAAAACTGTTTGTTTAATATTTATTAATTAATGTTGACCAATTTATAAGAAAAAACAGAAAAAAAATTGAACTTGATACCTTAGTTAAAATGTCCTGTTTTTGTAACAAACATGAGTTCCCTAGAGAAGGGGTTTACATTGATTTTGAAAAAAAAATCCACATAATGTTCACGTATAGTATACCTTGAAAACACATACGACATATAACACTAGTGCTAATGTTTCAAGTGTTTGAATTGGTTACAATGTCTCAATATTTCATTGTTTTCATTTGTATACATTTAGTTCTATCAAAATATGTGGTACACTGTGACTGATAGGTTTCATTAGTTTATTGACAGCGATCGCTTTATTGTCAGCATTTATGTTGTACGTTTAGACCCCTACGTTGGTTATGGCATTTGATGTTAATTTAGATGAGTTAAATTTCCAGTATTGCTGATGTCGCTGTTCGATGGTTTTCTCTGGCTAACTCCACCAATACAAATATTACCAAGAGTACTTGGAGTGAAGTTTAAACCAACAATTAATCAATCAAATATAATAATATCAACCAAAATGTTAACATCGTTTAAGCCCCTTTATCACTCATATATCTTAAAATCAAAACAACATTTCTCTAAAAAGTTTCTAGTTTGATTCATGTAGCATCAACAAAGAATTTCGAAATTCTTATCTGATTTCATTATTTTATGTTAATTTTTAAACAACAATACGGTAAGGTCCACGTTTAATGGTCGCACATTTTCTTTAAATTTTTAAAATGATATTACTTAAAAAACAAACAGTATTATTTATTTACTCACATGAAACAAACCGGAATGCGGTATTCAGTACGTAGGTGAAACTGGAAGTTATTTATCCAAACGCACGCAAGAACACCTGTATCGTTCTAAAAGACTCAATAAATTCCAAATCATAATTTATCAACATCTTAAAAAGCACAATCATCCTATTAAGTATTTAACAGTTCAATCTTTTGTAATAAATAAGCAGCCAGGTGAATCTCATTCAAAGTTAGTACGATCACGGAAAATAATTGAATTAAATTGGATTAAAAATTACAGACAGTCTACCCTCTCGGTCTAAATGATAATATCATGGGAATTGGTAATTTACCAAGAACCGATTCTATTAACATTTTGGATATAGTTTCTAAAACTGTTCGTAAAAATCATTCTCATGGACGTATACAAAATCGCAATCAAAAACAATTTCGGACCAATCATACAAATATTTCGGACCTAATTACTATTTCAAAAAACAACGGCAGACATTATCTGTTAACCAAGCTCTAATCTAACTTATAAATTAATTAAATAAAACTGTAGAGGATAGCAACACTATTTCCTATTACAGTCCTAAGTATGAAATTGTTCAAATTAGAATGGCATATTGTTATGATAAACTGTTTCCTAAAATTGATTGCTCTGAAGATCATAAAAACATTGAAATAAAGTATGTCAATAAAGGTTTTGATTTTGTAAATATTGCCGGTATTTTTAACGACCATTCTGTTTAAGACCAAATTCCAAGATATTTTGATAAAACTGAACTCCCTCTTATTTGTTATATTCACTAGATATCTACCCGGAAATATGTGTTTAATTATAGCCAATTGTGTAAAGATGTAAATATCATTGAAAATACACCTATGTAATGTAATTGCAGTAATTCCGACTACACTTAATGCCCCATTTCCCATGTCATAACAGGAGGTCGCGACCGAGATTTAAAACCATTCCTAAGTAAAGGACCTGAATATCGTCCCCCTTCATTTAATTTGAATGAGTGTCGTAATGTCATCCACGACTCACTCCGTACCTACTGGTTGAAATTGGTAAAACGGAAAAGCTAACAAAAATTCTTTGGACTCTTTTTTTAATTCCGTAATGAAGATAGTTGATATTCGAATATAACATTTTAAAGAACATTTTACTCTTAACAACAACCATCAAGACCCTATTTCGCGTATCAAACATCAACTAAAAGAACTAGCAAAGGCATTTGTTTTTGTCCCGGCTGATAAAGCTGCTAATAATATCATTAGTGTTTGGCGTAAATTTTATATTGAGGTTCTGCAAAAGGAAATTACGAATTCATCAACATTCCAACTGACTTCATTTTCAGAAAACTACATATGTAGCAAACACAAACTTTTAGCTACTTCTTTACAAGCAGAACCAAATACAATGAAAGTCTCAACTATGTTCTGGCTTCCGAAGCTACATAAAAAACCTTTCAAATAAAGATTTATTCCATCTTCAAGCCATTGTTCCACTACTTAATTGTCTATTCTACTTACTAGTAAACTTGGTACAATAAAAAACCTGATAACAAATTGTGGAAAATAGTGGAATTAATTACTTTTTGAGTGTCAAAAACTCGTTGAAAGTACTTGATAAATTGCATACATAAATTGGTGATTTTGAATCTGTTCAAATTTTTGATTAATCTACCCTATATATCCCTTTGCCTCATATTCTTATTCTTTTATGTATTTTTTTTTAACAATAAACAAATGAACTTTGTCAATTAGACATGCTTTGATACTATATACGCGCTTGAATTTTTACTTGATAACATCTTTATTCGCTTTGGAGATTATGTATATCGTCAAGTTATTGGAATTCTAATGGGGACTAACTGTGCCCCACTTATTGCGCACCTGTTTTTGTATTGTTATGAGTTACAATTTATGATTAAAATTATCAAAGACTCATCGAAACAACATTTGATACAAAAATTTAACAATACTTTTAAATATTTGGATGATATATTGGCTCTCAATAATGAAGACTTCAGTATGTATACTAAAGAAAGTTATCCTGTTGAATTAACTTTAAATATAGCTAATACTAGCAATCACCACTGCCCTTTTCTAGATCTTGATATCTTTATCAATAACGAGAAGCATAATACAAAAATTAATGATAAAAGAGATGATTTTTCATTTCCTATCGTTAATTGTCCATTTTTAGATGGTGCATTCCCTTGACACTATCTTCTGGTGTTTATACATCTCAACTTGTACGATTCGCTCGTGTATGTAACAACGTAATAGATTCTAGCGAGAGAAATTTATGTATTACTGAAAAATTATTACAACAGGGTTTTCGATATCAAAAACTAGTCAAAATATTTACTAAATTTTAGCATCGGTATAAGGAAATTATTAGTAAATATAACTCAACGTGTAAACATCTTATACGTTAAGGTATTTCACATCCAACCTTTTATGGTAATATTCTTTACAAAGCGCAACAATGTCAGTATTCATCTCAAAAGCTTACAAAACCTTAAACAGACCTATTAAGAAGGGATATAGTTACGATACGGTTGTCAGGTCATTAAACATTGCATATTTTGGCTTTAATATTAATTCGTTTTTAGGGTCTTTGCATCGGAACTAAATACATTTATTTAAAAAAACAGTTGTTGGCATGACAAGGGTTATGTTCTTCTCATATATTTTGTGATAGTATGATACTAAACAGTTAACGGGAGGGATATTCATATGATGAAGACCTAATCTTTCAATCAGTTTAATTGAGGTCTGGAGCTGGCATGTCAGTTAACTGCTAGAAGTCTGTTGTTATTCATGTATAATTGCCATTTTATTTATTTTCTTTTGTTACATCTTCTGACATCGGACTCGGACTTCTCTTGAACTGAATTGTAATGTGCGTATTGTTATGCGTTTACTTTTCTACATTGGCCAGATTATAGGGGTTGAGATATCATAAATATGTTTAACCCGGCCGCAATGTTGCGCCTGTCCCTAGTCAATAGCCTCTGGCCTTTGTTAGTCTTGTATGATTTTTAATTATAGTTTCTTGTGTATAATTCGGAGTTTAGTATGACTTCCATTATTACTGTACTATTATACATATTTGTAAAAGGGGCATCTATTTTTTGTTAGAACAAAGTACATGTATTAACTCAGGCTGCATTAGGTTTGTGTAAACATGCGAAGAAATGAAACAAATTCAAATATGTACTACTTTTCTTAAAAACACAAGTTAATTTTAATCATCCTTTTATCAATGTATGTACTACTGGGTAGCATATTAAACAGCGTTTACCACTTTATATTGACTTTGCACTGTCAAAATTTAACAAAACATGAAATTTACTCTAAATCAATTGTATGACCTTACTCACTAACCTCACCAACCACTATCAAGAGTATGTTTAACCAACCAAACAATATATCAAAAATGTTTAATTTACTACCTACATCTCATTTACTGACTTGAACACATATATTGCTACATCCTTTTCTATGTTTGGTTGGTTAAACATACTATTTATTAAGACTGATGGTTTGCATTTGTATAGATATAAAACACTGATTACATTAATTTGAAAGTCATTGTTCACATTGAAATATACCTCAGTAATTTGATAGCATTGTTTGTGTATACACACAAAGACTATGTAATGAATGCAGTGTTTTCGAGTCCATCATTTCAAATATGACAAAGATCTAAACGAAAAGATAATTGTTCAATGTATTGGTTTTTTTTTCATATTGTTAGGTGTTTGTTCACAATAACAGTATAACAATCAGGTAATAACATACTATTTATTAAGACTTATGGTTTGCATTTCTTTAGATATAAAACACTGATTACATTAATTTGAAATTCATTGTTCATATTGAAATATACCTCAGTAATTTGATAGCATTGTTTGTGTATACACACAAAGACTATGTAATGAATGCAGTGTTTTCGAGTCCATCATTTCAAATATGACAAAGTTCTGAACGAAAAGATTAGTGTTCAATGTTTTTTTTTTTTTTTTTCATATTGTTAGGTGTTTATTCACAATAACAGTATAACAATCAGGTAATAACTTCATTGTGCATCAAATTAAACATGGTATGTATTTGTTCATTTGTTTGGTGTGGTATCAACGGTGCGGGATATTATTAAGGTAGAGACACGAAAGAAACTAAATGCACATTCAAACTTATTAGCCTAAAAAAAAACTGTCAATGCCAAGGCAAACATTATCCTTGATGATATTTTTTTTTAAACATAGAAAACAAAAGACGCAAAACCCATTAAAATAGGAAGGGTAAGTAGTTCACGTTCAACATGCAGCAACCGTCGTGTTGCTCGTATTAGCACATACCCGGTGATTAGTCTTTTTTGTCATATAGAAGTACTGTCGATTTGGCTAGTGATACTGTCGGAAATGTAAACCTTACTATCAACAGCTTCGACCCAGAGGTTATTCAAACATTATATAAGACACCAGGCGTATTATTCGTATGTACGTAAGACGTGAGTCTAATCTACAAATGACTCACAAGTAACACCTGAATCAAAAAGTATAAGACATAACTAAGTGTATAGTTGAAGAGCATGCTGGACCAAACATGTTGAAAGGTTTTGACAAATACTTCGAAGAAATTGTATTTACGGGTAGAATATCGTAACTGTTTCGAACAATTTAGAGAATTGTAAACAGTCAATTTATAAATGTGACCATATCAATGCTCGTCTATGTGAACAGATAAGCGCTGAATCCTTTGCTGAACATCATGGAGGAAACCTTTCCCTAATGGGAATCGATATTTTTTTACAAGTGTAAGTTGTGAGAAACTTCGTCCTCGGTCCATACATAACGTATAAACCTCGTCAAAAGTCCATAATTGACAATATTCTTAACGAATAATGAAGCATGATAAATTGTGTGCCACAAACGAATCAGACTCTGATTACCCTCTGAAACACATGAGATCATTCCACGGTTTTAGTGGGGTTCGTGATATATGTTTATATGGTATGTAGACAATTTGAGTTTTTAATTTTAAAAATAGAATGTTTAAAAGCAGATATCTTAAGAGTGTAATACAATTAGGACTTTTAAAATCAAATGTTAAGAATTACATTTTGCATGCAAACTGTTGATTTAAAACACGATATAATGGATTCATATATTAAAGTATATGTTGCTTTATTAAGTGCATTTTTGTAAAGATTTACATCCGTAATTTAATAATTTTTGTATTTCTAAAGCAACAAATATTAAGCGACAACTGCATTGTTTGTTATTTCCTGTCATCATTTCGAATCTATACAAGACACGCATATCAGTTTTATTCAGTTTCGTATTATCAGAATACCATACTATTTATGCACATTGGCCGTCTGGTCTTAAATTTTATTTCCAAAAATTCCGACGTGGCATATGATCCACTCAAATATTAAGTTATCACCTAGTTTGACTAACTGGTAGTATGACAAATAATATTGTACAATAAATATTTTTTTATATTTAATAAATTACTCTGTAAGTCATAGAAAGCTGTTAGGTAATTGGAATCTTTTTTGTATTCCAATTTCGGGTATAGCAAATAAGCATGGCGTATTTGAATTTGTTTCTTCGCATGTTTGCACAAACATAATGCATCCTGAGTTAATACATGTACTTTGTTCTAACCAAAATTAGCTGACCCCTTAAAAAATATGTATAATAGAACAGTAATAATGGACGTCATACTAAACTTCGAATTATACACAAGAATTTGGATCTATCAATCCGTCCGTATATATTTTTTCAAGCCTGGCTATACTGCTTTCCAATTATCAAAATATTACCACTTCGAATTAAGTGTGGATTGTCCTCTTTCGAGATTAGTATTAAGAGTTGGGTTTAAACAAATGACAAGGAGGTGTTAGACATTGTTTGTATTTATATATGCAGTTAATATCTATATCATTTTGATTAATCATATATTTTGAAATAACAACTTACAAGTTTCCATTTTGCTTAATTTCCCTCGAGTAGCAAAGAAATGTTGCGGTTTTGCTAAATTTTCCATAGTAAGATGATTATCTTCATGAATATATATGTTCCGGACCATATAAGTATTTGGACCATACGCGTATGGTCATGACCATATGCGTATACTCGTATGGTCCGCAAGAAATTATTAAACTGGATTGGGAAATGCAGTATGCCCATCAAGATGTTCCTGTTCTAGCTATGGAGGGAATATTGTTCAATGTAATTCTAGATCATTTCAACATGTTCCTGACCTTCCTGGTGATACGTACTCCCTGTAAGTAAACATAATGCTTTTGTTGGTTTTATCCAAAATCAGTACACATCCCTGTCAGTGTTGTCCCTTGTTTTATTAAAACTCTCAAATGACTAGTGTCAGTTTTTAGCCAAAGATGCACTAACGAAGAAACATGGAATGAAGAGATTGAAAAAGCTTGGTTGATAAGACAATTGTGAAGGAATACATATTTGTTTAGCAGCGTCAGACTTTAATCGTATCAAATCGGACAGAGGCACATAAATTAACAAACTCATCATGTTCATCAACAAAAGCAAGATTATAATCGTTGACATAACGGGTGTGTTTAGTTTACACATTGACGAACCAACCAGTAAAATTTAGCACGCCCAACAAGCGTGTTTTTGTTAGAAATACACATATCTGACTTACACATCGTATTGTTAAAAATTTTAACAATATCGGACTTTATTTCAAAATTATAATATGTTGTTTTGTATTATTCAAATATAGTTATGCTTATTGAATTGCATGTCTAGCTGCTCTTATAAGTGTGAAACACACACCATTAAATCAGATTATGATACAAATATCGGACGATTATACCTACGTTGAATTGTAAAATATAACAATCGCTTTATTATAATTTTATAAATAAAATTAGAAGTTAAATTGACATGCATATTGACCTTGATTGCATCTACAAAACAGAACACATACAGCTCTATCATAGTGTTATATATCTTAACGTTTTTGTTTTTTGTTCTTTTCCTCTAAGAAATTTACAATCGAACACCATACAAGAAATTCCTATTCAGTTTTGTAACGCGGTACCGTTGTTACAATTAGTGTAAGTAAACTAGTATACCTTGTTCCACATTAAATATAAAAGTAGTAAATTAGTTCTACATATATGATGATAAAGTTATGAAACTATACCTGAGGGAAAACGTTTAGGTTGTAAAAATTAAGTTCAAAGCATAATATACATAAATCTTAAATATGGTTCCTGCACTTACATGCATAGAGTAAGTACTTTCCTAAATTACACAGATCCTTGATGTGAGGGATGACAATTGCCATGTTGCTATCCATGAATTATTTAAATATTCATAAAACAGAACAGATATTGATAAGGGAACATGACATTCCTAAATTTTATACCCCAAAAACGGTGTACAACTGTTAATTAGCGTTTAAATCAAATTTTGCAATCATTTGGAATTACCAACTGTAATCAACTTAATTTGTTATTAAATTTTGATGAAGACAAATGTCCGTTTAATATTGCATATTTGTTATTTTTCCGTTAAACTAATAGGAGAAATGGAGGTAATATCGAGAGAAAAAAAATCTGAATTACAGAATTCGCTTAAAGTTTACAATTATGGAGTTTAAGTACACCTTATTGACGTATAAATCGCATTTTTGCACCAAAGCTCCAAATGATCTCCCTTTGGAGCAAAAATGCCATTTTGTTGGCGTTAAATTAAATTATCTGTTTTAACTCATCGGTGACATATATTTCTTAGTAATTTTATTTTCAAATAAGGTGTACTTGAACTGCACAATTGGAAACTTAAAGCGATTTCTGTAATCCAGTTCTTTTTTTTATATATTACCTCCATTTCTCCTTTTGTATAACGGAAAAATAACAAATATGCATGCTTCTTTCGATAGCTGATTGTGATCATAAATGAACGCAGACCCCTTTTTTATTTTATTTTTCCCTTATGTATATCATAAAATACGTTTAAATCAATATCTATACGACAAAATGGATTAGTTCAGCTTCCCAATTATTAACTTTCCATTTCTATGTAGCAAATAAACTCATCATAGACACCAGGATTGAAAATTCATATTTACGCCAGACGCAAAAGACTCATCAGTGACGCTCGAATCAAAAAATGTTAAAAAGACCAAATAAAGTACGAAGATTCCTAAAAGTTTTTCCAAATACAGCTAAGGTTATCTATTCCTGAGGTAGAAATGCCTTAGTATTTCAAAAATTCTAAATTTTGTAAATTTAAAATTACGAACATATCAATGATAACTCCAGGAGCGCCTGCATACCATGAATACGGAGTATATGTCTCCCATTGATATGATATTCCCTTGTATTTCCTATCATGATTTCATTGATAGAGTAATGTTACTCACAAGGAAACTATTAAACCAAATAGTTCCGAATAATGAAGTTGAAACCATCCCTTTGTAAATTTTTTGGACGCCATCAAGGGTTGGTTGACCCATGGAAGTAATATTTAGAAGGAATAACAACGACTAATTAGCATGTATTTATAGCATGCTGAGCTCTGTACTAAAGTCATACGATTTCATCCAATTATAGTCTCAGCGGTAAGACGCCTTTGGTTACTATCTGCGTTACCGCGGTTGTAAAAGGCATCTGGAATTTCTTATCAGTCACGTGGTTTTATCGAGTCCGGTAATTATAGCGCACCTGTGGGAAATCCCTAGTTTATTAATAACAAGGTAGCGCTGTATCACATAGAATATCTACCTTTAGAAAGAAATCGAATGGTGAAAAAAACTTGAAAAACGGACGAGAATTGTTCAAACTACAGCAGTTTAACATGGAAAATTGTATTTAATTTAGCATATTTTTGCTTTTTACCGTTTGTTTTAAACTGTTCTAAAAGTATTTTCCGGTTAAAAGCGGATCCCGAGTTAAACAGTTAAATACCGATGAATCGATCAGGTTTCACATGATGTTTAACAAAATGATGTAGGCAAATGTAGGCATAGATTTTTTTACTGTTGAAATGTGCAAAGTTTATCGAGATTGAATGAAATAATATTTACTTTCAAGTATTCTAAATTTATGTATATGTCATAAATGTCATTGATTGCATTATTGAAACTGGACAACTAAAACGGGGATAATATTTTCGTAAATATATATTTAAAAAGTGTTTATTGTGGAATGCTTGTATTAATATAATAAGCTATACAGCAAAAAATATAACAAACCGACGAAATGGGCTTGCATCTATCTGTCTTACGGTAAATTCATTTTTACACAAATTAGTTTATGTATCAAGAACTTAAATTGAAGGATAGAACCGTTTAGAATTGTTAATAATTTAATTGACTATAAATACACGAGAGATTTAGATTTTTCGTATTTAATAAAGGGTGTCCAAACGTATTTTTTGTACAGTCATCTTCTTAACTTTATACGGAAATGGTTTTTTAATTGTCTGTAAATTTTAAAATTGAAATGACACAACTTTGTTCTCCAATTTCGTATGTGATAGCTGTCGGTTTTAACTATTAAGTTCAAACTAACCAAAAATAGGGGAAAATTGGACTAAAATAAAAATTGAACGAATGACTCTTTTCGGCAGCGTACATCAACGGAATGTAACGAATGGACTATACGGGTTACTTCGCATGTATATTCGACAAAAACTTGTCTGTTCGTAGTTCTCCGTGAACACGAAAATGACCGATAAGTGTCAGTGATTTGATCGATCACATGCGGAGAATAAACTTCCATGCCAGATATTGAACCAATTAACGAGTTATTGAAAGATGGGCGGTAACGCAGATGAAACCTTTGAAGTGACGACGTTGTTATTCCTTCTAAATATTACTTCCATGGTTGACCGTTTCAAAATAACTGTTTCATAGATGATATCGGATATGTTCTTTATGTCGTAACTACAATACCCTTCCCTTTTCACGAATGTGACCTACAAATTTTTTACAGAATTTGTAATAACATCATCAACACGACGGGTGCCACATGTGGACCCATCCGGAGCACCTGCCATCACCCCTGTTTTTTAGTCCGGATGTACTATTTAAAATTGAGAATGGAAATTGGGAATGTGTCAAAGAGACAACAACCCGACCAAATAAAAAACAACAACAGCAGAGGGTCACCAACAGGTCTTCAATGTAGCGAGAAATTCCCGCACCCGGAGGCGTCCTTCAGCTAACCCCTAAACAAATATATACTAGTCCAGTGATAATGAACGCCATACTAATTTCCAAATTGTACACAAGAAACTAAAATTAAAATAATACAAGACTAACAAAGGCCAGAGGCTCCTGACTTGGGACAGGCGCAAAAATGCGGCGGGGTTAAACATATTTGTGAGATCTCAACCCTCCCCCTATACCTCTAACCAATGTAGTAAAGTAAACGCATAACAACACGCATATTTGTCTGTTTTTCTTTTTATTTTAGCCACGGTGTTGTCATTTTTATCAATCTATGAGTCTGACTCTCCCTCTGTTATCTTTCGTCCCTATTTTATAGAAAAACATACAATTCTGTATTTTAAAAATATTAGGATGTATACCCTCGAGCTCCCTTACGAAATGCATACAATTTAACTACTTCCGTCTTTTCTTTGGAATTGTAGGAACAAGTTTCAATGGACTTGACAAATTTTACATGTCGATGAATTTTAATTGAAACTATCCGTCAATAATTTTTATCTTTACAATACGATTTTGTTGACAAAGTATAGTGTCGTAATATCATCCACGACTCACTCCATACTTACTGTATGAAATGGATAAAACGGGAAAAAGCTGACAAAAAATCTTTGGACTCTTTTTTTAAATCAATAATGAAGATAGTTGATATACGTATTCAACATTTTAAAGAACATTTTACTATAAACAATAACCACAATAAACCTATTTCTCGTATCAAACATAAACTAAAAGAACTAGCCAAGGCATTTGTTTTTGTCCCGGCAGATAAAGCTGCTAATAATATTATTATTGTTTGACGTAAATTTTACATTGAGGTTCTGAAAAAGGAAATCACCAATTCACTGACTCCATTTTCAGAAAACGAAATATGTAACAAACATAAACTTTTAGCCACCGCTTTACAAGCAGAGCCAAATACAATGAAAGTCCCAACTACGTATTGGCTTCCGAAGCTACACAAAACCCCTTACAAATATAGATTTATTTCGTCTTCAAGCCATTGCTCAACTACTAAATTGTCTATTCTTCTTACCAGCACACTTGGTACAATTAAAAACCTGATAATAAATTGTTCAAATAAGGCCTTCGAAAAGAGTGGAATAAATTACTTTTGGAGTGTCAAGAACTCGTTGGAAGTACTTTATAAATTGGTGATTTTGAATCTGTTCAAAGTTTTGATTTTTCTACCCTGTATACCACATTGCCTCACATTCTCATTAAGAAAAAAATCACACACCTAATTAAATGGGCATTCAATAAATCAGAATGTGAATATATATGTTCAAACTCTTTTAGGTCATTTTTTAGTAGCAATAAACAAAAAAAACTATGTTAATTGGACATGCTGTGATACTATATTGCCCTTGAATTTTTACTAGATAACATTTTTGTTCGCTTTGGGGATACCAATTTCACAGCTTGATTGCAATAAGCAGATTACAATTAAAACATCATATCAATCGTTCATGAAATGTCAGAAATTGATAAAAAGACCGGGGGGGGGGGGGTTTCGACCTATGTCTTGTGTATGTTTTACCCTATCAGCATGCTTAGAGGATTCCAATAAAACTATACTTTTTAACGGAAAAAGATATCCAATATCCTTTGTTTTTGTGTAGAATCATATCCTTAATGATGTGTTATCGGCCCAGGTATCAATGACAGTAATTCTTGTACGTCATGTTGATCAATTGTGTGTCATGTAGAGAATATGGAGTTACAAATGTAATGACAACTCGTAACTCGTTTCTTTATTTGCCAATTTTGTGTCATGTAGAGAATATAGAGTTAATAACAACTCGTAACTCGTTTCTTTGTTTGCATCTTTGTATACTTGCGCCTTTTAAGAAATAAATATAGGCAACAGTAGTATACCGCTGTTGAAAACTCATAAATCCATGGACAAAAAACAAAATCGGGGTAACAAACTAAAACCGAGGGAAACGCATTAAATATAAGAGGAGAACAACGACACAACACTAAAAGAGTCTGGAATAATGATGGAAAAGCTGTTGTTATTAAGTAAGGACTATACTCTAAATTACTTTGGTTTTGTTCTGATATGTGAGTGGCGTCTACAGTTCTTTTTATTATGATAGCTTTTGCTTATGATTTTTAATGGTATAAGTATATAAATAGTACGTTGCATCCAAATTGAGTGCATTATAACATTTTTTTTTAACTTGTAACACTATATAAATAGCACGTTGCATCCAAATTGAATGCAGTAATGTATAGGGATGAACATTTTCAAAATATATAACTTTTTTTAGGTATTTGTCTGGCAATGAAATATCTTCAATAGAATCGTTCACTTTTATGAATCTTCCAAGTCTTCGATATTTGTAAGTACAGGTTTTCTATTCCTTAACATTTCAATCTGCAGATGTTGTAGGGTCAAACGTATCACGCTGTTCAAACATGGTATAGCATGATAACATTACACTTTCTTTAGAATTGTAGGCCTTGCTTTAATAATTCCTGAAAAAAAGAAATATTATGTATATACATGTTCATTACGCTTTAGAATATATAGACAGTCGGTACTTTAAATGCTGATGCCCGATTACTTACAAAAGATCGAAAATGAATTAAAGTAACACAAGATTCGGCTTCATCTGCTTCACGTTTAGACCGTTACCTTGAATTTGACAAAAAACGATTATCTCAGTAACAGAATCTATGACAAACGAGACTATCTTAATTTTGAAATTTTTAATTTCATCAACATTATTATCAATATAATAACTGCTATTGCATATTGAATATACAATCCCAACTCATCCTGTATGTAAGAGCTGCTTCACAAACTTTGTAAAACGTCTTCAGTGGCTGTGCAGTGAGTTGATAAATCAGGGGTATGTCATAGAACGTGCTGTGAACTATTGCTCATTTTGATATTGCATGCTCAGTTTAATATTGTATTGTAAATTATTGTCATTCGGAGCGGACTTCATAAGTATGGCTTACTTGTGTCCAATCCATTTTACTTTGAGTGAATAAAATATGTTTTAACAAAATTAAACGTGCTGTCTTTTTTCTAAAAAAAAACTTAATCGAAATATACCAAGACCATGTTGATAAATATTACGTATCAACTTCATAAATGATACACACCATCTTAAAATTATCAGTGGCCTTGTTTCGCCTCTATATAACGTGCAGGAGGAAATCTTTTTTTTTTGTCTTTGTATTTAAATACTTTTACTGTTTAGTTTATTGCTTGTAATATTCATTCGAAATGGATCGGTACTTATACATCCCGTCGTTACGCTATTGTGATTTGGTTAATGTTTGAAGACTTGTCTTTCTTTCGTTTTACCTATATGATTTGTCTATATGCCTTGTTTGTTCTACATGTTTTAGTAGTGATTAAGATTATAACACAACCTTCGCTGCTGTACCCCTCTTTTTGGCATTTTTACCAATTATGTATATTTGTTTCGTTCAGTTTTAAAATTACGCAATATTTTTTAGACACTTGTTCAACAATGGCATATCTACAATAGAATCGTTTTCCTTTATGAATCTATCAAGTCTACAACATTTGTGAGTACTTGTTTATAGAATCTTGAAATTTTAATCAACAGATTGTATTGATTTTAAAATATGAAATAACAAAAATTTAAAACGGAAAGTCTGTATTCGAATGGCAAAATCAAAACATAGGCAATCCAATATATTTATTATCACTAGTACATGTTTATGCTAAATACTTATGAAACAAGAATTTGTATCATTTTTTTTATTGACCTGTCTACACTATTTTCTGTAAGCACTTGGCATCAGGAATATAACATTTCATTATAAGATCAAGATTTATTTGAATGACACACGTCTGTTGCTAGTTATCAATGGTACCAGGATTATAATTTTGTACGCCAGACGCGCGTTTCGTCTACATAAGACTCATCAGTGACGCTCATATCAAAATATTTATAAAGCCAAACAAGTACATAGTTGAAGAGCATTGAGGATCCAAAATTCCAAAAAGTTGTGCCAAATACGGCTAAGGTAATCTAAGCAATCTTTCGAACACATTGTGGTGAAACATATATGCTATGCAAATATCTGATGGTATTGCAAAGAATAGGAATGATCAAGGTATAGTTATTTACTTTACCGATACACTGTTTGAGATTACAATTTTAGTATAGCAAGAGACACATACTGCGTTGGAAAACTCGCTTTGTCAGTTTGGAGATCAAAGAATTTTATAAGTCAGTGTATAACTTTGATTTTGTAAAACATCGGTAAATTGTTTTAAGCTAATTAGTACCAATTTGGTTGAAAGCATGTATTTTCCTATTACAAAGTATGTTTGCTTCATCGTTTTAGATATGTGGCTGGCAATAAGATACAGTCATTAGAAGGAAACGTGTTTATCAACACGGATAACGTGTATCAATTGTAAGTCTTTATATAATGATAACGTTCTCTTTACAAATAGTTCGTTTATAATATTGTATTATTACGTCACGAAATTCATATTGGCTAGGTAATAGGTTCGACAGTAGCCCTTTTAGGCCTGAGTTTAACACAAAGACCATTATCTTACACATTTCTAGGAATATGATTGGTTATAAGCAACTGATAAGAGACCGTGTATGTTCCATATTAGGTTTGTAGGATTCAATTATAAGGTAAGTAGGCAGTGTTTAATTTGCTACACTGTTAGGATGGTGGTAGAGTTTTTTGAAAAACAACAAAGTGTTAAGGAAAATCTTAAAGGTTTCAATAGAAATTGAAATAAATTCATGAGAAATATTGTAAGCTAACAAGCTGTTATTGTGTGCATTTTTTTTTTTGTATAAACCAATGGAATTAGGTTCTTAATTGTAACGACATTGAAGGCTTGCTCACTTTAATAAACCACTATTCTGAATACCCTGTACAGTTACCTAATACGATATATATGAAGTCGTCAGTAATTCCATATAAGTATTCGATCTTCGCTCTCACCCTGTATGGAATTTACTTACTCCATCTATAACGTATCAAGTCATCTGCACATTATGTTACTTATAGTATTGCTGTCCGATGGCCTATACATTTTGTACATTAGCGAATATGCTTACCGAGGGGTAAAAGATATCAGAGATACATTCAAACTCATACATCCCAAATACACTGTTTTTTTTTTGTTGCGATGTACCCGGCCACGTCGACTCAGAACGTTTTTGTTAGATGTATTTCTATTTGTATTCATCTGATGAGTTAAGTTTTTTAATTGATTTGGTTTGTTCTTATGTTGTGCTGTTACACTGTCCCAGGGGAGGGTGGAGGCTCCGTTTATATATTTTTTACCCGGCCACATTCTATTTGTATGTGCCCGTCCAAGTCTGGAGCCTGTAATTCAGTGGTTGTCGTTCATGTGTTACAATATGTTTTTTCTTTTAGTTTTTTTACATAAATTAGTTTTCTTATTTACATTTGTAGCTCACCTGGCCTAAAACGCCATGTGAGCTTTTCTCATCACTTGGTGTCCGTCGTCTGTTGTCGTTTGTTAACTTTTACAAGCATCTTCTCCTGTGAAACTACTGGGCCAAGTTTAACCAAACTTGCCCACAATCATCATTGGGGTATCTAGTTAAAAATGTGTCTGATGACCAGGCACGTCAACCAAGATGGCTGACATGGCTACCAATAGAACATAGGGGTAAAATGCAGTTTATATATCTCTGAATCTAACTAAAGCATTTCGAGTAAATCTGACATGGGTTTAAAATGTTCACCAGGTTAAATTTATCTGCCCTGGAACTTTTAGATGAATTAGACAACCCGTTGTTGGGTTGCTGCCCCTGAATTTTAGGAAATTTTGCAGTTTTTGGTTATTATCTTGAATGTTATTATAGATAGATATAAATTACAAACAGCAATAATGTTCAGCAAAGTAAGATCTACAAACAAGTCACATGAACAAAATCGTCAATTGACCCTTTATAGGTATAGGACCACTTATTCGGGCCCGGTCTGAAAGAACATACAAGAAAGTAGAACACATTTAAAACAAAATAGTTCCTACACTTAGTTGTAACTCTTTTAATTTGTAAAATATGTTGGTAATGTTGGTATCAAATGAAAGGTGAATGACCGTGGATCATTGTAGAACCTTTGTTGAATGATTATATTAAATAATAAAAAAATTGTATGAAAAAAGTAAAAACACAACAATACTGAACTCCGAGGAAAATTCAAAAAGGAAAGTCCAAAATCAAAAGTACAAACACATCAAACGACTGTCATATTTCTGATTTGGTACAGGCATTTTCTTATGTAGAAAATGGTGGATTGAACCTGGATTTGAAACATGAGGGACTTTATTGCCTGATTCTCAGATTTTAGTACTTTCGAACTTCGGGGAACCAGTGCGTCTTTATATGCAATTAAAGGTATGATGGTGTTTCCAGCAAGGGTTACCAGAAGGTAATGTTTTGTGAAGAAATGAGTGTCACTTCATTTGAACTTAAAACGAAAGAGCTATGAAAGCTTGAATTCAAGGAATTTAACATAGAAAGCAATGGGACAATTAATTAGTGATTTTATTCCTTAATGAGTTATTGACCTGTATGGTCAATTTTTACCAGTTTTTCGTAATTTTTGTAATCTTTTACAAAATCATTCTCCTCTGAAACAACTTAGACAAATTTAACCAAACTTGGCCACAACCATCATTAGGGTATCATGTTTAAAAAAAATGTGTCCGGTGAGCCCGCTTGCCAACCAACATGGCCGACATGGCTAAAAATAGAATATAGGGGTAAAATGCAGTTTTTGGTTTATATATCAAATGTTTATCAGGTTGAGATTGATCTACCCTGAAATGTTCAGACAAATCAGACAACCCCTTGTTGGGTTGTTGCCCCTGAATAAATAATATTAGAGAAAGTTTGCAGTTTTTGGTTATCATTCCAATATAATTATAGATAAAGATAAACTGTAAACAGCAAGAATGTTTACCAAAGTAATATCTACAAATAAGTCAAAAGACCGAAATTGTTTACTGCCCTCTTAAAGAGTTATTGCCCTTTAAAGTCAATTTTTAACAATTTTTCGTAAGTATATGTTAATCTTCTCCTCTGAAACTACTAAGACAAATGTTACCAAACTTAGCCACAATCATCATTAGGGTATTTAGTTTATACAATTTGTCGGATGACCCCGCTTGTCAATCAACATGGCCGACTTGGCTAAGTAGAGAACATAGGGGTAACATGCAGTTAAAAAAAATATATCAGGTGAGCGACACAGGCTCCTTGGAGCCTCTAGTTTCTTTCAGTTCCGTTTAAAGCTGACTATGCGGTATGGACTTTGATCATCAAAGAAGGCCGTTTGTTGAACTACAGTTGTTAATTGATGTGTCATTTGATCTTTTCTGGAGAATTGTTTCGTTGGCACTCATAGCACATCTTCTTTTATATATTGACAACGCCATGGTTAGAACAGAAAAAGAGACAAATAATTGTATACAAAACATACCATAGAAGACTAAAGTATAAGCAACACGAACCCCACCAAAAACTAGAGGTGATCTCAACGGAAGGAAGGGTAAGCATGTTCTTCTCCACATGTGTCACTCTTCGTGTTGCTCATGTTATTACAACCCGGTAAATAGTTCTTTTCAGTAAGTCTTGAAAAGTGAAGGGCATTGCACTTACGACATAAAGAACATATCAAATATCGTCAGTGAAACGAATATTCCATAACGTTCAACCAACTCGAGTTGACGTCCGTAACATTTATTGATTATATATTGAAACTTGTATTAACCAACCTCATTCAAAAACAGTTTGCCATTTTCCAGTCAAACAACACAAGCAACTATTCAATAGAATGGTTGAAAAAATCTGCGTTTAATCTAACGGCTTTGGGCTTGTTGATTCCCTTGTTCGTCTGATTGGACTAATGTATCGGTTTTGCAGTTCTACTTGAATGAGTTCAAATATTATACAATTAATGTATGGCCTTTTTGATATTGGCCCTGTAACATACCGACGTATTACTAATGGCCAATGATAATTGTTGTGTGTAACTATTTATTGTTATTTGTATTTGTATTTATCAAACACAGAAATATGGTGATGCATTTGCTGTATATATAACTTTGATTTACTGTGTCATATACGTGACGTCTACCGCACATATTATTTTTTTCATAATTATATACATTGAAATTATTCCAACTTCTCTTTTTAGACTCCTGCAATATAATGAAATATCCTCGATAAAATCATTTAATTTTTTGAATCTTCCAAGTCTTCGTTATATGTGAGTACTGGTTTTCAGTTAAAAGCATTATTTAAAGATGGACACCAAAAATCGGTAGAAAAAATGTAAAATTCGATAACACATAAACGAAATGAATAATAGGTAAACGTAGGCCTTCATTAACAAGCAAAACCCATAATATGACAAATATCCATTTTAGGAAACGTCTTTGCTAGACAACATCTTATAACAATACATACAATCATCAAATATCTGAATCGTGCAAAATCACCGGATAAAGGTAAAATAATAAACTATTTCATATTGCTCACATCACAAAACATACCTTTATTAGTATCCGTAGTTTCGAAATCTTGAATTTGCTTAAATATGAAAAGGAATGCGGCACACGTTTATCAAACGTACATGTATACAGTTTTTTATCATCAATTTATAGAATTTAAGATTATCAAAAAGCATGCATGCAAAAAAATATATGTATTAGATATGAAAAACGATCATGTGTAATAATGGTAAGGGTTGTACACAATATACATGTGTTTTCACATAAGTGTTCTTTAATAAATTCTTGAAATGTTTTTAATTTTCATCATTAGTTTAGGTCAAATCACAAGAGGTTAAGAAATGTAATATATAAAATATACAAGTATTCATTAGGCAAAATAAATAGGTTATATTTACAAAATAACCCATCGTATAAATACTTAATAAGTACACACATATTACAAACTGTTCACATAAAAAAAAAACACTTTATGTTGAGTTTTCAAGTATGGCAAAAATAATTTTGTATCTACAGAAATGTACTCTTCCCTTCACGTGTGAGTTCAAATTATTCTAAATCTTTCCATTTCTAACTTCCGTTTCAACTGCGCAATAGTACACATCTTAGGAATAGTTCCATACATCATAGTTTGGTCTTTAATGTTTTTGCACAAACAGTTGGTGCAGACTAAGTAATACATGTAGACGTGTAATCAAGTTAATGCGACGTTTACCTGCGTGCACATTATGTTAAAGCCGCGTTAACTCATAATTCTTAGTAGATACCGAAGAAAAAATGAATAAGCATTTTCGTTTTTGTCGTTTACAGGAACTAATATATTTATCGTTAACAATAAACATGGCAATATACAGATGGGTGCAGTCCTACCCTGTACAGCAAGTTAACTTGATAATCAGTCATTTGAACTGGTCAAAGTTAACCTGTGACAGGATTTAGGACTGCTCCAGTCCTAGGACCAAAACCTAGTGAACTTGAAAAACGGACTTGGTCCTAGGACTGATTTTATGTCTGCCAAAAAATTAACTTGGAAACAGGTCCGCTATTGATATAAGTTAACTTCGAACTAGTCCTGTCATAAGTTAACATAAGTTAACTTATAAACCAGTCCTGACACAAAGTTACCATAAGTTAACTTTTGCTTTGACAAATCCAATCAAAACCAGACCTGTTCTCAAGTTAACGTTTGACTGGTCTGCTCAACACCAAGTAACTTGTAACCAGGACCACCCTACATTGATTTTTTAAAAATATTTTTTTCATATCTTTGTTTCCTACTATAAACATCATACTATAAAGTAAAATTAATACTTCCGTTATATAAACAGGATTACATACAAATATTTGAAAATAAAGTACGCATAAAACGTTGCTTGTAACACAAATCTATCTGTGATCTGACAAACTATTAATTATAAAAACGATCTTGGTTACAATGATAACGGGCACTTAATATATATTTCAATGCCTATCAAATTCAACCATTTTTGCACTTTATTATGTACATCTTTGGAAAGACGTATATTAGATGTTAGTTATATATACGTCATTGTTAGTGATCATGGTTATACGTCCTTGATCTACAGTATGTAGCCACAATCAGCAATAATTAATTTCAGGATAGAATTTATTATACAAAATTAAAGCATCATTTAAACACATGACTACAAATTTTTGGTCACATAAATTTAGGGTGCCAGCATGTCCTCCTTTTATTCGAAATATTGACAATGATTGATGCGTAACAAAATTTGAGTAGTTTTGATACCTCATGCTGACTTGTACAACAAAATTATTTCACTGCATCGACCAAAACTGACCATAGGTGCACTTCAATTTGTAAATCTATATACCCGCATAGTAATTCAGCAATATGTTTTATGTCAGGACTCAATGTATAATACAATGGACAGCATTATTGCAATGCAATAACAACAAATTTTTGTTCGAATACATTTAGGGTACCAGCATGTCCTCCTATTATTCTTAATATTGATACGTAACAAAATTTCAGTAGTTTTGATACCTCATGCTAACTTGTACAAAAAAAAATATTTGACCGCATCGACTAAAACTGATCATATGTGCACTTTAATTTCTAAAACTATACACTTGCATACTAAATCAGCCATATTTTGTATATGATGATTCAATGTATAATACAATGGACAGCAATGTTGCAATACAATAACAACACATTTATGTTTGCTTAGATTAAGAGTGCCAGCATGTCCTCCTTTTATTCAAAATATTGATATGTTACAAAATTTCAGCAATTCTGATATCTCATGCTGACTTGTACAACAAAATTATTTGACTGTATCGACCAAAACTGACCATATGTGCATTTTAATTTGTAAATCTAGTATACCCGCATAGTAAATCAGCCATATTTTTTATGTCAGGATTCAATGTATAATACAACGGACAGCAATATTGCAATACAATAACAACAAATTTTTGATCGGATAAATTTAGGGTGCCAGCATGTCCTCCTTTTATTCCAAATATTGATACGTAACTAAATCTCAGTACTTTTGATACCTCATGCTGAATTGTACAACAAAATTATTTGACCGCATCAACCAAAACTGACCATATGTGCACATTAATTTGTAAATCTATATACCTGCATAGTAAATCAGCTATATTTTTTATGTCAGGATTCAATGTATAATACAATTGACAGAAATATTGCAATACAATAACAAATTTTGTTCACATAAAATTAGGATGTCAGCATGTCCTCCGTTTATTCAAAATATTGATACGTAACAAAATTTCAGCAGTTCTGATACCTCATGCTGACTTGTTCAACAAAATTATTTGACCGCATCGACCAAAACTGACCATATGTGCATTTTAATTTGTAAATCTATATACCTGCATAGTAAATCAGCCATATTTTTTATGTCGGGATTCAATGTATAATACAATGGACCGCAATATTGCAATACAATAATAACTTGTTTTTGTTCGCATAAATTTAGGATGCCAGCATGTCCTACTTTAATTCAAAATATTGATACGCAACAAAATTTCAGTAGTTTTGATTCCTCATGCTGACTTGTACAAAAAAATACTTGACCGCTTTAACCAAAACTGACCATATGTGCACTTTAATTTGTAAATCTAACTGGCTGCATTATAAATCAGACGTTTTTTTTTAAATGTTGCAATGGATTGTACCTGGCCCCTTCATGTCTTCTCCTAGTTCTCCTGTCCACATTTTAGTAGGATGGCAAATGTAAGCAATAATATTGGAAAAGAATTAATGAGAAAAAAATTTCAGCATAAATTGAGAATGTCAGCATTTCATCTCTGTATTCATAATATTGAACAGTCACTAGAGATAGTAGTTCAGGGTTGTGTGTAAAACAAAACTATTAGGACGCATCATCCTAGTACCAACACTGACACGTCTGAATTCATTTGTACTTTTTAATAAAAAAAAGTATAATATATGATGTTCTCTTCTGGGAATAGTTTACTGTTAATCTATTATGTCGGTTGATTGATTTTGTTTGTAGTTAAACGTCAAGTGACAACTATTTCATTCAAGTGCACAAATCTCTCGACAAATCTGACGAATTTGACAAGATTATTGATAGTTTACACACCGAACGTATCCGGACACTGTACAATTTTCGTTAGAATGTTCCGCAGAAAATAGAACAGTAAATTCAATGCAAACAAGTTGAATAACAATGAAATATCCATGCATGTATAAATACACAAGGTTACAATGTACCAAATAAAATTACATGGGCGCAGCCATTTTATGAAGGGAACATGACATAGAGATAAAAATAGATGGCTCTCTGTGATTGGTTGTTATATCATTTATGTATATTTTTTTCTGGAAAGCATAATGAATAAAGTTTCATGCAAGCACATATTTGTCCTTAAATGTATAGGATGAAGGGTCGGAATTTTTTTTTAATGTTGATCAAAATTACGGAAAATTTAATGCGAAATCGTAAGGTATCGTAAAAAAACCCAAAATACATCAAGAAAAGCCATGGGACCATATATATCCAAGTGCGGTAAAATCACAAATAGATATCGAGCTTCAATAAGACAACAACAGTTTTTCCATAATTAGTTTATTAAAAACGCCATTTAAGGAAATAATTGCTAAAAATAGCATTGCCGGTAATGGGGCCCCCATTTAGTAGTTTATATTCTATAATGGTCTCCGAATATGTCAAAAATGGTATTTAAAGAAAGAATTCGCCATCAAAAACGCTTTTCGAGTGTTGTGATATGTGTGAATAACTCCGTTTTCATGCTATAGTCTGTTTCTTATTTGCACTCAAAATACGGGTAGGTATAGGATTACATCGCCTTGGTGTGTCTTTTCTATTGTTATCCAAAATTTGTCTTACAGGCTTGTTAGACAGATATAGGCCTAACTATTGGTGATTCTTTTTAGATCTTGACACATCACATGACACAGAAATCTTCGAATTTCACCCTCCCCCTTTTTTGATAAAAACCGCTCCAAGGGTATTTTCATACGCTTAACGATTTCACAACATTCAAAACATTACCCGGACTACTCGTATAACTAACATAGGTCATCACAAGCTGGTTTTTTTTTACGAAAAGAAGCCAAAGTATGCACATGTATCCGATTTGTAAAGCTATAGTCCGTTTCAAAATAGTGAATTCATTTCATATTGAACTGGTCCGAATTTTTAATCTGGTTTTCGGCACAGCGTCACTCAAATCAATTTTTTGTTGATCGATATCAGAAGCACATAATTACTGCGAAAAGGCAATACTAGCAAAGAGACAAATAATTACACATGTAACAAACAGTACCGTAATGTCTGAAAAAATCAATGTGATTTTTATCCAATTTTTAAACAGGGGTAGGCTCCAGAAATTAATTCCTCTGTAGTATACAGTTTTCAATGAGGTATTTTGCATAGTAGAATGAAGTCAAGTAATGTTCACGTAACTAATGCGACAAAAAATATAAAATTTCAGAAATTGTTTATTGCCGTATAGGTTACAATGTACCAAATAAAATTACATGGGCGCAGCCATTTTATGAAGGGAACATGACATAGAGATAAAAAAAAGATGGCTCTCTGTGATTAGTTGTTATATCATTTAGTACTTTATATTCACAAAGTAAAATTTAGGAAGAGACAGGTAAATAACGGGAAACGAAGCAACGTCGACAATGATGTTGATATCCCATGATATAAGAATATTGTTCCGATACGTTGGATAACCTTTCTATCCGCCTTCTAATTAAAAAAATATGACAGCTCTATATATATGTGATTTTTAAATGTGTATAAGAATATATGAAATAAAAAAAGAAAGAATTGTGTTGTTATGTATAATATCTAGTAGAGTCTAGCGAGTAAAGAAATTTGCAATCAGAGGCCTTCTGGGGAAAAACTGTTATTATGCGAATGTTGTTTACATATTTTAATAAAGCTCAAGTCTGATATGAAAAGTCTTAAAAACGATAACATATCGTAAGCAGACTTGTCCTCAGGTCTGGTCAATAGCAGACTTGTCCAGAGGTCTGGTCAGAAGCAGACCTGTCCAGAGGTCTGGTCAGAAGCAGACCTGTCCACAGGTCTGGTCAGGAGCATACCTGTCCACATGTTGGTCAGGAGCAGACCTGTCCACAGGTCTGGTTTTAGGCATACCAGTCTTCAGAACTGGTCACAAGCAGACTTGTCCACAGGTCTGGTCTGGAGCAGACCCGTCGCTATCTAGGTCTGCAGCAGTCCTACAAAAGTAGACCGTAGGTCTGGTCCACCAACGACGAAGTTAACTTGCTTGGCTGCTTAAAAAATCTCAAGTTAACTTAGAAAGCAGTCAGTAAGTTAACTCTAAGTTAACTTTTGTCAATGTTAGGACCGCACCAATCTGTATCTATTTTTTTTTCATAAATGTGCTTGTACTGGCCTGATAATTGGGTACTGTTTATAACTCAAGATTGATTTTTAGACAACCTACACATATAGACATGTAAGTAATGATTTGCAAAATTTGTTTGCATAAAAAAGGTGTCATTATTTTTTCCAATTTGCTAGAATATACAACAGAATTAAAATTATGTATTTTTGCGTCCCTAAATATTTTACACACGTTGGAAATCTGTAAGGTATGGTTTCTTTATTTATGTTGATAACTACAAAAGCTACATTTTTTTTTCATACCCCACCTACGATAGAAGAGGAACTTTATGTTTTCTGGTCTGTGAGTCCGTTCGTCTGTTCGTCAGTTCGTCCGACTGTCCAACTTCAGGTCAACGTTTTTGGTCAAGGCAGTTTTTTTGAGAAGTCTAGTGCACATGTTTCCTAGTATATGATCTTTCTAATTGTAATGCCAAACTAGAAATTTTGCCCAAATTTTACGGTCCACTTAACACTGAAAATTTTACGTGAGTTGGGGTTTCGTGTACTTTGGACATATTCGTGTTTGTTAATGTTCTTGTACTGACTAGAATATATTTTAAACCTCAGGATGGATTGTTAGATATAACAGTAAGGAAACCTATGATTTGAACAGCAACATTTGTTATCGCATCACTAAAATGTGCCATATTTCCATATTGTTTGAAAATTATATCACGATACATAACCTTCGGGTTTCTTTTTGTATCAAATAATGAGTACTTTTTACAATTGAAAGCTCAATAGGTCTACTAGTATATATGTCCATAACAATTCATATTTTTTTTTAATTTTTGTACTGGCAACATATCTAAGTGTTTTCTTCTACTGAAGAATATATTATTAGCCAGAAAAGGGAAGGAATTTAAGTTATGAATCCTTTATTGCATAAAAAACCAATATTTTCCTAAATTGATGGAATAAATACATACCATTCTGTTCTTGTGGTTCCTAGGGTGAATTGTTTTATAATAACTGAGAACTCTGCAAGTGTTCAGTTCATAATATTTATGTTGATAACAAGAAAAAGTGAAAATATCTTTCATTATTTTTTATTAATATTCTTGTATTGGTCAGATGACTAAGCACGGTTTATACCTCAGAATTGATTGTTTGACATTAAACTGAAGAACTTAAAATTAAAAATTGCAAAATGTGTTGTCGCATAAAAAAAAAGTGTCATTGTTTTACATTTTGCTAAAATATAAACCAGAATTTAAACAATGTTATATTTGTCCCTAAGGATGAATAGTTTCAGACGAATAAAGAGCTTTATAAATCTACAGTTACTAATATCTATGTCGATTACAATACAAAGTGACAATAATTTGTGTGTATATTCAAATTTCTGTACTGGTACAATGTCGAAGTTCTTGTTCTAATCTAGTATACATTGTTAGGCGAAGAAGTGAAGAAAATTGAGCTAAGAGTTCCTTTTTGCATCAAAATAAAGTCCCAATATGTTCCTCATTTGTTTAGAATATTATACATTATAGCTCAAAAACTCTGTTCTTGTGGTCAAGAGGTTTAATTTGCTTACTCAAATTGAGAGCTCTACAAGTCTGCGGTTACTAAAAAGTAAATAAAAAAAAAACTGAACTCCGAGAATAATTCTAAACGGAAAGTCCTTTATCAAATGGCAAAATCAAAAGCTCAAAACATCAAACGAATGGATATCAATTGTCATATTTCTAACTTGGTACAGGCATTTTCTTATGTAGAAAGTGGTCGATCAAGCCTGGTGTTAAAGCTATCTTAAGGGCATACGATACAGTTTTGATCCCGTATTTACATGTTGATGACAATTTGCATATAGGTTATATTTTGTCTGATTAAATCATATATGTAATACAAAATATACCTTCATGTGTTTCTGTTTTAGTAAAATGAGGTCAAAATTTCAGATATTTGCTCAAAATTCGGATTTGTGGACGTATTATTTTTTCCAAAAGAAGTGCATAAAAACGGTGTGTTCTTTGTTAAATTATTTGTAATTTCTCTTTTATTTAGGTATCCTATAAATTTATGATTTGTTTTGTTAATAAATAACTCAAATTTATGATTTTTTTTGTTAAAAAATAACTTAAATTTATCAATTGTTCGTAAATGTAGAAAACAAACGTCATTTTTTGCTGAATATTTATCAAATTTAAAAAAAAATGCACTATATACGTTTTCATGCAAATTGGTACACATAATCTTCTTACGTAATCAAACCAAATGTCATTTTTAAAACGAGGGGTCCATGAACTCGTTTTCAAGTAAAATCAGTTTGAATGATAAAAATCAGTCAAAAACTGCATCTTTTCACGATCAGTCAGAGTTTTACGTCGCGAAAATAACATTTTACGTTAACAACGTCATTACCTCCCCTGTTACCGTATCGTATGACCTAAACATCTAACTTGTATGACAGTCGCATCAAATTCCAATATATTGACCACGATGTGTGAACTAAACAAGCAGATACAATATGTTAAATCATCACAAATTGGGGAACAGTTACAAAAACCCCACCAAAACCTGGAGGTGATCTCATGTGGTCCGGATGGATAAGCAGACAATGCTTCCCATGTTTCACCCGTCATTTTACTTGTATTATTACAAAGTCGGTTAATAGTCTAATTCGGTAGGACACATCCGTGGAAAGAGAACGGGATTGTAGTTACGAAAAACGGAACATATCCGATATCATCTGTGAAACGAATAGTTCATAACGGTACGTATACAATTCCCTTGTTGTTGATGGTTTCGCAAAATTATCTTTTCCAATGATTTCTGCAAATATCTTTTTAGCGATACTTTATCTATTATTTGCAATATAGGAATTAAACACATAATGTAAATTTGTTATTTCCAATATTGTTTACGGACATAGTAAACACGTGTTTTCTAAAAATGGGTATCGGTAATGTAGGTGAAGATGTTACATCTGATGTAGACGCCAATTTATATCTGACTAAACGGACACAAAGTTAACGCGCGTTAAGAATATATTAGAAATTTATAATCAGACTGCGTTAATGCAGCTGTAGTTAAAACGTTTGAGTTAACTTATGTCATGCTTGGTCTGCACCAAACTGTATACTAGATGTGTGTCGTTTTATACGTTGCAACACTCTTCTTTATCTTAACATGTTACACAGGAAAAATTTGCTTACATGAATTTCACATCAATCTCACATGAAATTCACATGAACAATTACATGTGAGATTCACCTCAATCGAGTTTACATTTATACATGAAACTCACGTAAATACTTTTATGTGAATTTCGCCTGAATTGAGATTCACATGAATCTGATGTGAAATTTGTCACATGAATTTCATGTGAACTTGACAACAACAAAAATTGATAATTTTCATGATTTTAATAAATTTGAAAATTAGATTATTTAGTTATTTGAAATACTCTTTTTAAAAAATGCATGTGAATGTCACATGAAAGAAATCTACATGCTTTTCATGTGAATTTTAAATGAGTTTCACATGAGATTCACATGAAACTCACAAAACTTGATTTCACGTGAGATTCATGTATAAGCTCGTTTGAGGTGAAATTCACATGCATTTATATTCACGTGATATTGATGTGTGTGAAATGTGCCTGTGTAGATAATAAATATTTATTACTAATATTACAGAAACTTATATGGAAATAATATCAGTCATATCGAAGAACACGCTTTTGAGAACTTAAAGATTTTGTCTGTGTTGTAAGTTTATAATTAGTGTTTGCGAATATAGAAAACATATAACCATGTTTAATATTTGTACATATAGTCAAGTGACATCCGCGGCCATGTGTGTTCTACAATTGTATATTAAAATTAAAACTCTAAATATAAGCTTATAAACTACATGTTGCAACTAAAAATGATGTACTATTGCCATATTGTGCACTAACTGCATCATTTCGATAAATGATTGTTTGTAATGCCTGATACTTTTAAATGTGTTATTATTCATGGATGTTTAATTATCACTGTTTGCGTATACATTTTACTTTAATCATTGTGACAGTATCGTACAGATCAGAAATAACCTTTATTTTGTTGAACTAGTTGCGTGGTCATATCTAATCCAATGATTTATAGAATAACCATAACGATTTTAATTTTGTAATTCTCAATGTTTCGATTTTCCGGTTTACGCATAAAGGTAACCTATACAAAATATGTGTTGTCCATTTGTGTCGAAATAACAGTGACTGACAAAGATCAGTAATTTCTTTTTAGAGCACTGAAATCGAATCCACTCAACTGTGAATGTAGCATTTATCCATTTTGGTCATGGTTAATTGAAAGAACAAGCATAGAGTCAGGTGCTCGATGTAGTACTGGCACATTTGTCATATCACTGCAAGAGGCTGCACTCCAAAAATGTCATCGTAAGTAAGACCAATCAACAGCTAGTGTTCTCTAAAAATAGTATGATGCACGCCATTAGCCGCGCTATTTCTTTCTTTAAATAAATAAATGATTCAAATGAAAGAAAGTTAAAATAACCGACTACCCAAATTGCATTGCACGGTGTGAAGAGACATTTGCATAAGCCTATATGCATACAATATGTGTAACATCCAGACAACGTGTCAGATTCCCTCAAAGTTGTCTGTAATATTCAATACTGCCCAAACGTGTCCGATTTCAAAACTCAAAAATAAAGGCAACAGTAGTATACCGCTGTTCAAGACTCATAAATCTATTGACAAAAAACAAAATCGGAGTAACTAAAACTGAGGGAAACGCATTAAATATTAGAGGAGAACAACGACAAAGCATTAAAATGTAACACACACAGCAACGGACTAAGCATTAGACATCCGATGAGAATAACCAAGATAACATCAAAACCAAATACATGAATTTGGGATAGAAAAGTACCGTGACACGTCTTATAGTAATGTGAATTCACACTCAAAAATAGGAGAAAACAAACGACACAACAGAGACACAACGTAAAAATGTTACACACACAGAAACGAACTATGATATAACAATGGCCATTTTCCTGACTTGGTACAGGACATTTTTAAAGAAAAAACCTGGTTTTGTGACATGCCAAACCTCGCACTTTGATGGCACCGTTAAATATAACATTAAAATGACAACATAATAATACAGGACTAAAATACAAATAAATAGCAGAACGTATTAGGCATAATTGTCATTCGATAAAACGTGTGCATGCTAAACGCTAAAACGTTTCACGTTGTTTAGCGCTAATACATGTACATATGTCCTAAATGACATCGATAATATTCATGGCAATTATATGATGAGTAGGGAGGGGGGGGGCTTAGTTGATGAAGTGGTCATTTATTATCATTAGCTTGTTCAATGTCGGTTTTGGTAATTATTATGATATCATAATTGCAAATTCAATCTGTAAATAGTTATCATAAGTACCAGGATTATAATTTAAATCGCCTAAAGCGCGTTTCATCTACAGAAGACTCATCAGTTACGCTCAGATCAAAATGTTTATAAAGCCAAACAAGTACAAATGTGAAGAGCATTGAGGACCACAAATTCCAAAATGTGAAAAGTGCGGCTAAAGTAATCTATTCTCTATTAAGTCTTTAGTTCTTCAAAAAATTTAAAGTTGAGCAACAGGACATTGATATAAATGACCACTTAATTAATGTTCATGTCAACACTGAAATGCTGACTACTGGGCTTGTGATACTTTCGGGGATGAAACGTCCACCAGTATAGATCCTGTGGTGTAAATAGTTATCAAAGGTAACAGGATTACAATTATCGGTGATGCTCAGATCGAAATAGATATAAAGAACAAGTACAAAATTGAAGTTCAATGAGGACCAAAAATTCCAAGAGATTAAGGAATAATAAAAATGTAATGTGAATAAAGAGAAATTAGTTTGTAAAAGTAAAAGTATTAAGATTTCACATTTTGGAGGCGACACAACACTTTTTGAAAGGATAAAAACGATGTGGTAACTGCACTGAACTTTCTTACTTCAGAAAATTATCTACAAGAAACAGTAGCTATAAATATATTTAGGATGGGAAACCTGACAAGGTTAAAAGAAACATGCCGATTGGTCCATATGAGAAGGGGGTTACAAATGGTAGACTTTAAAAGTTAATTTTGGCTTTAAAATTATTATGGGTAAATAGATTGGTAAATAGTAAACTTGCGATGTGGAAGCTTATGCCATTTCAATACTGAAATGTTTCAAACAATATTCTATAAAAATCTAATATGAATTTTAGTAATATAAAATTTTAAAAATATTTCAGAGACATTCCTGCGTTTTATAAAGAAGTAATACAGTCTTGGAATTTGACTAGCGAAGGCAAACAAAACAATTATACACATTTGTCGATATAAGAAAACTAGTAATATTGGAAAATAAATTTATAAAATTTGGTAATAAAACAATTATATTTAAGAATTGGATTAGGAGTGATCTGGTTTACATAAATTAAATCTTAGATGATAAAATGTCATTATCGGAAATCTACATTCTAAATAAATAAAAGTTTAAAATAAACTGGATCGCTGAATTTCACAATTAAAAATACATCTTTACCACCAGAAAGGACCCAAGTTATTCAAAAGGGAAATGCTGTAAAAACTTCATCCAATAAGTTGGATCAGCTGATTATTTTCATGGATAATCAGTTGATATGAAGAATAAATAGTTTGTTGTTAGGAAAATAAATGTTATGCCAAATACGGCTAAGGTATTCCTGGGTTGGAGAATCCTTAGTTTTTTCGAAAATTCAAAGTTTAGTAACAGGAAATTTATAAAAAGAAAGGCCATATAATTGATATTCATGTAAACACTGAAGTGCTGTCTACTGGGTTGGTGATACCCTCAGATACGAAACGTCCACCAGCATCGGCAACGTAACATATGAATTATTTAAGTATGTTTTGTTTGTTTAGAACGAACATTCAATTTGATTTTAGAACAGTTATATTAATCGTTTACTAAATGAATTATTTGGTACGAATACACTCCGATGATGCCTTTAATATTAAATCGAATATTGCACAGTAGGCTTTGAGCAGAATTGACTCTCCTTTTTCAACAGTTCTATTTTCTTCAAATCATAAACTGGTTTTTATTGTTTTTAATATATTTTAGGTTTCGACCATCACTATAGACACGCACTCAAGAGACATAACGTCAAGTGCAAAACATTTAGTGCACTATTTGATCAGCAGTGGCAACGATAAAAGGTTCATAAACAGTAAATGTTTAAAAAATCAAACGGTCTAATTAATGTACAAAAAATAAACAAAGACTGAATTACAGGCTCCTGGCTAGGGATAGACATATACAAACAGATTGTGACGAAGTTAAACATGTTAGTGTGATCCTGACCCTCCCTCGAACATGGGGCAGTGATGTAACAGTTCAAATATAAAATCGAACTATACAAATAAGTTGAAAAAGGTTTAACTCATCAGATGGACACTGATGGAAATGCATATAACAAAACACGTTGACGTGGGTAGGTATGCAAATTATGGCATAAACGATTCGTGGTATCATTTATTCATTTCAGCTAAGAACTGCCAGTGCTTTAATGGAGGAAAACATATGACAAGGAGCAACGGACAAGTGGTTTGTGAATGCATTTGAAATTGGACCGGCGAATTTTGTCAAGGTATGTATTGTGTTATTTTTAAGATAACGAAATAATGGATGTGTTAGTTTAAATGTGACAATGGCCATTTAACATGATGTTAACCTATGATAGTTCTGACGTTTATTTTATGATAAATCATTAAAATGCATTGATTATTGAAGTAGTATACACCGTAGCGCTGATCAAGTAAGCAAGGTAATCAAAAGGTCAACATTTAAATAGATCGTTCAAATCCAGTTTTCTGAATTTACCTTTATCATTTTGTTTACCTCAGAGAAACCTTCGTGTTTGAATTTCTTAAACAACAGATAAAATGTTGATTTAGATAACGGAAATCAATTATTGATTTATGTGTATCTTTCGATTCTGAACACATGTAAAACTCGACACAGATTGAACAAGAAGAACAATCACGCATGATTTAAATCAAATGTGGAGAGATCATTTTGATTTTATGCAAAAAATGTCATATAAAGCCCCAAATGACGTACATATTTGAGAACAACTGTTTTCCAGAGTAGTAATATATTTTAAAAAGGAATTAACTAATAATCGTAGCAATGAAGCTCCCATATATCCTGAATTAATTCGCAAACAAAGTGAAACATCTAAAAGAACGCATTTCATTACTGATATCGTTTCACGCAATCATGCTGGCACCTACGCTATGTTTAGCCTTCAGTAATACCTATGGGTTTTGACGAAAAGGCTAGTAATGTGTCGCGGAAGGTATAGCACTGATACATTCAGTCCACCTAACAATTTATCAACATTTAACCTCAAAGAACAGTTTTCTGCATTTGGCACGAAAATAAAGGAAGTGAATTATTCGGTTCCATATTGAATATGTTATCATTAATTTGATTTTACAACATTTCAACAACAGAAAGTCAGTGTACCTCTTATAACTGTGGTTTTGGTGACTGTCATATAGACCCAGTTAATGGTACAGCTCAGTGTATGTGTGACGACAATTATATGAACTTTTGTCCAGGTAAGTTGAGTTACTTTCATTAAAATTCATTTAAAAGACAATAACTGTTACATAATTATTGGTTTGCATGTGCTTTATTACATCAATTATGCATTTATAGTAAGATTTTGGACAATATTATGTCATGTCCCATCAATATCATCCACCAGTATGTTCTTATTCAAAATAATGACGATACACAATATTTGGATGTGTTAATAGTCATACTTCTTGGATTTATTATGCATGTTGTCAGTACCAAATATTCCGATAATCGCTTGTATTCATATGTTTATACATTGTGTGCTTTAACATATATCCTGGATTATATATTTTCAGTTTAATCATCAATCAATATTCTCAACATTTCAATGCATACTAACAGTACTAGCTTTTTATGTTAGAATAACAGATTGCATGTTTGTAGGAATGTGATCGAAATAAAAAAAAAATGTTTAATGTTTTTCTCCCTAAAAAAATTGTTGTTACAGAAATTTAAAATCATATCTTACATAGATATCAAACAATGATTTTATGATTAAGAAGTACTTTTGCTTTTTTGTCAAAAGAGAATTGTTAATATTTTACACAAAAGAAATCAATCGCTTAAATAAACAATAATAGATTTTCAATTGATGGATTATTTAATGATCTATATTTCTAGTTTATCTTCTTTTGATGATTTGTTTAATTTGAATTGTTACCTTAGCTGTAACTTGTTTTCCTTAAAATTTCTTATGCATGCTACTTTTCAAACATCGTTCATATAATGTATTGTTAGCAATATTTGATAGTATGAAGTTTTTCTTCACGGAAATATTTTTCTTATTATTCAAGCCTATATTAAAGCAACGGACAAACTTTTTAAACCTTATTTATTTACATATTGTTTATATTCTATATTTCTGAATAATTGTTTACATTCAATTTATGAATCACATTTATTTCAATTTTTTTAAGTGAAGTTTTATTCTGATGTTTATAAACAAAATTGTAAAAACTAATTAATGTAATTTATTATATTATCATTGTATGTACGTATGACCAGAGAATATAATCGGATACCACATCAGCATACAATAGGCATGATGTGAAGTAAACTTCTATAATTAAGAACATGAAAAGGTAATGGTTTGAGCGTTGTAATAACAGGCTATTTGCTACCTTTATTTGTAAAGGCTCAGTTAATCCCTTAGAAAGTTTTATTTGAACATACCCTTTCCCACTAGATGCATCTTCCATATACTGTATAGGGGATATGCATTATTTCCTTACCACAAACTCACTGAAAAAGTAGGCTTTCTTTTCATCGACCCTATATTCAATGTTTGTCGAAAAAAAAAAAAGTTCAAATTACACTGGCACATTACTGTGGATTCATTTTTATTCGTGGTATACCAATTTTCGTGGGTTTCGTGGGTCACAGCGAACCACGAATTTAAGAATTCAACGAAGAATAATCCCGCATAATGTGTATGGAGTCGGATGTTTATTTCCGGTTATGTTATGCAGTTCTAGTATAGTGTTGACTAGCGATAAACATTGTAACATAACACGTGTTTTTTTATTGAAAGAAGATAAAAATATTTTAATCAAATCAATAATAAATATATCGAATATCAGTGATAATTTACTTTCTAAAATTGATTAACACTGTTCATGGAAAATAACTGCAAGTTGTTAATTACCGTGTCATAGTTTGGTTACTAGTGATTTAAAATCAATAGGATTAAGTACGGGGATATTGCCCGTAGGTAATATTGTTTATGACAGGAACATTTATTTTCACACCTTATACTTATATGACTGTTTATTATATCGTGATTAGGGAAATGAGCTTTCAATCATAAAGTTTTGAATGCCTTATAGAATTCCGACAAGAATTTATAAATTGTAAAACAAACAAATAATTAGTTGTCTCTGTCCATTATTGTAATAGCAGTTATCAATGAACACTTTAACCTAGAATGACCAAGCGAGGATTTTGACAATTCAAAACTTTTTCAATGAATTCCTTCTTTTTTGTTTGTTTCATTATTGACCAAACCAAGGAGGTTATATGATCTCCTAAATCAAACAGAAATCCACGAATTACGTATCTGAATTTTTTTTGGTAATCAGCGATCCACGAATTTACGTATACCACGAAACGTCTTTTTTCTCTATCCACGAAAATTGATACCCACGAAAATAAATGAATCCACAGTATGTCAAATCAAGACAAAACCACACCTCAATAATTCCAAATTGTTAAAATACAGCGTCTCAAACAACTTAAGGACTTAAGTCATAACATACATGTACTTACAAGTATCAAGGTGTTTTAATAATACGTATTAAACACATTGCAGTGTGTTAAGAACTGATTTTGAGGTATGTGTTCAAACGAGACAAACCGCAGATAGTTCATCTTCTTATTAGATTATTTTGAGATATTGCAACCTATCAAAAACCTTTGCATAATACGTTTTAAAGGTTTGTTAAAAATCATATCATTACCGAAGTACTAACAATTGAGCTATAATTCTATCAGGGACAGCGACGGTATCATCTAAGTGTTGTTAAAATGAAGAAAAAAATGCGTTCTAAATTTTGTGTCTGAAACAATTTTCTCGTTTAACCTTGTTAAGGAACGCTCAGAGCAGACAACTTGAAAGGGACGGATGTGAAAAACACAAAACAGTTAATGAACTGTATGACCAAAAGTCATCAAGTTCGTTAATAATATGCGCTTACATTAACTAATTAAAACAAACATCATGAATAGTATTTGCATAAGGGAAACGGGGCAACCGTTTATGTTGTTGCTCTGTATACACATGTTTTACTGTACCCCCGTAACTTCTCTTTGTGACAAAACTACTGACATCTAATGCAACAATACATTTTAAGATATTAGTGCACTGTTATAAGAATTACTGCAATTTTTCAGGTTTGTCAAGGGGAAGATGTAATTGAACAAAGAAATTGAAAATTTCGCATATTATCACCAAGTCTCAACAGATAACTTGTTGATTCAGTACTATGCATGTTTGAATGGTTCAGGAACATACTCTAGCAACTTCGTAGAAAGTTCAAAAACAAACAAACAAATAAACATATGGAAATCGTTTTTAAATACTTCACTGGTGACTTTAATTATGTTTCCTAAACATGAAGGGATGTGTGAAATTGATATAAAATGTTTTTTAGAAAAAATTAAGATTTTTTTTTATATTTTACAAGTTGTTGTTTTTTCAGTCTTATATTATTGCTTAAATAAGAATATAGGGCAACATTTTGCGATTGAACGACGATGAATATGGAAATTAAGGCAGAATAAAGGAAAATGTTATTGCAGGTTTTCTGTTAAACAAACCAACCGTGTGTTCAATTCGCACTGTGTCTGCAGTGATCGTTGTATGTTATTCAATAACATAAGAAAAACAATTTTGTCAAAAGGAATCGGGAGACACAACTATGTTTCGTTAACATTTAAAAAAAAAACGCATTGGACATAAATACAAATATAAACGAGAAAAAAATGACACGACCTTCCAGGAAAATAATAGATATAACAGGGGAAGGGAATAATCAGGTGGTAACTTTTGTGTAAAATTAATATTCTCTTGACAATTCCGAAGAATAACAAAAGAATTTAAAACTATATCACCCTGTTATCTCTCTATTTGTTCATATAAATTATATATTTGAAATAATATCGACTGCGGTGCACTCGATATGGTTCAACGTAAACCTTTTTTTTCACATTTAACCAGTAAAAAATGAAACACGAAAAGTAACTAGAAACTACAGTCCCTGTAACGTAAAAGTTAACACTTTTTTGTTCGGGAATTGTACGTTCAGCGTTCGGGAATCATTCGTATATAGTTCGGTCATCGTACGTACATCATTCGTATAGCGTCCGTACAACGTTCGATCAGCGTTCGTTCATCGTATGGTAAATGTCACCGTTTAGGGTTTTGTATATCGTATGATTCATGGTATCGTTAAGCGTGTTATTTGTCGTACGGTACATGGTATGGTTTTATCGTATGGTATGTGATATCGTTTAGCGTTTCATCAAACGTATGGTATATCGTTTTGTTAAGCGTCTGAGATATGTTAGAGTTAATTTTTTTTATTTCAGAATGTTTTTTTAATTATTATTTTGAGTTCAAATGATTTAATATAAAAAGATGCAGGATAAAAAAAACAATTGTTATTTTGGATTAGATTAAATCTCCAACTAATATCAATATGGAATGTTTATAAAACAAAAGGGAAACGTTTCCTCCCATCACATTTTGACATGAATAACGTGAGACCAAATATCGTGATATAAGTCTTTCTCTTTGTCTCTTTCTCTCCTCCACCAAATATTTCTCTGATCCAAATATTTCCTTGACACAATTAATTTTATATAATGTTCTATAAATGAGGCTTTATATGAGATACACGTTTTATATCTAAATGTATTTAAAAAAAAAAAAGACAAGACATCCATGGCTTTTGTTCCCCTCAATGTCAGAGTCTGATATAAACCGTAAATTGCCAGGGATATATAAAAATTCGTTGTAGACATATATGGAACCAGCGTCGCTTGTGATTCCTGCTGTTTGTGTTAAATAAAGGCAACAGTAGTATACCGCTGTTCAAAACTCATAAATCCATGGACAAAAAACAAAATCGGGGTAACAAACTAAAACCGAGGGAAACGCATTAAATATAAGAGGAGAACAACGACATAACACTAAAATGTAACACACATAGACAAAATCCCACGAGAATAACAAATATAACATATATATATAACATCAAAACCAAATACATGAATTTGGGATAGACAAGTACCGTGACACGTCTTATCGTAATCAGTTCCTTAGTGCAATATTTTGTTCTAAGTGCAGTAAGGAGGCCCTTTGTGGTATTTCTACTTGTACCTGTAAGTAACGGACAAGACCTCCTCAGTGCACTAAGAACAAACATTTCCAAACAAGTCTAACATTTGCGCAATTAAATGAGTGTTTTATTGGCGCAAATGAATGGTACAGTTTTTAAAATAAAGTGATGCAAAAAAAAAAAAAAATAATTGGCGTAATTTAGTTGTGGCGCAAATTAATACTAATTAATTCTGTGTTAAAACTGTAATTTTTTACTGTAAAAAGTGCATGTATGAGTAAAATACAGAATTAAAAAATAACTCTACCTTTTTTATATTTCTTTACATTAGAGGTAAGCTTCTGGCCAAGTTTCACCTCTTATAAAGCAAATAATTTACCTTAAATAACCAATCAATTATATTCTAAAATGTGTTTATTTGTTCTTTGTACAAATACATGAAATACTTGTCACTGGATATTATGCATAGAATTAATGATCATAGACAAATCTGCAGTATTTATAAACATAGTACTGCAATTGTATATATGAAAGAGACTAAATATAATATTTTTTTTTTATTATTTTACACATATTTGAAAGATCGGAATAATCAGTACTACAAATGGTTGTTTGTGAAAGACTTGACATTTTACAAATATCACTTGCCTCTATGTAATTTTTTATCGACGCCATAAACTTTTTCCTTTCATCGTGCATATCTCATTTTCCGATTCACTTAAGGCTTCTAACGATCTTTTCACCTATTCATTAAATTCTAAAATTAAATTCCTACACAAATTGCCAAAAACTTTTATTCTCAGACTAGACTGCGTAAAAAATGAGTACTGCTGGTTTGTTTGTGTACACAACGTGTTTTGAAGGCCGATATCCAGTTTCACTGAAGAAGAATTAATTTGCGCCACAACTAAATTACGCCAATTCTTTTTTTTTTTTTTTTGCATCACTTTATTTTAAAAACTGTACCATTCATTTGCGCCAATAAAACACTCATTTAATTGGGCAAATGTTAGACTTGTTTGGAAATGTTTGTTCTTAGTGCACTGAGGAGGTCTTGTCCGTTACTTACAGGTACAAGTAGAAATACCACAAAGGGTCTCCTTACTGCACTTAGAACAAAATATTGCACTAAGGAACTGATGGAATGATAGAATTGACACAAAACCACATGGCATATAGAAGGAGACTTTCTAAAAGTACATAATTTCAAATTTTATAATCATATCTTTAGTAATTATGAAGTAATTTAACAGTTGAAGTCAGTATTCTAATGTTACATGTACGTGTAAATATGTTAATCGTTTCGAGATAAATACGGCACAATTAAGTTCCATTTATTGGCGTAATTCATATTATAAGAAAAAAATTAAAGATGGGCGCGATTCAACCCTTTTCAATATGATGGTAGTTTGTACAAATTACACCTAATCGTTTTGACAAACCAGTTAATTCTTCGTCCGGGGATATGCATCTGACATTTTATTTTCCTTCAGTAACTTTTATATACCCAGCCGTGTCATTTCCGTATATTGGACATGTAGATAGCACGTGTGATACATGTATTTTCACCCAAAATACCCATTTAACTGATTTTTATCTATTAGAAGAACTCCTTATTGGGTAACATTAAATATACATAAAAATAAAATTACAATTGAAAGAAGATTGCAATAATACGTTCAAATGTTGCTTTGTTAAATGCGGTACGTATTTGTAAACTAATGTTATTACTTTATGTCATGTATCTGTTTTGAATATTTTTTTCTTTAATGTAAGTATTGTTGATGGGCTGTTGAAGTTTCCAGAACATGGAAAATACACAAGAAAATCTATCAGTACACTAGTCAAAATGGGGTGTGTCTAAAAACTGCTAAGGAGTCCTTAGTGCACTAAGGACTGATAACATGCCACTAAGGACTAGATGGGGTGCTGTTACATGTAATTTCTTTTCATATTATGGTAGAAATTGATATTTAATGCTTGAATTTCAAATTTTATAGAAAAATAGTCATAAATAAACGAGATATTCAACTTTTATTTAGACACGTGCTTGTTTTTCTTTAATATGCCGAAAATCGATGAACCGTTTGACACGTGTCAAATTACATAACTGATTACACAGGAATCCTGTTATCTGTTGTGTTTAATCGACAAGTTTGGTAAAGTTGGATACTAATAAATTAATTGTTGTTGAAATTTTATTTATGAAGAAGTATTTTCTCAAGTGTGTATTTCTTGCTGTTTCATTAAACTCATCTTGATCTTGGGCTGTGATAAGTCCGGTATAACCGAAAATTGAATCTAATATTTTGAAGCGTTGTTTGTCGTTGGAACCAATTTTATTGTTCCGGTGGTCGGATACATTATCTATAATGTGTTTTGTACTCGTATCTCTTTACTGTTTACTATTTCTTGCAGCCGTGTTTTAATGTGGTGACAAGCGACGACGGACATGCCTTCGAACTATAGACAAAGTATTCCTGGACAAAACGAAACCAATAAGATAATACATTTTTACTACATGCAACCACACTAATATAACATATATGACCTGTTTGGGCAGAGACTATCTCATAATTGAGTTTGCTGTGGTTCATTTTCAAAAAAAATATCATATGAAGAAAGCGTTTGAGCAATATATTTTAGGCCTTCAACATATAACAAAGTATAGGCTTATTCATTTTTTTCACGTGATATATTTAGGTTTAAATAATCAGATTACAAAAAATATTGTTTACACATCATGTGGTATAGACATATTTTCGAGGCATTCATACGAAGCATTCTCTTTCTCTGTCAAAAAAATATCTTTAGCTCTAAATTAACACATATTGAACATTTGTCGTGAATACTGTCTGAGGATTGGTCTATTGATTTTAATCGTAACAAGACAATAACTATGCTATTCTTCTGTAATTCTTCTCCTGATGATATTAAAATAGAACCTCAAAATCGAGTAGTAGAATTGTCTCCTGTCATAAACACTTACATATTACTTTTGATTCCAATGGTAAATTCTATACAATATACAAAAAATACAGAAAGCTCAATATGTTCTATTCTTCACATTAAAGAGGGACGAAAGATACCAAAGGGACTGTCAAAAAATTAAAATGGGACTGCCTCTACGATTTAATACCTTTTTTTTTAGTTATAGATAGAATATCAGAAACTGTTTTTTTTATCTACTACTATCGAATGAAATAGCCTCAACCCCGACATATGTACGTCTAGAAATATGAAAATATTTATCTAACTTGACACAGACACAGTTGCACGCCAATCTTTATTATTAGGGACAGTTGATTTGATAAAAGTGATGGATAACCACGCCTATATTAAAATTGAGATCATATGAATAAACTTCAAATAGCTCCCAGTATTCGATTTTGATAAAAAAAAAAAAATTAGAAAATATATCTCGCATTGTTTCAATGTTAAAAGTCTTGACCAGAGTATTTAGTAACGTAGTTGAATTTTAGATTACATTTGTGAAGTCGTGTACATACCCCCATTTTTAAGTTATTCAACATGATGAAATAAAAAAAAAATAAGCTGGTTTTGAAATTTTTTAAGAGTTGCAAATATTAATTTGAATTTATGATACAGAATTATTTTTTGTATTTGTGTTCCTCAACAGTGTTTTCTAAATATGTTTTTCCTCGAACCCCGAAAAGTGAAGAGTTAACTACGTGTAAATCCCAAATCCACACAAACGATAAAGTCCCAACCTGACGTTCATAAAAGGTCTGTTCTAGAGTTTTGTTTCATTTTCAAAAATTTCAGACAGGTAAATAATATAGATTATTAGTGCTAGTTTCACACTACTTATTAGCTGGACTGGATTATGATACTCGGAAAATATCCAATGACATACATAAAATATCTAATATAAAAAAGAAAATATTGTATGATTGCCAATGACACAACTGTCCACAGGAGACCAAAATGACACAGAAATTAACAAAAAATGGAAAACAACACGTTTAATAATTTATTGCGTCCGAAGCGGATTTCTGGATTACCTTTATCAGGAACGCTCAAAGCCAACTATAGGTCATCGTACGGCCGTCAACAATGAGCAAAGCCAATACTGCATAGTCAGCTATAAAAGATAAACGGATAGAAAGTCACAGGACAAAAAGTCACATGACATAAAGTCACAAAAAGTCACAGGACAAAAAGTTTTTATTGCATATTTCATTTTTAAGTCAAGGAAATTGCTCATAAACCTTGATAAATGAAAATGTATTAAATTGTAATCATGCAAAGGATATGTTTAATGACAAAATGAAGCCATTTGTGTACCAAGATACTTTGACATTTTGTTTTCATAACAATTATTTGATCATGACTGATATTTATTGGAAAAAAATAATTACAAAGTTGCTTCACATATAAAACTTTAAGAAACATACCAAAATAATATTTTCAAATAAGTGTTTTTTGTTCAAAGAAAAGTAATCTAAAAACTAAATTGTGACTTTTTGTCCTGTGACTTTTTTTCTGTGACTTTTTGGCCGTGACTTTTTGTCCTGTGACTTTCGGCGAGGGCCCTGGTGTCCGCTCAAGGCACCCAGAAGCTATGTGAAAAATAACTCAATATCGTGCATTCTGAGCGTTTACATGACTCTTTCTTAAATTGAAACGCTACTTTTTTCGACAATCTTCTTGTCTCAAAGATAAAACATAGACTCATTGTAATTTACGACTTTTAGGTTTTAGGCACAACATAACAAGACCGATATGCAGGATACAGAAAACATCGTTGTTCTCATAATCATTAATACGGGATATGTATGTTCTGTTCTTTTCTTGTATTTTCTTAGACTTTGGTGATTTTTTTAGGACTTGATTTAAATAAAGTGACAGTGCAGTATTATACTTTAGTACTGCTTAAGTCTACTGCTAGGGACCATCTTGATCCTGTTTTATGGTACTAGTATTATTGATTCCTTCATTGTTGAAGACCTTCTAGCGACTATCAAGATTAAAAATAGGAATAAAAGTCCTGACCATTGTTAATTTGTATTTGTTCTATGTATTGCCATCGTGTGCGATTAATTCCCTTGCACGTATCGATATTTCTTTATTGTCTATTACAGGGTATGAACACGACATAATGCACATTTAACCCTTCAATGTAAAAGATCTGATGGCAATACATCGTAGTTTTTTCCATCAGATTTAAAGCCAGACAATTGGAGGGTGGTCTTACTTGATTTAAACCATGTGAGCTATCTAGTTTTATCTACAAAAAAGAGCCAGTTTTGTACTCTTTGATAATAATTTCAATTCTCCACAACAAAACGACAAATTCTTCTGTCCGGTAGAGGCGTATCTTCTTAAAATATTTTCTCGCGCAAAATCTGGACACCGGTGGATATGAATCATTTCCACACACATTTACAAATACAATACAACACTTAGACTAGTCATTAAGTAGGACAATAAATGAACAAAAAAACAAACCCGGGTACACATGGTCTACGGTTAAATTCTCTAAGTAGACATTATCCCATCATTGATGAGCAGGTGTGATATAAAAAAGAAAACTGAATTCTCGTATCTCTGATACATATCTATTAAATATAATAAAGAAAACTTTTGTAAGATTGAGTACAACAAAAATTTTGCCTTATCAAATTTTTGATGTTGTCTCCTTCAGACTCCCAAACACTGTCACCCTAATTGCTAACGTGGTATTTTATGTGATACCTTGCTGTAAATAATAGTAAACTGAGTATTTATTCACAGTACGCACTTCATATTTTATTTATGGTGATATCTGAATCTCATTAATACACAGTTGAGAAATATTGTGCAGTTATTCAAATGCAGATTTAAACCTTATTAAGTCCTGCATGCAGCTGTGGTCATCCTGTTGAGGATAGTATTCACTATTTTTAAGTGCCATTTTATCAACGAAGCAAGATAAATATTGTTTTGGCTGGTGACGGTGACCTTTCATTTCAGCAAAACAAAGAAATTTTTGAGTCTGTACAATCATATACTTAGTATCAGAAATACACTAAGATTTAGAACATTCAATCACATTTCGGAATTCCTACTTCTTTTAATACATTGGTGCAATTAGATGAAAAAATAATGACCATAAAATGTCAGGTTTGTGAGATCTGACAGTCAATGTTAACCTGACATTTTATGGTATTGATTGTAAAATAAAAAAGACATACAAAGTACCAACACTTTTAATGTAAAAAAATATGTTTATCGATCTTCTAAAACAATAACTTCAAATATAATGATGGCATCCTATAAACTTCAGTAAACTCGAACATCTACATCATACACATGCAGATGAATCATGGTCAAAGTTGTGTCGAACCCTATATATTTAACACTGTATGGTCCCCATTACATCTTATTTTTTTTTAATTGTATCTTTTTGTATCGTTATATGTTAAGTATTGGTTGTATGTATGGTGTTAAAAAATATATATATATAAGTTCTAACTTTTCATCTCAAATATTCGTTTAATGGACTCTTCTTTTTATTATTATTTATGTTTTAGATAAAAACAGTTCATCCAAATATTATATATATATAGTACTATACTTTATTTTACGTATTACTAAAATGCTATCATCTTTTTTTTTTAATTTTTAAATGTTAAATGATACTGAAAATATACTGAATTAAGCTGCTTATATCTATTTACACAAAAGACATGGCTTATGTACAGTAAACATTTAAGACGTCTGTATACTTAGTCTCATAGAGATAAAAATGTTTCTATTCAGCCACTTACCATTTAATATGTACAAAAAATTATAACAGGGTTAATTGTCTATCGACTTGGCATCTCATGTCAAATATATTCAATTCAATTAAAAAAGCATATTTGTATATGAACTTAAAAAACAAACTATATTTTAATCAATGACATAATTGTAACTTGCTATAATTGAACATAAACTTGATCTTAGAGTAGAAATTGGGACTTAGTTCGGAGAGAGAAAATGATTAAAGATGGTCATATCACGAAAAGAAAATGAATTAACAAAATCATATGCTTAAGGGGGCTCGAGGGTATAAATCTATTTTTTTTTAAATATAAGATTCCGGTATTTGTTTCTTTAAATTAACTTTATCATATACTTAATAGAATAATTTCTTTAAAATGGGGTCACTTTTCATTTAAGCTCATAATTTGCCTTCGAAAAACTCATGTATTTTTTTAAGGAACTGTCAAATAGGAGAACAAGAGGTAATATGGAAATACAAAAAAAATAACCAAATTACAGAAAATGCGTGAATTTGAAATTTGTTTAGTTACAATACAGCTTATTTTTGTTGAAATGTTTGTACCCTGGAGCCTCCGTAATTAATTGATTTTTCGATATCATGTCCCACTGACGTCTTCCGAAGTGGAATTCTGTGATTCGCACATGCATGTTTGTTTTTGCATAAAATACTTTAGGTACAAAAGTTTGTTTTTTTTTTTTTTTGGGGGGGGGGGGGGGGTTTTCCTTTTCGGGCAATACTTACAAAATTTGATTAAAATGGTGCCTTAAATATTATAACTTTAAAAGTAACGACTTCCGACTTTTTAATAGAATGCTACAAAAACAGATTATTAATATTTCAATAATAATTCAGAACAAAAAAATCCTGAAAATTGTAAAAATCTTAATGTTATTGAATTATACTTTAGAAGTAAGTTGCAAAGGGATTCGCGAAGTATGGAAAATATTTGGAAGGTTGATAATCAATAGTCTATAATGATTGTGTCATTGTTAGGAATATAAAATCATATACATTTCTTTAATGAATGTTCCAAAATCAGTGTCCTGTTAATAATACAGTCAAACATAAGGTAGCTCCTATACAGTCAGCAAACACGCCCAAGTCGACGAATTGTTTCACATCCTACTGATACGGAACATACATTGAGCATGTCATTTTGTAATTTTGTGTAAGTACTGTACTCCACCTCCATCTACTCGTAAAAGTGCCATCATCAGACTATGGGTTGTCTTTATTTTTGAGGTTGCTTTCCATTTCTTCAATATATCTTCTATCAAACCAGATAAATCTTTTGGAAACTTGACGACACTTTTCTCAACTTCATAGAAACTAATACCTAGTTCTATTCCTAACTGTAATGCACAGTTTCCTATTTGGTTTGATAACTTCTTCAAAACGTCGTCACTTGGGGGTTCCTGTAGTTTTAAATCTGCAATGTCTAATAGAATATTTGTTTTAATGAACGCATGTGCATATAAATATATATTTTTATTTTAAATGGCCATATGACTCAAAATGATATATTTACATTAAAGCGATTTATTAAAACTCAATCACATTATCTGTATGCGTCACAATCGTATGTCATCTCCACAATTTTGATCAGCGTCACTTAAAAATAGACGAATTAAAAACTCGTAAATCAATATTACAATATCTGGAGATTTCATAGGATCGAATGTATATGTTTTTTACTCTCGATAGCATAACGATATTGGGTTTCAAACCACATGATAACAAAATGTGGGTACTTTAATGTGTAGTTAACACCATGTGTTTATTTATAAAAGAAGACAGACACGATTGGATTAAACATTCAACTAACAAACCGTAGAAAAACTTCATTAGTTGAGTTGCTTATCGTATACATTGGTATCTTAGCAATAGCATTGCCTTACAATAACATTACTGCCTTAAATACTCTTTGAACAAGTAATCTTAACATATTTGTTGCGTGCGCCCATTAAGGGTTTTTTTTATAGCCTGTGATGTTTGTCATTGATGAACTATGTTCGTTGTTGTTGCATTTTGCATGTTGTGTCGACTATGACATGTATATCATTAGATTTTGCGTTTCTATGAGATGAATTTTCTTATGTTTGCGCTGTATTTCTGTTTAGTGTTGGTTTTTTTCCGCGGTATTTCCTAATATTGTCATGGAGCAGGGTGTTTTAGCTAGTCATATGACCAAGTTCAACACCCTCATTTTTTCTAAAAAAATTCATGTACCAAGTCAGAAATATGGCATTTTTTTCAATAAGTCCGTTGCTATGGATGTTGTCGTTTGTTTTTGTTGCACTTCTGTGTTCCTGCCGTTTCATTGTTTTTTCTCCTGATAGTTATTAGGTTATAGTTTTTTAGTCGGATTTGTTTTCTCCAATCGATTTATGACAACACCGGAATTCATCTGTTACCTTTCTTTAAGGATTAATGTATTAAAGTAAATGTGAATGTGTCAATATATAACTTAAATCGTGATTGTTCTTACCAAGCAACTTCGTTTTCTCTCTGAAAACCTAAAACAGTAGAAACTTATTATAAAATCAAATTATAAGAAGATCTCGAAATTTATTTTTTTTATTTTTTTCATTTTCAAATAATTAGACACCACTTCAGTTCATTAAGACAATCATCACAAATTTACTGCATTTGCACTGTTCCTGTCGTAATGACTTATGTTGAAAAAGACTTTTGTGACAAGTCATTAGATGGCAATGACATATTAGTTTTACATATTAATATCGGTTGTTGTTCAGGATCAACAAGTAATTCTCACATATCCAAATGCACTGGAATCACACGTTAACCTCAATTAGTTGCTACATGAAACATAGAAAAACAAGTTCAGTATTAAATTAGTTGAACTTGATTCAGTCAAACAAAAGGACAATATGAGTTATCAATCTTCAAAATAGTATGTACCTGACAAATAAAATGGGTATTCAAATTCGCTGCAGTCAAGGCTTCTGCTATGTCATTTAAAGTAGGTTTTTCCAGGTTTGAAAGTTTCGACTCTTTCCATTTAACTAATGCCATTGACATTATTCCTTCACGACTGTGACTGCAATACATATCTTCAGTGTTCTCCCATTGCCTTGTTGTCATTCCCAATTGTATGAAAAACTGTTTAAATGTATGTATACCAATCTGACTACCCAGTCTCACTAGATGTTTATCACTTGGCTCTGTTCCCAAATCGTCGCTACTGAGACCTACAAAAAGTATTTGCGTTGGTAACAGTACTTGCACCTTCATTCATTAGTAAAAGCAAGTAAAAATAATTATGGATGAAACCTATTTAAAAGACAAGTGGGAAATGATGAAACAAAAATCAATATTTCACAATTGTGATGATTAAATACATGGAACATGATAAACTCCTGAGAGATATTTGTTTTGAATTTATATTTGGAATATTCTTTTTGTACCAGTAAAAATATCTATGTAGCATAGACTATCCATTTTAACAATAGTTACAAATGTATATCTGTTATACGAATTGTATTCAATTGTTGTTTAAATTTATATGTATTCCTATATTCATTAATTATATTGTCTACAGTCGTATTGACTTCTTTTTTAAACAAATTTGTTAAAAGTTGCATAGCTCTTTAAACGCAAAGATATATACATCTATACTTGTTTAAGTTACCTGTACATCCATCTTCACCAACTTCACACATCTGTTGATTCTGTGAACATACATAAGATATGTGAATTAGATTTAAAGACGAATACAAAAAAATAAAACAACGCCAAAACCAGACGCCGAGAAAAATGTATAGTTCAAAGTCCAAATGGCAAAATCAAAAGCTTAAAACACATCAAATGAAAAACATCAAAAAACAAAATAACAAAAATATCGAACACCGAGGTAAATAAGAAATCGAAAATCCCTCAGCAAATTCCAATATTGAAAGCTCAAATTAAACATGATACAAATGAATAAGAACTGTCATATTCCTGACTTGGTACATATATGTCTTTAGGTAGACAACTGTGGATCAAACCTGGTATTTAAGTATTACAGCAAGCTAAATCCCTCACTAGTATGAATAAAACTTACCTTATAATTTTTTTGTTAAATTGTACAAACACATTTAAGCCTAAGGATATGCGATTGTTTAATTTTGTTAAATTTTGTAGTTCGACATTATTAGATGTTTATTACATTAAGTTGCCATCATGTGGTGTCAATGGACCCATATGAAATCCATTGTGCTCCTTAAAATACACATTCCCAGTCTAAAAGTGACCGTGAACTACAATTTAATGCACATTATAAACTATGGTTACTTCAGGGGAATTTTTTAAGAAAAGGAAATGGTATGGTTGCCAATGAGACCACCATCCATTTAAGTTAAAAAAAAAGGATGCAAGCAAGTACAAACAATTATAACGAAAAATTGAAACCATGTAGTCAGTTATCAAAAGTCCTGATTTTAATAATTACATAAAAGCATTCTATTAAGAACTTAACGGATCAATCTATAACTAATACAATTTTAGAAAAAAAAACATATATGACAGCTACGAACCAACAACAAAAGCTGAAATAAAGACTCCTGATTACTCGAAGTTGATGACAGATAGTATAACGTTAATAGCAATATGCATGTTTACACAAAACGCTAGTCTTTTAAGCCTAAACATGCTTATTGTCAATATGTACATATTTAGTGAATGAAAACGAAAAATTTTAAAATAGAAAAAACTTATTAACAAATTTAGGTTGCAACTAAATATTTGGTTGTTGTGTACTTTTTTTATTTCTTAATCATGTGTTAACTCAACGGGGCAACGCGTGACATCATCATGCTTGTCCCTTGTATGTATTATCATAAGGTTAACTGATGTTCTGATTAATTGTCGACACCTTGACGAGTTTGATACAATCGTTTGGCGTTTGTTTGTTTGTTCGATATATTTTTTTTTAATATAAGCAAACAAAGTGTTTATAACAGTTATACATTTCAATTTGTTTACCTTGTCAAAGATCCAGTACAGTAAACATTTTGTGTCATGTATAATGTCCTTGTCACATTTCCAGCTCTTTACTTTATTGATCTTTTGTAGAGACGTAAAGCAAACGTCGTTGCCACATGGGATGCCTACTGCAAACGAGTACAATTCTAAAACATTTGTTAGTTTGATGTTATTACCGAAGCTGTTATGGTAAAACAATAAAGACGATTCAATATTCTTGGTCAAACATTCTTGTATGCTTGCTGCAACATCCGGTGAGATAGAAAGTAATGATTCCTTGTTTGTAAGATAAATATTCACGCGATTGTCGTCTACCCAGATTCGGAGTTCATCATCTTCACTTACGTTCAACACTGCGGCCTTGTGATAAAGACACGGTTTGTTCTTGTCCTCTTTTAATGGCCAAGCTATTACTGCAGCTCCAATAACTTTGTAAGCTAGTGCACTAGGTATCGAACTATCAGATAGAATGTATTTCAGGCAGATCGTTTTCTCTCTTTGACTTCCCAAGTTGTTGAAATCCGGTCGTGTTGCTTTGATCATGCATGGTACGATATACACATCTGCAGACGATTGTTTAAACGCCTTAGGAACTACTAGTATGTCCAGGTGGACAAGCAGCTTTAAGACGAACTCTTTGATTGCATCGTCTTGCATATACTGATTGAATTGGGGTTGTTCCCAAATCTTTAAAAGATCTCTCTTGTAGATTCTTCCCGTTTTAGTCATTGTTTCTAGTATGTATCTCAGGTCCATATCTGCCGGCCAAAATTGTTCGTCTGTCACGAAGGACCTAAGTATATTCACCAATGCAGGGGGGTGGATAATGATGAACTTGTCTAATCCAGGAAGGTTGTAATACATCAGCTTACCGAGTGAGTGTTGAACTAAAAGAAAGTCATCCATTTGATTTTCATTCAAAGCCAGGTCTGTATTTAGCTCATTAACTTGTTGGAGGTTTTCCTTTGTTAAGATGTTAATGTTCTTTATTTTCATGTTGGAGATTTGTAGCTCTAAAGGAACCCATTGCATGGGTCTTCTTTGACCCCAAGACGATTGCTTCATCGCAAATATGACAATTTGATCTGTCATTCTTTGTATTTCTACATCGTTTTTATCTACTCCATTAATAAAGTATAGCGTCTCCAGATGTATGTGAATCTTTTTCTCGTGACTAGAAAAAATTTCTTTGATATCTGCCAAGAAGCATTCTTTCATCTTCTTTGTATCTCCCTAAAAAGTACATAACTTTAATATTGGGTAAAAGTATGCCATTGCCTCTTTGATGTGACTTGAGAGAACAATTTGACTTGAGATAACGATTTGACGAGAGAGAACGACATGACTGATTAATTTCATCGGATATTAATTAGGTTTTAGAAAAACGTGCGTTAAACCGTTATTGTGTGTTTAAATACAGCCGCTAAACGGAATATTATTCATCAACGGTGTGCATACATGTGTAATAAGTCTCGATAAGTGAGTTCACATTCAAAAATGAACACGTGATTTAAAATACGACAATATGACATATCTACCAACAGATGTTAAATATATATACCATAACGACTAGTCAGTCAATGACAGTATCATTCTTATATATAAATTGACTTTTAACAGTAGCTCTAAGGACCTTGACAATGTATATTTTCTTTCTAAATTATGTGTTCAAAAAGTAAGAAATATGATGTTAATCAAGACATGTGGCATCTTTGTAATGTGAGGTATTTTTTTTCAAATCAAATTATGCCGTTATTTTTCTATCCAGAGAGAGTTGTATTCTACGTTTTTTAAATAATATTTAATATATATCTACCCCGCACATATCCCTATGTGTTGCTGCAAACAATATCATTGGCATTATTTCATCTGTATCTGCAGTGTACGTCAAAATTGAATCAACCCAATGTTTTAGTATAGCTGAAAAAAGTAAGTCATTTCATTTTGTACAATATACTAATTTCACGGTTGTTATGTTTTCCACTTTTTGGACAAAGCCAATCAAAGGGCCTATCTCCAATAGGCTTCAATCGAACAACTTTAAAAAAAACACTACAAAAGTTGTATCGCTATAAATTTAGAAATAGAATCAGCAATAGAATGCCATTATATTCTTAGTAATATCTCAGGATAAGCATACCTCATTTTAATGAAATACCAAATAAAGAAAACGAAAACTTTACAACCATTGTCAATTGTCAATTTATAATTGACGAGTTAAAGGCACACTATTGAACGATAAGATAATGTGTTAAAGTGTTTTAATAACATAGCATGTCTAGTCTAAATAGAACATAATTTCAACATTAACATGTATCCAACCTCATGGAGCTCTCCGCATGTAATAAACAGTTGATCATTTATATTAAACATATGCATTATACTCGTCATACTTAATTGTGTGCATTATGCTTATCCTGTTATCTATGATGAGTTTACTTACAAGCAGCAGTAACTCCCTCAGGATAATCCTTTAACTGATTATATAAACCATATCTACCATCAAACATCAACAAAAATGATCCTTTGTGTTGTATGAACAGTTGATGAGTCATGTCATATGATTTCTGTCCACCAAAATCTATCAAGTCAGACGGTGCAATATCGATTTTATATTTTCCATTCCTTACTTCGTCTAAAATAGACGATTGCAGTTGCAGCTTCTGGAATTCTAATGATTCTAGTTCAGTTGTTACTGTCGAAAGGCTTGCAGAGGTAACTTGTGGTTCAAAATGTCCGGGCAAAGGTTTGATACTAGAAGCAGACGTCTTATCGGCAACCTTAACTGTTGAACGATGGCCAGAGGCGTCATCTCTCTGTGTGTATTTGACTGTTGATACAGGTGTGGCCACATCTAAGTAAAATGCTTGACCTGTCTCTTCAGGAGCTAATATTTGCTGTCTTTTTTCAAGATCAGGCGATTTACACAAATCTGGTTTACCTCGAAGAATTTTTGCATACACTTCATGACCTCGTTCACCTTCAAATGTTGATACAATATGTATATTGAAGTCTACATTACATATCAATTATGTGTTATACTTAGATATTTAGATTTATAATCAACACAATAACAGAAACTGTTAAAACGTTTACATCGAAACGGGATTCTGTAACTGTATACATGATACTTCACTTTTTTGAAAAATATTGTTTTATAATTTCAAAAATATTCTGTATTCTGTATTCGATATAATTTATATAACTGTATGTAAAAAGTAAACATAAAACAACCACATGTTACGTTCTTTGTCAAGAGACTGTTAATATCCTCTTTTCTATTCGATTCAAACAGGATACTGAATGACAAAAAACATTATGTCTGGTCCATCTTAACAAAGCCGTTAATTATAAAACAATGTATATATCATTGACTAACCAAAAGGGAACATGAACATATGCATATGACATTTTTGAATTCGGAAATCAGTTTGACAGTTCGAGATAATTAAATATGTTCCAACCTACATCCATTACATCCATGTCGTCCTTCCATGTAAAACGTATGCATCCGGTGAACCGTTAATATAGTAATACATAAGTCCTAGATTTGTATACAATAATTGCATGTTGACGTTGAGTTACCAACTATCAATTAATCATTTTAGGAAAACGGAATATTACATCTATTTACTCCATTAGCAAATAGTAACGAGTACTTGTTTGTCCATGCAATATCATACATTTGTAACTGTATTCGTTCGTTATGTGTTTGTATCATTCGAAAATTAAGAAACAAGGGGTTGATATTTTATATCTGTAAATTTAACCATGTTGTCAATTGTCTAATATTCTATTTGTGAACTGATTTTCCATAAATCATCAATTAAAAAAAAGCAGTAAATCATATTTTTTTCGTATACAGAAATCGGGTATCTTACTTTATGTGTTTTTCGTAATACTATTCAATTATAGCCTTTGCAAGGATGTATTGACCTGACAGAAGTATATTGGGTGAGGACGAGGTCAGAGGTCCATATACTTATTTTGGTCGATATATCCCGTAATGGCCTCATACAAAGGCTATTCATTTTTTTATATAAATAAGGCCGTTAGTTTTTCTCGTTTGGATTGTTTTACGTTGTCATATCAAAGCCTTGCATATATCACTATGCGGTATGGGCTTTGCTCATTGTTGAAGGCCGTACGGTGACCTATAATTGTTAATGTTTTTGTCATTTTGGTCTCTTATGGATAGTTGTATCATTGGCAATCATTCCACATCTCCTTTTTTATATTATTGCTAGATTATTTATTCCTGACCATATTTGTATTAAAATTGGGAGTGTTATATATTCGTTTATTTAATATTGTTGAAATTTTAAAGAGATGATATTGTATCCTAGACAATAAAACATTTAAGAGGTCATTCGATCTATTTAATGTTTTTTCATCAGATAATCGATAATATATATAAAAAAAAACATGTTAATAACCATCTCATCAAATTCATTACCGTGCTATATGCTTTTTGATGTGCAATATGCTTTTTGATTTGCAATATGCTTTTTGCTATCCACCGTTTTCTATATACCTTCGAAAATATAGTTAAACATGTGACTTTTCCTGAACGATTCAAATTAGTTAAATGATACGAATTAATAATATTTTAATATATCGTTTTAAAATCGATAACCGGTTAAGTTTCTTTTTTTTTCATAATGAAACCAATATATGATTAACAATTGGAAACAAAATAAACGGTCTTAAATGGTATTACATCAAACATACCCTTTTTAAGTGGAACCATTTTCTTATTTTCTATATCGATACCATTCCTTCCAAAAAATATGACAAGTCCGTCGGTAGAATTCCACTTCAGAGGAATTTCTTCGTCAATCAGCACACTTGCTAAAGTACTTTTCCCAGCCCTACAGGGACCACCTAAGAGAAAACAAGATACGAGTATAAAAATGAAAAAAGATGCAACGAAAATGTATATCTTTTTTTCTAATTTGAAGTCAACAATATTGTCGCTTTTCAAATGTATTTTAAGATATGTAAGGAATATCAATGATTCAAATATATCAGGTGTCGGAGTTATTTATCTCAGGCATATTGCTTGCTTTGTTTTAACACCGCAATTGTTAAAACCAAATGATGCATACTTAAAATTATTTAAAGAAGGAGTGCTTTACATATTTAGTTTGTATTTACTGAAGAATTATTGAATTAGTAGACTCTTTTCTTTCGGTGTCAATAACAGATATCGTAATTTTTTTAGGGCCACTTCAGAAACATTCAATTGATGAAAAACAATATTATGTTCACAAAGATAATGAAGGTATTCATTCATGTCCGGCCGTCATTGTTTTCAGTTTATTATCGGTGCTAAAGAAGGATGCATAATCTTAGTCCATTTTACTGGACCCATATGCCTAAGTTTATTTCCGAAGAGCAACTCCAGCTTTATAAGCAATGTCTTTTTCATAATGTTGGCTTAACATTGAGTTTTTATTCTGACAATGTATGCATTCATCCTTTGTATAACAAGGTTATGAGGAGGACAGATAAAAAAATGACACTCCGTAAATGTTACGGTCACCATCACGAATTAGTTGATCCATACGACGTGTCTTAGTCAAAAATAACTAAGGACATTTTTACCACGTGTTAGATTGTGGTTTGTCATTACGTCGCCTGGTTTTTTAATTACCGAACGTGACTTATTCCCTATTGTTACTGTTTTGCTGAGTGTGAATTTAAATTGTTATAAGACGTGGCACGGTACTTTTCTATCCAAAATTCATTATTTAGTTTTGATGATATATTTGTTATTCTTTTGATCATATTATATATTGGATTTTGTCAAATGTCTTATCTTTTGTTGTTGTAGATCTTATCTTTTTTTCTGTTGTATTCGTGTGTTATGGTAAAGATAATTAATCATGCATTGCATCTATTAGATTTTAGTTTGGTTCAACTAAATGTATACGATATATTTGCTTTACAGTTTGATTTAGAAGAAACACTGAAATAGCTAGATAATTAAAATAATTATCTAATTACTACCACAATTTGATATTAATTAGAAGTGTAATTTTCATTATCATTTGTAAATATTATATCAGCATTACAAACCTAGTCTTGAATGTTATTCTAATTCTATCCTATTTTTAGGATTTTTTTTTAAATTTTAAATTCAAATGTGACGTCCCTTCGTGCGTTTAGTGATTTGGCTAACGCGGCTGCCAATGTTTATGTGCTTGTTAAGATTGTTTTGTCCATCTGTTTTTGTTTATGCAGTTAGTCACCGGTTTTATCATAGTTATCTATCATATAGTCATTTTATAAATATATACTGTTTGCCAAAGTATGAATTATTCTTAATAATAAGGATGTTCTTATTCCAGGCAGAAAACACTAGCCGTATTTGGCACAACTTTTTGAAACTTTTGGTCCTGAATGCTCTTCAACTTTGTTCTTGTTTTGGCTTTCAAACTTTTTTCAACTGAGCGTCCCTGGTTAGATTTGTGTGTACAAAACGCGCGTCTGGCATATTAAAATTTAAACCTCACTCTTTGTTAGCTATTAGTAGTGTATTTCTCTGTCCTATATGTTCTAACCCTTATTTTTATTGTACTCCGATCATGTAATGTTGTCATTTGAATTTTATATTTAACATTGCCATAAAAGCGGGAGATATGGTCAATTAATCATGCTTGTATAAAAACATTAATAAGGTATGTTTATCACACAACTAAAAATCATTTTTTTTTAAAATGCATATTTAAAAGTGTGTTCTTTTTCTAACTGCAGTACACCAGTTTTTTTTTAATTACTGTTCATCATGCTGTGGTATTCGTTCAAGCACTTAAGCAATCCGATTCCTGCAAATTGTTTTCGTTATGGTTGAGGTGCTTCTGTTGAATTGCACTATTGTAGATTTAAAGATAAGGTATGTCAACGAATAACATCAATCTAATGTGAAATATTTGAAAATTGTGTCTATCAATAATAAATGTACTACCAAGACTCAAACGGTTTTCATAAGACAGGTATTCTCCGTGTGAAAGCATTCGTTGGAACTCATCAGTATCAACTAACCATGGTAATTTAATATCTTTCTCTAAAAATATATATATGTAAAAGTATTACTTGATCACCTTCCGGAAAAGACAAAACCATGCATTTGAAGAATAGAATTTTCGACAAACAGACCATTTGACTTGTGATAATAATGTTTGGCAGTTGTGTCTTGATGTAAAGTTATATTTCAATACAATCAAAATGTGTTAAGTCATACGGTATACGACATAGCATCGCCATGCTGAATACACAACATCAAATGATTCTTGACATTTTTTTAAACTGATAACTTCGTGAAAGAAACACTTGTTATCGAACCTACCACGAAAGATTCAAACAAACTTAAGTAAACAAATAATAAATTGAGACTATTTGCAGTCTGTGTTTTATTCTTAAAGATTTGTAGTTTATATCATTTGGAGAATTGTGCCTATACATTTCCGACATTGTCCTGATCCTGAAATAAACTCATCATTGATACATGACTAAATTTAGTGTCATTTGGTATAAATGAGCCATGATGATATTACATGCATGTAACAGCAATATGTGTTGAAGTAGATAAACTTTTTGGCATTAAATTAACACACTACCCTTACCAATTTTCTGTTTGTACGGTCCAGTTTTCGGAAAGTTGGATTGTTTACTATATTCTTCGTGTTTTTTGTCGTGCAGAGTTTGTGGTTCTAATGCATCCTTAAAGTAAAAACAAATGTTAACTGTTACTACATGTATGTATAGTATGTCACATGCAGTTTAAAGAATTTTTAGTTAAAAGACATATTAGAGTTGATCCGAAGGTCATTTGTAATATAATGACTTCTTTCAAACTATTTTGTTGATCAGTGTTTTTGCAAAAATACTCAGTTTGAACATTTGAATTCACAACACACATATCTTCAACTTGAAATTTGAAAACTTTACTTTCAAAAAAGGAAATGTCGAACAGAATGTATCATCAAACATGTTAGACCGTTTATAGGTTTTGAGTCTTTATGATATGTTCATATTTATAACTGATTACACAACTTTTATTTTGTTGCAATACTAAAGCTTTTCTGCCTCAGGAATAGATAACCTTAGCTGTAATTCACAAAATGATTAGGAATGTGTGATCAGCTATGCTCTTCACCATCGTACATTATTTTTTGCAGTTGTAACTGTTATGGATTCGAGCGTCTCTGATGAGTCTTTTGTAGACGTAATGTGCGTCTGTAACACGTACACAATGTTTCTACTGTTATCTATAAAATTAATAATGGAAATGGGGAAAGTGCCGAGAGACAAAAACCCAACAGAGCAGACAACAGCAGAAGGTCACCAACAGGTCTTCAATGCAACGTGAAATTCCCGCACCCAGAGGCGTCCTTCAGCTGGCCCCTAAACAAATATATACTAGTTCAGTGATAATGAACGCCATACTAAACTCCAAATTGTACACAAGAAGCTAAAAGTTAAAACAAAAATACAAGACTAACGAAGGCCAGAGGCTCCTGACTTGGGGTAGGCGCTAAAATGCAGCGGGGTTAATTATGTTTGTGAGATCTCAACCTTCCCGCTATACCTCTAGCCAATGCGGAAAAGCAAACGTATAACAATACGCACATTAAAATTCAGTTCAAGATAATTCCGAGTCTGATGTCAGAAGATGTACCCAAAGAAAATAAACAAAATGACAATAATACATAATAAACATCAGACTACAAGCAGTTAACTGACACGCCAGCTCCAGACTTCAATTAAACTGATTGGAAAAATATGTCTTCATCATATGAATATCAGGCACAGTCCCCCCGTGAGGGGTTTAGAATCATAACATATATGACAAGGACATAACCCGTGTAATGTCAACAACTCGTTTTTCAATGAATGTGTTTAGTTCCGATGCAAAGCCCTATAAGTGAATCAATACTAACACCAAACTATGCAATCGTTAATGACCTGACAACAGTATCATAACTATATCCCTTCTTTTAATACGTCTATTTAAAGGTTGTGTTAGCTTCTTAGGTGAATATTGACATTTGTGTGCGTTATAAAGAATATTTCCATAAAATATTGGATGTGAAATACTGAACGTATAAGAAGTCTGCATGTTGAGCTATATTTATGAATGATGTCCTTATACCGATGATAAATTTTAGTAAATGTTTTGACTAGTTTGTGATATCGAAAACCCTGGTGTAATAATTTTTCAGAAATATATAAATTTCTCTCGTTAAAATCTAAAACATTGCTACATACACGAGCGAATCGTACAAGTTGAGATATATAAACACCGTTAGATGGTGACAACGGAACGTCACCATCTAAAAATAGATAATTAACGATAGGAAATGAGAAATCACCTCTTTTATCATAAATTTAAGTATTAAGCTTTCCGTTAATGATATAGATATCAAGATCGAGGAAAGGGCAGTGGTCATTGTTAATATTAGCTTTATTTAAAGTAAGTTCAACAAGATACATTTCTTTAGTGTACATACTGAAGTCGATTTATTGAGAGCCAAAATATCATCCAAATATCTTAAAGTATCATTAAATTTGTGTATCAGATGTTGTTTCGATGGGTCTTTGCTGATTTGCGTTGAGTTTTTTGGAACGTAAATGAAGGAGATGAATCTCGTAAAATGTCTGTTATGTACCATTTCTATAATGCAAGCTGATTAATTTGAAGACGACAATATGTGATTGTCACATATTAAAAACAAGAATGTGTCCAAAGTACACTTGCATGCTCATTTTCCATGTTCAATGGACCATGAAATTGGGTAAACAATCTAATTTGGCCTTTACAGTAAAAAGATCAACTAATAAGGAACATGTGTACTAAGTTTCAAGTTGATTGGACTTTAACTTCATCAAAAACTACCTTGACCTAAAACTTTAACCTGAAACTCACACTTTTAATTTCTATGTTCAGTGGACCATGAAAATGGGGTCAAAAGTCTAATTTGGTTTAAAAATATGAAAGATCATATCATAAGAAACATGTGTACTAAGTTTCAAGTTGATTGGACTTCAGCTTCATCAAAAACTACATTGACCAAAAACTTTAACCTGAAACTCACACTTTTAATTTTCACTGGACCATGAAAATGGTGTCAAAAGTCTAATTTAACCTGAAGTGGGACGAACGGACGGACGCACAGACGGACGCATGGACGAACGGAGCCACAGACCAGAAAACATAATGCCCCTCTACTATCGTAGGTTTGGCATAAACATGCATTGTCTAAAAAAAAAAAGCACTGCGATATTCGATCTTATACCAAATTGGTTGTGCAATTCGTGCTCTTGTACTATATAACCAAGGGGAAATATTCAAAGAGAGTTAAGAAAATAAATATAACGCTTGCCTCGAGGTAATTCAATGTCTTCTTATATTTTTTGGCGGAAAAAACATGTCCCTCATTTTTTTGGTATCCCTTTTCTGCTAGTTCATAAGGTGTTGTTCCCTGAAATATAATCGGATGTTGTATACTTAGCTATGTTTACTTTACAATGGTAGTCTAAACAAATAGTATAAATCAAAGAGAACTATCTGCTTGGTTGACGAGGACACTTATTCATCTGTTCATACACATACGATATATAATGAATTAGCTATGGGAAACATTTTTTGGACGAGAGCATTCTTTCATCTGGTCATACAAAAAGACTTTGAAAATAGTATTAGTTAGCTATGCCAATAGTTGCTTTTCAAATTATTGGATGTGTAGCAGAAGGAATAACACATATTAATTTAGGGGTAATTTCCAACGGTCTATTTAAACAAAACAAAACATTGTAAGTCTATATGTATTTGCAAAGAGAGCAAACTCGAATTGCAAAGTGTTGTTTACAGGCGATCATTTTTGGTTCCTTGTTTAGTGACAACAGATAAATTAATACCTTGAAATTTTATTTTTCTATTCTTATTTTTTATTATATAATATCCGTTCCCTTTTACAGTTAATAATTAACACAAAAATTCATACTGATTTTTAAACTATCTTTTGTGTACTATCAAACAAATGTAACTAATTCATTCTTTTGTATTTCAGTCTGTAGAACTAATTAAACAGTAAGAAATCAAACCGATATGAAATCTACTTAATAACATATCGTTAACTAACGATTGCCATAAAGCATATGTCAATTTTGAAATATCTATTTTTGAGAGTAATCACTTCTGTTGATTACAGATGAAAAACGAGATGTTAATACATTAAATTGGTGGATATGTTTCATTTTCAACTATCGATACTTGTAGTTCATACAATCGTATCAAGTGATAGCATGTTTCAATCTTTTTCAATCAAACAGTCCTTGGATAAATGCATTATATTTCGGTATTGTGATTGGTCTTCCGTGTTCACTACATACAAGAATGCAACGTTTAAAAACAAGATTGTTTTATTTTTCGGCTGCTGTTATGATTAAAGGTGGCTGTCCATTGATATGCATTGATATGCATTAGTCTTATATGGGGATACTATACATGTGAGTTCAGTTCCCTTGTATGGAAACACAAATAATCCCTTATAGTTTGCCTAATAGTAGATTGACATTCTAGGCACTATCAAATATTGCAGAAAAATAGTATCAAAGGAAATCCAATTGCTAATGAATAATTTGAACTGTCATTGAGCAGTATAACATAATGCAATCGAAACTATATGGGTAGGCAAACAAAAGTTCTGCTACTTTGCTTATGATCCTTGTTAATAATTGCACGAACAGTGTAAACAAAATATTTAGAACGGTTTACCTTTTTATTTCGAGCAGAAACATTGGCTCCAGCACTAAGCAACATTTTTATTACGGATTCTTTTCCTTGACTCGCTGCTTCATGTAAAGGTGAATCACCCTAACGAATGAATATATATATTATATATTTATATATATATATAAATATATAAAGTTTAGCTGACCAATTGCACTCTAAAGCAATATTATTAGGATTAATACAGTTGTTTGTTTTGTCCATGTAACATGCTAATGAGAAATAATTATTCAGTACTGTAATAGTATACATATATGTTTTCAATATGAAAATAAGAAGAAGTTAGACGACAACATCCCAAATGATGTCAATGACTCCAAACATCATATATATTGACGTTTCCGTCTATGTAAATGTGTTTTTCAAACACGTAGACACACACACGCCTTGTCGCCAAAGCAAGTTTTTGAAAGAATCCCGCAAATAATTTTCTGTCATTCATACTTAAATATCAAAGACGTATGAAGAGACCAAGATATTTCAAATCCTTAAATATGTGATGACAATGATATGTGCACAACCGCAATATTTTGACCTTCACCTAGCATTTTACAACGGTAGTAGGTTGAAAACAAACCTAAATTGAGAATGGAAATGTGAAATGTGTAAAAGAGACAACAACCCGATCAAAAAGCAAACAAAGTTATATTATATTCCAGAACTCGTGTGTACGGTTATAGTGTACTTCACTTTTAATTTTAGTTGCTACTGCTTGCAAGAAATCTATGGAATCAAGCATTTTTAGCGAGAAAGGTAAAGACACGGCTGCAGGTGTCATCCTGTGTGAGGTGATCGCAAATATATATGTCACTGATTCTCATAAATAACTATTGCTGGCATCGTCATATCTACCCTTTTTTATTGCATTGCAGTAAATATATACTTATATTATGCCGATGATAAGGCGTAAAAGTTTTCAAAGGTAGACAACTGTATTAAAAAATACTAAAGGCAAATTCACTCAGAAATCAACCAAACTAACTGTTCCATTGCAAAATAAATCTCGAAAAATATTACAAATATTACAAAACGCACAACATAGTAAACTAAGGAATAACTAAGAAATGATCAACAGGAGCCCCAACGAAACACGAGGCATTCAAGAGCCTGAATCACCTTATATCTTGTTGCTTATATCTTTCGTCAATGAGTATATTTGCTTCCTAATATATATAATTATGTGGCGTAAAAATTCAATTTAAATGTTCATTGTACCTTTCTTACTTTTACTTCAAAAGCAAATACTTGCATTTTACCCATTTGTTCCATTATAGCCATAGTGTCTATGTTTCTTGACGTAGAAGGACATACAATACAAAATGTATACTAAATGCATATGAGAAGATTTGTTAGAGTTAAAAACATGAACAACTTTAGTAAAATTGTCCTTTAAGGGCAACTCCTTAATGGGGTCAATTGACAATTTTGCTCATTATACTTTTTTATAGATTTGAATATGTTGAACATTTGTGTTGTTTACATTTTATCTTTATCCTCAATAATATCCAAGATAACCAAAAATGTAAAATTTCTTTAAAATAGGCAATTGAGTGGCACCAACTCAATAATGGGGTGTTCAGTTTGTCTAAAGATGTCAGGGCTGATAAATTTAAACCTTTTGAAAATTTGTACTCCCCTTCAGATTTGTCTTAATGCTCTAGATTTGAGATATAAGCCAAACATTGCATTTGACCCCTATGATAAATGTTAAGCCTTGGCGGCCATGTTTGACTATGAATCAAAACTTCGGATACAATGATAAACTAGATAGCCAAAGCAGCATTTGGTTAAAGTGTAAAGGTATTTGGCCCAATAGTTTCAGAGAAGAAGATTTTTCTTAACGTTTACAACGAAAGGCGACATACGACGACAGACAACGACGACAGATGACGACATAAGCCAAGTGATGAACATTGTTGGACGTTAATATAATAGCAAAATGACGTAACTTATAGTTTAAATAATAGTTTTGCTAGACTTTTATAATTGTGAGATGCGTCACATATTTTGGAATAATCAAAGTATTGAACAAATGTTATTTAACATTACAATTCTGCAATGAATGTTGTACAGTAGTACATGTTGCATGTTTTAGGAAGCGTGTATGAATTCCTTATTGTTTAGACTAAGCAGCGTAGTATGAATGGATGAAGTTTAATACAGTCTTTGTCCTATTTTAAACAGTTCTACGTCATGCATACTCACATTAATATCTACACTGTTAACATCGGCTCTATTTTGAATTAAAATTTCAATTACTTTTTGATTGTTGATCACATGCAGTGGAGTTTGACCCTGTTAAAAGATATAATAATAAACATCTGCGATTAGAGAAAACGTTTCCAGTACTAATATATTCGTTGGAAAGAGTTGTATCTTTTGGATTTAGTGCAATGGTAAAACAAGATCACTTCACACCTGCCTTAAATGATGTTTGTATAATAAAACATTTGGTACAACTTCAGTTTATTCTAACTTCTGGAAAACATCTTGTTTGCCTCTTGTAACATAAACAGTGATCATGCAACCGTCCATTCTTGTTTTAATTTTAAAATGTTCGCGAGTGATTGTTTTACTCTAAGTAAAGACCTGTATCATAATACATATAATAACATAACTTGTAATACAGGAGACAAATACGTCATACGGTCGGACTATTTTAACAGTACGCACTTTTGGTGAAGTAGATATACGCCTGTATCGAACAAATACTTTGACGCTTAAAACATTTATCGTTAGACTTCTTAAGAAAGTTATTATATTTTCAAAACATAAAATTGTTTAAAGTGGCGGGTATCTTAAAATATAGACATTAAACCACACAACTGTATGCCTTGTTAGTTGGAATATTGTAGGTCATCTATATGTGTTCAACTAATTCCTGCCTAAAACAGATAACAATAACAGGTACACTGATACAAAAACGGCTTGTATAAGTGTGAAATACATTTACGGATTTTGAGGTACGAACATTTTTGAAAGTTTTTTAAAATATGTCAATTCATTGTTGAATTACTGAACTCATGTCATGTACTCTATGATTAAAATATGACATTTGCATAGCAATTTCGGTTCGCTTAATTTCGTAGACTAGTCACATAGTGAACATTCGTTCAAACGAATCTATAATAAAACGACAGATAGTTGCTTACTATGTATTATGTAATACTCACATTGAAATCTATACTGTTGACATCGGCTCCATTCTGAATTAAAATTTGAGCAACGTCTTTGTATGTTGCCAAATGAAGTGGTGTTTGATTCTGTTTTGAAAGAAAACAGTGTATGTAGAGAAGTAAAGCAGTACGATTTGTGTTGATGAATAATGCACACCAATTTGTATTTAAGAAAATGTCACAATTATCTTTAACTGTGGTCCTCTTTTGAAATCTTTAGGGGTAACTAGTGGTGTCTTAACGTCATACCACATCTTCTGTTTTATGATACATAAGATTTAACATAACATAAAAGCGTTTGATGTGGCAGTTATCTTATATAAAAACAGCTTGAAGCACACTAGTTTATCAGCATTTTGTCATTATATGTACTTAGGTATATTTGTGACAATTCTGTTATGTGCATTTTATTGAAACGTTCATGTAAACTCAGTTTTTGCTTTTTTTATGCAAGGGACCATACTATAAATCAACGTTTTATACATCTGTGCTGACCTATTTAGCTCTCAGTTAGATTTACACAGTCATGCATACTCACATTGATGTCTCTACTATTAACATCGGCTCCATATCGAATTAAAAGTTCAGCATCTTCCTTGTACTTGACCACATGGAGTGGAGTTTGATTCTGTCATATATAAAACATGAATTCAGATATTTACATTTACCTGATTGAAATATTTGATTTGTTATTGGATAATAGACATGCTACTCCCAATAACAAATCAGATGATGTTGAGTTTATCTGAATTAAGGATCAGGTAGTAACAAACACGTGTTTAAATGTTTGATGATTTTGTTTACACGTTTTAATTTGTTATTCTCAAGTAAACTCAGTACAAGAAACCAACCTTTTCGCGTTAACTTTTGTAGTAATCTATAAATAGACAATACATCTTTTCATTTTGGTCAAAAGACTTTAGTCAGACACATTTTACTATTATTAAAAAGTTTTAATCGATTTGTGTGAAATTTTATCTTTGATTCCAAAAATAACGTTTCGAATTATTGTACTGATTTTCCTAATTCATATGTTACCAAAAGAACAATGCATAACATGTACATTTGTAACATGAGGGAAAGATATCGACTATAAACAACTTTTTTTTTTGAAATATTCAGTCCTAGATAAACTACGATTAAACCAAGTACTGTGCAATGTTTGTACATGAACATGTAAACAAGATTTAATTTAACTTTTTACGACAGCTTATGACTTAAACTGTTAAATGACTGGACATGTCACAGCTTCTTTTTTAGGACACAAAATCACTTTGAAAACATGTATTACTAATTACAATTTCATTTTTAAATGTTATACATCAGACCAGTTAGAGACAGAAAATGTATTATTTTTTTCAAGACGGATGCTAACTTCAGCAAATAAAAGGAATTTCAGCTTTCTTTATAAGTGACTTTAGAAATTCCATTTTTTAATTTATAGATTTAGTGTCCAATTCATATACTAAACATCAGTTTTAGATATATGATTTATTTATTTTGTGTGGCAGTTGATTGATTTCAACATATTAGGGGAATTTCAGCTTACTTCTGAAGTGACTATAGAATTTTTTCTCTTACATTGAAAAATTGAAGGTCGAATTTTATACATCAAACCAGTGTTAGACAGAACATGTATTAATGTTATGTAACGGGTGATAAAATTCAACAAATTTAAGGAATTACAGCTAACTTTATTAGTGACGATAACATTCTAATTTTAAAGGAGTAGGGGCAATAAGGCCCCTATTTGGCCCAAAAATTACTATTAATTTAAAAGTTATCATACATATTCTTAAGTCACTGAAAACTTGACTAAGATACAAGGTATTCAAAAAATCAAAACAAATTTGACGTTGAACAAGTTACCATGGCAACAAATCATGACTTAATTTGCATATTTTGTAAAATTTCCTGACTTTCCTTGTTTATGTAAAGTATATTTTAGATTGAAAAAAGTATGTGCGCACCAAAAAAACAACTTTATATTTGGTGAGATTATTTCAATAGTTATAATAAAGCTTCTGTTAAATTATTTTGTTGTTTCGTGGCTGCGCACGATGTTTTCACAATGGATATAAAGATAGAAAACTGCATAAATTCTGTATTTTTTATTGTTTTTGTGAAAACAGTACATATGATGACGTAATTGTGACGTCATCATATAAAAATCTTGATGATTTTCATTTATATTTCTTGACCCTATGCCTTTCGAAATAGTATGTGCCTATTTGGAATAATTATCAAACAATTAATTTTCTTTGGCTTAAACCAGGCCTTAATGCCCCTACCCTAGATTAAGGATCATATTATATACAACACATCATTTTAGACAGAAAATGTATCATTTTTAATGGCCGTTGATAAATTTCAATATATTAAGGGAATTTCAGCTAAGTTCATAAGTGACCATATAATTTTTACTCTTATATCAAAATATGATGGTCAAATTTTATACATCAGACCAGTTTTAGACAGAAAAGGTACTATGTTTAGGTGACGAATGATAAAATTCAACAAATTAAAGGAATGTCAGCTAACTTTATTAGTGAAGATACAAATTCTACTCTTAAATTAATAGATTTAGGGTCATATAATTTACAACACATAAGTTTTAGACAGATTATGTGTTATGTTTGTATTGCGGTTTATAAATTTCAGTACATTCATATATTTTCAGCTTACTGTAAAGGTGACCATAGCATTTGTACTCTTATATTGAAAGATTTGTGGTAAAAAGATATAAATAGTTATCAAAGGTACCAGGATTATAATTTAATACGCCAGACGCGCGTTTCGTCTACATAGGACTCATCAGTCACGCTCATTTCAAAATATGTATAAAGACAAACAAGTACAAAGTTGAAGAGCATTAAGGATCCAAAATTTCCCAAAAGTTGTGCCAAATACGGCTAAGGTAATCTATGCCTGGGATAAAGAAAATCCTTAGTTTTTCGAAAAATTCAAAGTTTTGTTAACAGGAAATTTATAAAAATGACCACATTATTGATATTCATGTCAACACCGAAGTGATGACTACTGTACTGGTGATACCCTCGGGGATGAAACGTCCACCAGCAGTGGCATCGACCCAGTGGTGTACGCCAGACGCGCGTTTCGTCTACATAAGACTCATCAGTGACGCTCATATCAACATGAATTTCAACATATTAAGTGAATCTCATTACACTTTACCGATGACCATAGCATTTTTACTCTTATAATGAAATATTGATGGTCAAATTTCATACATCAGACCAGTTTTAGACAGAAAATGTATTAGTCTGTGGCGGATGATAAAATTCAGCAAATTAAACAAATTTCAGCTTACTTTTTAAGTGAGGATATAAATTCTACTCTTAAATTTAAAGATGAGGCGTCAAATAATATACAACACATCTGTTTAGGTGCATTATGTTTTCTTTTATTGCAGTTGATAAATTTCAACATGTTAGAGGTAAAACTATGCAAAAACAAAATCTTATGTCACGATATATATTTTAGTCTAATTTTAAAGGTAAAATATTGTACATCACACCATTTTAACGATAAAACTATTTATTTTCCGTAGTGGTACATTTATTTCAACAAAATTAGAGACAATAACAATCAAACCCAAGGAGTAAACAAAGACTCACAAAACCAAAGGACATTTAAATCAATAGTTATAAATGATAATTAAGAAACAACACGAACTCCACTAAAAACCGGGAATGAAATCAGGTGCTCCGAAAGGGTAAGCATTTCCTGCACCGTATACGGCACCCGTCGTGGTATTTTTTTGCTCAGTCCGGTAATGATTGAAGGTTATCATGACTGAGGAAGAATATGAGATATGATTTCTGCCACACTTTTGTCATACTGGCCAATCAGCTTATGATGGCGACCGTTTTATTTAATTAAAATGTGATTAAACAGTTTTATTTAGATTATCTAATTGGGTGTGTTGATCTGCCTCGATTTTTAGATAAACCCGTTGTTCGTCGGTGAAAACATAGTTCCACCGAGTAGAATGTATATTTTGAACAAAGATGCCAGTGATTTGAGCTATTGCTCCAATTGTGGGGTTCGTGTTGTTTATTCTTTAGTTTTCTATGTTGTGTTGTGTGTGCTGTTGTTTGTTTGTCTTTTTCATTTTTAGCCATGGCGTTGTAAGTTTGTTTTAGATTATGAGTTTGACTGTCCCTTTGATATCTTTCGTCCCTCTTTTATGGAAATGTAATTTACTTTAATTCGCTGAAGAAATGACACATACAATACGAAACGCCGCGTTAACTTTTGTCGCCCGTCCACAGGTAATGCTTGGTCTGCACCCAACTGTATTATCAGTTGATGGTACTACACCATTAATGCTATACTTATATTAGTATTTCAAGCAAGTGACAAATCTACGACGGATGCATCCATTTGACTGAAAACACATCTTATATTCATAACTACTCTAGATATCATCACAATAATGTCAAATCTGCAAATTTCCAGAGGCAAATTGTATTTCTTCTCTTGTCGGTATTCTTACTTGTTCTTTTTTGATATCGAAAAAACACCAACTGAACCGCTCTAGATCACTCGAACCCTTTGTTTGAATAAAATAATTCAGGTTTCAGAGCCTACTGTTAACTTTTCTTGTTACGAAAATTTAAGGTTGTAACACAGTACAACCTATATTAAGCATGAAGATAAACTTGACTGCAGATTAGCTCAATATCTATCTTAAAGGATCGTCACAGCAATAATTATTTTGATACTTATATACATGTCTCAGTAGTATGTGAAAAAAAGAAATAAAATTTAAAATAGCATGTCATATTCAAAATATAAGTTATAACTTTTAACCTTCTTTTTTTGAGCTGACAAATCGGCCCCCAGGGTAAGTAAAGCTATCACAGATCTTGTGTCTCCCAAAATCACTGCTTTATGTAAAGCCGAATCACCCTAAAACACAAATAAATAGATTTACAAATCTAAAAATTTTCATTTTCATCCAGACTTGACATGATTATCATTTTAATGAATAATTTATTATAATATTATTTCAAATACAAGCATAAGCTAGAATTGATTATAAGAGGTATAAATAAATGCAGAGCATTGAACACCAATCACATTTATGACAAGTTGTGTCATTGAGGTATTTTTAAGATCAGAAATGTATACATCGTCGTATACATGTACGTATAATATGGTGTTTTTGGCTAGAATTTGATTTTTGTCCGTTAATTTTGCTTTTTGTCCAACTCGTTTGCTGTTTGTCTGATGCTTATGTCCGTTTTTATTTTGTCCTATAATTTAGATTTTTGTCCGCACTTCTGGTTTTTGTCCGTTGCTTTCTGTCAGTTTTTTTTATTTAAGTCCGAAACTGTTGCCGTTTGTTCGTTGCTTGCATTGGTCCGTTATGCTGTTTCTCTGACCCCTTTTCTTTTTGTCAGTTGCTCATTGTTTTGATTTGTTGTTTGTCCGATGATTCAGCTTGACGTTCATTTAAAACATGTGCATATGTTGTAGGTTCCGTTTGAGTTTCGAACCTCAATGACATATTTGAAAAAAATGGAAACGTTTTTTTACTACTCTGGTCAATTTGTTCTGATTTTACCGCTAATAAAACGAAATAAGTTTAAATATTACCTTACACATCGGTAAAAAATAAGTATTCGCAAATATTTAGACAATCGTTAAAATGAGGACTATTTTCTTTGAATACTTAGTGATTGCTTTTACGTGGACACATTTGTTAAGTTTTCTGCTTTAATTAGTATATGATTTACATATATTACATTATTGTAGTGAAACGTCGCATTACTATCTACCCATGACAATTTTGCGACTTTATTAAAGCCTTGCCTCCTAGGTCTTGATCTAGCTACTTTTAGTTGATAAGCAATTTTTAATGTAACGTTTCAGAGTAATAAAAGAAAGAGCAACAGACAAACAATAATATACTAAAAGCATCATATAAAACTGGAGACTTAGCAACACGAACCCAATCAAACACTTGGAGTGACACCAGGTGCTCCGGAAGGGTAGGCTTATCCTGATCCACTTGTTGCACCCGCCGTGCTGCTCACGGTTGAGAGAAATCAAGTCCGGGATTCAAAATAAAACACTTGGAAACGCATTACCTATAATAGTATAACAAAGGAACAACAGGAACACTGAAGTGCAACAAAACAGACACCAAAATAAATAGAAACAAACTATAAGATAAAAAAAAACCTGCCACATTCCTCACCTGGTACAGGACATTTTAAGAACAAATGGTGGGTTTAACCTGGTTTTATGGATAGGCATACCTGCGGCTATTATGTCAATGTTAAAACATATCGCTATCGAGAGAGAAATACAGCATCAAATACACGCAAAAACACTCATAACAGAGAAACGCACAAACTAATAATATAAATGTCGGCACAACAACTTACATCTTCCATCAATGACAGACATCACTAACAGTGAGATAATTACGTAACGCATACGTATTCTTCAACTTCACATAATTATTTTCGAATCACTAGTTAAAACAATTTCCACGACAATGATGCTACTGAAAGGCTATTTTAAAATCAAGTTGGACTACAATCGATACGACAAAACACATTAAATCCAGAAACAACAACAATGAATTCATGAATGCTTGATTTATAAAATACCACTGACACTAGGTATCGCATTGCGCATTTGATATAAAAGTCATATATAGAGTTAAAAACAGGATATGTGGTAAATATGTTATTTGTTTGGACAAAGAACATATCGTTTTGATCTACCAATTCGTGATGGTGACCTTTAAATGTATGGAGTGTTTCCTTTATCATCTTTCCTCCTTGCAAATCAGCTTCTATATACAATGCGTATAGTGTGAACATGCACGATTGTGATATATCAGTTGAGATAATTAATCACCATACAACAGTGCAGTGGGTTTTTTGTACTGCTGAGAAATGGGAAATAATAAAATAGGAAAGTTGACAGCATTAGTGTGAAGTCGTTCATCTGTGTCAATATTGTAGAAATGATCCAGATATGAAGCAGTCAGTCTTGTACCATTAGTATCCTTAATCTCAAGCTAACTGTGATATATAAGACACAAGTACTGACTGAAATAGAATGTCGCATAATCCTTCGAGTAGTTGGATGTTAGTGAAGTGTTGAAGTGTGAAAAATCAATTATTCTACAAAAGCCACTGCACCTTTGCATTTTCGGTTACATGATCCTTAAAAGAAAAACCAATTTGATTCGAACGCCCCGGGTGACAAGAGGAAATAATGTCTTACAACAATACAAATTTGGTGATAAGAGCGTGATTGATTGTGAGCCCCGGTTGTCGTAATAATATCTGATAATCAGGTGTGTACAGTTATGACAAATATTCCAAACTGATATATGTATGCTTAAGTTCTGAATTTTTTTTTCAATATCTAAACATGAACTGGGAGTCACTCAACACAGTTAGCAGATCTAGGCACTGTTACTTACCTCTAACTCTCCCATGTGGTCATTTGACTTGTAGGTTCTTTCAAGAAAAAATAACGGTTTCCTTCCCTATGTATATATAATTATAAAGAACCAGCGTTATTATTTTTTCAATTTGTAAAAAAAATTAAAAAACGAAAGGTTCGTCTGGCGTACTAAATCATAATCCTGGCACCTTTGATAACTTTTTTACACCACTGGGTCGATGCCACTGCTGGTGGAGATTTTTTTTACCGAGAGTATCACGTGTCCAGTAGTCAGCACTCCAATGAATATGAATTAAATGGTAATTTTCATAAATTTCCTGTTTACCAAACGTTGGATTTTTCGATAAAAACTAAGGATTTTTTAACCAGGAGTAGATTATCTTAGCCGTATTTGGCACAACGTTTTGGAATTATGGATCATCAATGCTCTTTAACCTTGTTCTTGTTTGGCTTTTTAAATGTGTTGTTATGAGCGTCACTGATGAGTCTTATGTAGACGAAACGCGCGTCTGGCGTATTAAATCCTTTGTTATATAATGTTTGTATTACTTACATTATTATCAGTAGCATTGACTTCAGCGTTATTCCTAATCAAAACATCTATGACTTCCACTTGTCCATGTGCTGCTGCCTTGTGAAGAGGGGTCAATCCCTTTATTGAAAAAAAACATACTATAGCAGTGAATAATGGTACATTACATTAAACACTATATCAATCGCTATTTTCTTCCATTTCGAGTTAAATAGCCCATAAACAATCAAATCCCATAACTTTCAGCTGCAGATTTCCTTTACTTTCTTTCCAAAAATGTTGAAAAAATTGCTTTAAAATGACACACTTCTGATCGAAAAGAATGCATGCAGTTATCAAAAAGAAAGGAAATGTCGTTTCTGTTAATTGAAAGGCGGATAGAAAAGTTACCCTTCGCATCTTGTATAATGGGATATAAATATCATGGTTTATGTTGCTTCGTATCCCATTTTCATGGGTAGTAACCTTGTCAAATCCAGGATCGTTTGGTTGAGGTGTTTCTCATAGTTTGGATAATTTTGACATGACGGTGTTAAGTGATTATTTGTATGACAATCAATGGCAAAATGTAAACATTGGGGTATTTTAAAAAAGGAACTTCTGACCATAAATTCATGCTGGTAAGTATCTTAGTATATAGGTAATATGTTTGTACATCAAAATTTGCATCATATAGATGATAATTCAACACAGAATAATGCTGGCGTATGTCAAAATTTAAAAGTTGCTGTTTGGTCTCTCATGCATAAAAAGCATTAATTGAGTTTGGCTTTTAACTGGCTTTCAGTAAATGCGAGTAATTTCAAATCGCTCTTTCGTGATAATTTGACCTGTAGATATAACTTGTAATGTTTCTTCTTTGTTACGTTATGTTTACTTATGGAACGCCTTAACTGTTTTGTCGGTTTGTCTTTTCATCCTGTCATTCCGTCTTTATTGTATGTGTAACTTCAATTATTTCCCGACATTGCATCTCTGTGTTATGTCAAATTAATTGTGTGTTTGGTCAAACACAATTATTTGATATGTCATTGCTACGGGTTTTTTTTTGTCCAATATGTACATTGAGTTGTATCTGCTGTATTATCTGGGGATACCTCTTTACGTTAAGAATAACCATCTTTGGTTTCTTTCACATTACTCTATGTTGTGTATATCCTTCCTTTAAATAATTTCGTAAATAATAGCGTCCTATCTCAAATGTTAGGTAAATGTTCTTAACTTTTTGTTATGATACATCTTTGTTTTGTGAAAACCTCATTATAATCTATTGGCTGTATGTTGTGTTAATACATATATAATTTAATTTTGGATGTAACGCATCTGTTGATTAAGCTAAGTCCTCCATGCGTCGCTAGCGCTACTGACATGATATATTTTTTCTACAAACTTGAGTCAGTTTATTTTCTTTTTATACATCAGAAATTATAAACATCTAAATGATAGAGTTTTAAATCAGTGAGGAAAATCTGACCTTCTATAGACTTTGTCATTCTTTTTTCTTTTTGCGTATTATTTACCTTAACCTCTTCATATGTTTAGGAAACACATATACGTGGCTTTATATGATTGCATATGGTTATTTCGTTACATAAATGTGCAATATTTTGAGACTTTGTTGGTATTTTACCGAAAATGTGTCCTTCTTTTCTTCATAATTAATAGCTTACAAGTTTGTCAGGAGCAATAATATAAAGAAAAAACCACAAAACACATTAAATATATATACTATAAACTGTTACGGCGTTCCATAAATTAACATAAAATAACCCAAAATTACAAATTATATCAACCATGCCAACAGGTCAACTTATCACGAAAGTGCGATTAGAGAGTATTCGCAGTTACTGAATGCTAATACAAAGCCAAAATAAATTAGAATAAAAAAGCATGCATCTGAGACTGAAATTAACTTAAACACATTATGTTTATACATGTTATAATTTACTCAATAGGAATAGCGTTTCACGTAACATTCTAAGTGTTTTTTTATTGTAAACATTTTTCATCACAGAATTACCATTAATTGTAAATTAATGTATGATATTGAACTTATTATTATATCATGTATATGTTGAGATGAATAGGCTGAAGTATTTAATTTTAAATCTGGAGTCGACGCCTTTAACATCTCTATGCTATGTATTGATCAGAATGTTAAAAATGTTGAAAAAAGAAAATTCTAAGAATAACATTAGTTAGTTAGAAGCAAAAAAAATATCAATGCTGATGGTTGCAAACACTACACATCGGTCAGTTTCCAAAATTTTCTAAACACAATTTTTTTTCTTTGTATGGACAAATTGTTTTTTTCAAATATTTATTGCAATGTATCCCTTTGGTTATCTTCTGGACTGTATCAGTTTATAATTATTTAAGGTCAAGAAGTGATAATTTGGATTTAAGAGGTCTGACAACGAAGTTACCCCCGACCCGATGATATTATTTTTCAAATTAAAAACTAGAGAGTAGAGGCGTTCATTCCTAGATTAGTTTTACCTCATGTTTGCAAAATACCTTCTTCCATTGATCTGATCATTGATAAGATTTTAAAAGATTCCTAGCCTTTTTCATTCCAAAGTTCTATATTTACCAGTTAACATATATGTAATAAAAGATTCAAAACGATGTTGTCATGTTTATCAAAATCTATTTTACGATTGCTGTTCTGGGTCTTAATATTTAATATTCTTTGCCATAGTTTATTATTTAACCTTAAATTGTATATCAAAAATTATATTAATGAAGTCATTATAATATGTCTACGACACAAAATGGTTTTACAAATTCCGAAATGTGTATATTTTTCATGTAAAAGAAAATTCAAAGGGAAGAAAATCACAGCCGATAGTCCAAACTTATTGAATATATGAATGCTCCTTTTATACATTGAAGTCTTTTGAGTTCACAACAATACATATATTTCATGACAAAATCAGTGCACATTTATATAATTTAAAGATATCACATTATCATCAGTGTTTAGATTTTTACTTAATCTTTAAAAGATGAACCAATATTTTTACTACAATCTTATTGAAAGATGAAAAATACTGACCCATTGAACTTGGTTGGTATTTTGTAAAAAAAATTGCATTGGAATTATAATTGTACAAAAAGACTTGGGATAGTTCATTTTAGACATAAAATTTAGACAATACTTTTCCCAGTCATGTCTGTCACCAGCAATTACATTGTCTGATAACAACTAGAAAAAAAAACGTGTCTTATAAATTTTGTCGATGCCACTGCTGGTGGACGTTTCATCCTTGAGGGTATCACCAGCCCAGTAGTCAACATTTTGGTGTTGACATGAATATCAATAATGTGGTCATTTTGATAAATTTCCTGTTTACAAAACCTTGAATTTTACGAAAAACTAAGGATGTTCTTATCCCAGGCATAGATTACCTTAGCCGTATTTGGAACGACTTTTTGGAATTTCGGATCCTCAATGCTCTTCAACTTTGTACTTGTTTGGCTTTATAAATATTTTGATATGAGCGTCACTGATGAGTCTTATGTAGACGAAACGCGCGTCTGGCGTACTAAATTATAATCTTGGTCCTTTGATAACTATTTACACCACTGGGTCGATGCCCCTGATGGTGGACGTTTCGTCCCCGAGGGTATCACCAGCATAGTAGTCAGCACGTCGGTGTTGACATGAATAGCAATAATGTGGTCATTTTTATAAATTTCCTGTTTACAAAATTTAGAATTTTTCGAAAAACTAAGGATTTTCTTATTCCAGGCATAGACTACTTTAGCCGTAACTGGCAAAACTTTCTGGAATTTTGATCCTTAATGCTCTTCAACTTTGTACTTTTTTGGCTTTATAAATATTTTGATATGAGCGTCACTGATGAGTCTTGTGTAGACGAAACGCGCGTCTGGCGTACTAAATTATTATCTTGGTTTCTTTGATAACTATTTACATCACTCGGTCGATGACACTGCTGGTGGACGTTTCGTCCCCGAGGGTATCACCAGCCCAGTAGTCAACATTTTGGTGTTGACATGAATATCAATAATGTGGTCATTTTTATAAATTTCCTGTTTATAAAATTTAGAATTTTACGATCAACTACGGATTTCCTTATCCCAGGCATAGACTACCTTAGCCGTAACTGGCAAAACTTTTTGGAATTTTGGATCCTTAATGCTCTTCAACTTTGTACTTGTTTGGCTTTATAAATATTTTGATATGAGCGTCACTGATGAGTCTTATGTAGACGAAACGCGCGTCTGTCGTACTAAATTATAATCATGGTACCTTTAATAACTATTTACACCACTGGGTTGATGCAGTGCTGGTGGACGTTTCGTCCCCGAGGGTATCACCAGCCCAGTAGTCAACATTTATGTGTTGACAAGAATATCAATAATGTGGTCATTTTTATAAATTTCCTGTTTACAAACCTTAGTATTTTACGAAAAACTAAGGATTTTCTTATCCCAGGCATAGTATACCTTAGCCGTATTTGGCACAACTTTTTGAAGTTTTGGATCCTCAATGCTTTTCAACTTTGTACTTGTTTGGCTTTATAAACATTTTGATATGAGCGTCACAGATGAGTATTATGTTCACCAAACACGCGTCTGGCGAACTAAATTATAATCCTGGTACCTTTGATAACTATTTCCGCTATCCACTATGGGTTATACAAATTTCAAGAATAATTGTCTCATATGCAGACCTTAACCACGAAATCAAATATTCAGGTAAATACAAGTTTTACTCAATTTAGCAAAAATCGGTATGAACGAAAATAAATGAATACCCAGAACAAAAATTCTAGGATCTATGTTTCTACTTAAATTACGGCAAAAGAATGCCAGTTTCTGTTTTGATATTTGACATTGAATGTTTTAACCTCTTTAAAATTTAAGATTTTATATTGTAAATATGTTTTAACACTGGTGAGATAAGTCAATCACACAAATTTAAACGTTTTGGGATAGCTCTTCAAACTTCATATTATTTTAGTCTCTATAAAATTTTCAACAATAAATGTAATCATCATTCCTTTGATATTTTCATTTACATTTTTGTAATTGCGATTAAAATGATATCAAACTTACACAAATTTAGGATATCATAATTTAATAATTGTACATGCCTAATTGTAAAACTAGTGCTTTGTTATACATTTTATTCATCATTGATCATTTATTGCCCTGAAAATAAAACTACTTGCAAGATAATTCTTTAAACATATATGTCAACATACTTCAATATAATAATACTTGAGGTAGTTCAAGGGTATATAACAAAATGACAGAATTGTCATAGACTTTGCCACAATGAAGATGTTACTAAGCTGTTAAAAAAAACGATAACAAGTATGGGTCACCGCGCTATTTTTAAGGTACGAGTTCAAAGGTTCACAATTGCCACAATTTGCTTAGATTGTTCATGAGACAGAATTTTGAAATAAAATAAGAGAAGATAGGGTTAATAAGATATGTTAATTAAGATTTTTTTTTACATGTATCTCTTTACATAATTAGAAAATGCAGAAACTTGGCTTTGAATATTTGAGATGGTCGTTCGGTAACAAAATGTGTGATATTTTGAGACTCTCTTTGTATTTTGCAGAAGATGTTTCCTTCTTTTCAGCATCATCAATAACTTACAGCATTGTCAGGAGCATTAACATCAGCTTTGTTTCTGATCAAGAGTTCTGTGACTTCGACATTTCCCTGTTTTGCTGCTTCGTGAAGAGGAGTAGCTCCCTGTTATTTATAGAAGTGAAAATATTTTTTTTTATTATTGATAAGAAACACATGATGAGACATATTTACAAAAAGAAGGCTAAACTTAATTAATACAGATACATTATACATACGAAAGCGTCACATGTTCCGCATGCTTCACCCACTTTGTGAAAGTATAGAAAAACAAACTAAGTCCCGACTTCCGCAGGCACAGTGACAATTTATTTGTTTCACGTGTTAAGTAATTAATGCATCCTTAGCTTTCAACATGTAAGGTATAAATGTTTCTTGTGAAAATACCACTGCAAAACGTTTCAGACGATTACAATGTGTGTAATGCATATTTTTTTTAATTATAACTAAGCCAATAAGATTCTTGTGAACTGTTAGTTACCGATCAATGATTCAGCTTAGTACTCCGTGCGTCGCTAACGCTACTGACATGATTAATTTTTCTACAAACTTGAGTCATTTTAATTTCTCTTGATACATTAGAAATTATGAACAAATAAATAATTGAGGTTTTAAATCAATCAGGCACACTTTCTTGTCTATAGATTTGATCATTACTTTGTTCATGCATCTTTTTGACATTTATCTTTTCACATGTTTAGGAAAAACATATACTTGACTTTGAACATGTTGAATATGATCGTTACACTACTTAATTGTGCAGTATTTTGAGAATCTGTTGCATAAAACAGTGTCTTCTTTTTATCATAATTTATAACTTACAACAAAATGGAAAATGAAAAAAAAAATCATTTATAAGAAACACATAATGGAATATAATCGTTATAACGAACTAAAATCAAACATCAGACAATAAATACTCCATAACAAAATACCAAAAATATCAAGCAAACTAGAGGCTCTAAAGAGCCTGTGTCGCTCACCTTGGTCTATGTGAATACTAAACAAAGGACACAGATAGATTCAAGACAAAATTGTGGTTTGGTGATGGTGATGTGTTTGTAGATCTGACTTTACTGAACATTCTTGCTGCTTACAATTATCTCTATCTATAATGAACTTGACCCAGTAGTTACAGTGGAAAATGTTAGTAAAATTTTACAAATTTTGTGAAAATTGTTAAAAAAAAATGACTATATAAAGGGCAATAACTCCTTAGGGGTCAATTGACCATTTTGGTCATGTTGACTTCTTTTTAGGTCTTACTTTGCTGTACATTATTGCTGTTTACAGTTTATCTCTATCTATAATAATATTCAAGATAATAACCAAAAACAGCAAAATTTCCTTAAAATTACCAATTCAGGGGCAGCAACCCAACAACAGGTTGTCTAATTCATTTGAAAGTTTCAGGGCAGATAGATCTTGACCCGATAATTTTTTTTACCCATGTCAGATTTGCTCTAAATGCTTTGGTTTTTGAGTTATAAGCCAAAAACTGTATTTTACCCCTATGTTCTATTTTTAGGCGTGGTGGCCATCTTGGTTAGTTGGCCGGGTCACCGGACACATTTTTTAAACTAGATACCCCAATGATGATTGTGGCCAAGTCTGAATTATTTTGGCCCAGTAGTTTCAGAGGAGAAGATTTTTGTAAAAGATTACTAAGATTTACGAAAAATGGTTAAAAATTTACTATAAAGGGCAATAACTCCTAAATTGGTCAACTGACCATTTTGGTCATGTTGACTTATTTGTAAATCTTACTTTGTTGAACATTATTGCTGTTTACAGTTTATCTCTATCTATAATAATATTCAAGATAATAACCAAAAACAGTAAAATTTCCTTAAAATTACCAATTCAGGGGCAGCAACCCAACAACAGGTTGTCCAATTCATCTGAAAATTTCAGGGCAGATAGATTTTGACCTGATGAACAATTTTACCTATGTCAGATGTGCTCTAAATGCTTTGGTTTTTGAGTTATAAGCCAAAAACTGCATTTTACCCCCATGTTCTATTTTTAGCCATGGTGGCCATCTTGGTTGGTTGACCGGGTCACCGGACACATTTTTAAAACTAGATACCCAATGATGATTGTGGCCATGTTTGGTTTAATTTGGCCCAGTAGTTTCAGAGGAGAAGATTTTTCTAAAAGATGACTTAAGATTTACAAAAAATGGTTAAAAATTGACTATAAAGGGCAATAACTCCTAAAGGGGTCAATTGACCATTTCGGTCATGTTGACTTATTTGTAAATCTTACTTTGCTGAACATTATTGCTGTTTACAGTTTATCTTTATCGATAATAATATTCAAGATAATAACCAAAAACAGCAAAATTTCCATAAAATTACATATTCAGGGGAGTAACCCAACAACAGGTTGTCTAATTCATTTGAAAGTTTCAGGGCAGATAGATCTTGACCCGATAATTTTTTTTACCCATGTCAGATTTGCTCTAAATGCTTTGGTTTTTGAGTTATAAGCCAAAAACTGTATTTTACCCCTATGTTCTATTTTTAGGCGTGGTGGCCATCTTGGTTAGTTGGCCGGGTCACCGGACACATTTTTTAAACTAGATACCCCAATGATGATTGTGGCCAAGTCTGAATTATTTTGGCCCAGTAGTTTCAGAGGAGAAGATTTTTGTAAAAGATTACTAAGATTTACGAAAAATGGTTAAAAATTTACTATAAAGGGCAATAACTCCTAAATTGGTCAACTGACCATTTTGGTCATGTTGACTTATTTGTAAATCTTACTTTGTTGAACATTATTGCTGTTTACAGTTTATCTCTATCTATAATAATATTCAAGATAATAACCAAAAACAGTAAAATTTCCTTAAAATTACCAATTCAGGGGCAGCAACCCAACAACAGGTTGTCCAATTCATCTGAAAATTTCAGGGCAGATAGATTTTGACCTGATGAACAATTTTACCTATGTCAGATGTGCTCTAAATGCTTTGGTTTTTGAGTTATAAGCCAAAAACTGCATTTTACCCCCATGTTCTATTTTTAGCCATGGTGGCCATCTTGGTTGGTTGACCGGGTCACCGGACACATTTTTAAAACTAGATACCCCAATGATGATTGTGGCCATGTTTGGTTTAATTTGGCCCAGTAGTTTCAGAGGAGAAGATTTTTCTAAAAGATGACTTAAGATTTACAAAAAATGGTTAAAAATTGACTATAAAGGGCAATAACTCCTAAAGGGGTCAATTGACCATTTCGGTCATGTTGACTTATTTGTAAATCTTACTTTGCTGAACATTATTGCTGTTTACAGTTTATCTTTATCTATAATAATATTCAAGATAATAACCAAAAACAGCAAAATTTCCATAAAATTACATATTCAGGGGGAGTAACCCAACAACGGGTTGTCTGATTCATCTGAAAATTTCAGGGCAGATAGATCTTGACCTGATAAACAATTTTACCCCATGTCAGATTTGCTCTAAATGCTTTGGTTTTTGAGTTATAAGCCAAAAACTTCATTTTACCCCTATGTTCTATTTTTAGCCATGGCGGCCATCTTGGTTAGTTGGCCGGGTCACGCCACAATTGTTTTAAACTAGATACCCCAATGATGATTGTGGCCAAGTTTGGATTAATTTGGCCCAGTAGTTTCAGAGGAGAAGATTTGTGTAAAAGTTAACGACGACGGACGACGACGGACGACGACGGACGCCGACGGACGACGGACGACGGACGCCGGACGCAAAGTGATGGGAAAAGCTCACTTGGCCCTTCGGACCAGGTGAGCTAAAAACTAACATCACGAAAATGAAAAATGCATTTACTATTTTCAGTCTTTTATCAAATCAAAAAAATAAAGCTGTAAAGTGTGCGTTACCGTAAAGGTTAAAATTTATTTATAACTTTATTTTTATTAGGGTATTATTTAGGAAAAATGTTTTGAACATATATCAGATATGAGAAAACATGTCAGAAAAAAATCCCGATAACACTGAGTATGGCTTGCGCTGCCTACCAATACTCATGCTAGAGACCTATTTAAGAAAAGCAATGTTCTAATAAATGTGTTTTGAGACTCAATTTTCTCAGACTACATGTATTTAAGTATTTGTAATATTGCACTTAACACCAAAGATATATGTTAATGACTCAGATAATCTAAACTACAACTGTAGAAATAGGTTCTTACAACTGTCACATTCAAAGCATTATTTTATTCGACCCTTTTTCGTATTCAACCTCATGTGACTTTCTATGATTTGAAGGCATTACATCTATACTATAGTTGTCTACTTTATATGGTTCATGCGTTAAATCTCCATACAATTTATATCAAACTTTCCAGAGAGGAACACGCCTATAAAAAGGTACGGTACTCGTTTAACTAAAATTCTAAGTGACGGTATGACGAACAATTTGATAAAAAAACATTAACAGTATTGTAAAATGGTTTGTGAGGAAAAACCAAACAATGCATTAATAAGTTTTGCGAACATCACTATTTTAAATACTGAAGCTCTTGCATTTTAGTCATGGTGTTGTCAGTTTACTTTCCATTTATAAGTTTGACTGTGCCTCTGGTATATGATATCCCTCTGTTCAAATCAATGAATTAGACAAAACCACAGTGTGCTTGTAGATGACACTTACAGTTACAGTGTACGGTCACTCAGAGCAAGCTTTGAAAGCGTATTTTCTTGTTCGACGTCATGAACTATTTTTTCGATGTCTTGCGAAAAATGACATGAGAAAAAAAAACATAATCAGAACAAAATCAGAATGGGTCCATTGTCAGGATTGTAAATGGAAAAAAAACAGTAAAGGCTAACACACGAACAATGTTATTGTAGTTTTTAACAAGTCCTTCTAGAGGTGCCTCGAACAAATAACTAACCAGGGAGAATGAAACGCATACATGTAAAATACTGCTTTTATCAAATGAAAGCATAATCAGGGCTTTAAAAACTGTCATTTATTCTGAACAATTATAAATTTACCAGACATTGTATACCTGGAATAAGCATGCATCAAACATCTACTTTTTAGTGTTCAATGCTTTCTTAAAAGATTGTGATTTTTTACATGAGTCGCCATGTTTTTACTCATTTTTGTTTCAAGAAGCAACACATTTCCGGTCATATCAGTGACATGATGATTAGTTACTATCAAAACAATTCCTACTTTAATACACTCTCATTTTAATCAAAGCTAATTATTGTTGGACAGATCAAATCTACTTGTGCAGATGACAGGTAAACTGTTTTGTACTGGACATTGTACAAATTGGTCGATCTATTCACAGTTATTTTTATACATTGCAGCAGGTTGCATATAACTAATCTAATCTCAAAGATTAATATTATAAGTTTGCGTCAATAAATATGATTTGATGAACAATTGAAAAAGGTTAAAAATGACAATTGTCAGAACCACGTTGTTTGAACTTGTACACGTGTGCACATTTGCGCAGGTATGACATGTTTTATGCATGCTTATTTCTTTAAAATTGATTAAAGAAAAAATCTAACTTTGGACATTTTGTAGAAGGTTTTAGTTAATCGGTATTTTATAAAAAGTCTAACTTCAAAGACTTTATACAAAAAGACAAAACATAATGAATGAGCAAGTGAAATCTGAGAATGAATTAGATAATTTGACGATTATATGGTAATGTATTAAAGATACAATTAAATTTGTATAATCTGACACACATACCTTGAGTTCAGAAAAAGCATCTTTGTTTGATATCACAGATTGAAAGAAAATAGAATAATGCTCTTCAACTTTGTACTTCTTTGGCTTTATAAATATTTTGATTTGAGCGTCACTGATGGGTCTTATGTAGACGAAACGCGCGTCTGGCGTACTTAATTATAATCCTGGTACCTTTGATAACTATATATATACCGACCAAATAATGTTAGATAATACATTCTGGAATAATCTAATGACAAAATAGACAATTTCCATTGAAATCAAAGAACAACACATAAAATCCTGACTGATAGAGTGCCTTTAATTAATGTCAAACAAAGTATGCTACTGCTACAAACTCATTCACTTCTGTATCTTAAATAAAGTAAAATTTGGCAAGAAAAAAGGGGGATGAGTTATGCGGTAGGTTGTCCTGCTTGGGTACAAAAAATAAAGAAAATAAAGATTAAAATGTGAATACAATACACGGAAGTTAGATCTAATGACTAAGACTGGGTTCCACATTCATTAGTAATATTCACTTCTGTTGTTATACAGATAACATCTCTTTTTAGCAAGTTTTGTTGGTAAACTCCTTTTAAGGAATGACTGTAATATTTTTTCTGTTTATGAAGAAATAACATAAAAAATTTGGTGCACACTGAATAACGCGCGTATTATGTCTATGGGCTCATAACAATATAACGTCAGCCAATCAAAAGAAGCGTTACATCCAAAATTAAATTATACATGTACAATACAATAAATGTCCTTGCCAACGCATACACATGTAGGTCCCTCAAGTAAGGCAGAGCTATAATGACTAGTTCTACTTTCAGGAACCCACAACATGTATGCATTTTAATTAACCAACCTCATCTAAGATTACATAGTGATCCTAATATAGGAAACTTATCATTCACGTAAAAAATCAAAATTAATAATATATCATATTTTTTTTTACAGACGATTTTAAAATTAAATTGCATTATGGTGTAATGTGTTAGGTGTATCATGTATTGACACACGGTGTATGATGTAATGTGTATGGTGTTAATTGGAAGTTATTGAGAACTTTACACCATCCAATGACTGTATAAACATTTCGAAAAAAGTGCACAGTTAAAAAAGACAATCTAAATTTAATTTATCAGAAATGTTATTCTTTAAATGCATTGGAAATCTAACCTCGGTATTTCTGACTGACACATTTGCACCTAGACGTATCAAACTTTCCACCATCACTAGCATGTTCTCCGTGTGCAGGGGCGTATTACCCTACGGAAATACAATAATAGCTATAATTTTACTTCAACACGTAGAAGACATCCAAACTGAAGCTATTGACGGAGATCTTTTAATTCTATCAACGCTTTAATTAACAACAAATGTTGCACATTGCAAATTTCACATAACATCAGATTGAAATGAAAGCACACAACAGTAATTGTTCATGTGTTTGATCTATGAACGTCTAAATAAAATGACAGAAAATCCTAGTGTGAAAAAATAGGACAAAACAAAAAATAAAGCTGAATGCTTAGTTTGAACACACTCAGAATATATATTTATAAAGATATCATGAGAAGCAGGTGAAGTTTTCTATTGCCGGCGTCACACATTGGCGTATAGACCAGCGTGCACCAAACGTACAGAGAAAATTGACAAAGTCAGTATACGTTAGTTTCTAGCAAGTGGAACGCTAAGCAATCGTTAGACACACGATGCATAAGTTTGAAGTACGTCGAAATACAAAGCTATAAGCTTGGAGAACTCTACAACTCGAGGAATTTGTTATGCAGCTTAAAGATTTTCATCAACCTCAAGCGTGTGTCTAAGTCTACGGACGTCATACATACGCTACAATTGCGTTTAAAACGTTACAGAATAAGTTTGAGACACGTTTAGGGCACGTTATATATGCTTCAAGATCGTACAACTTTAACTTAAATGTATGTTTGTGTGTTTGTTACGAACACTCCATAATAGAACGTCCATGATACGACCGGGACGCGTCTCAAATACGTTAAAAAGACTTTTTTCCTTCGTAGCGTGCATTCTATCCCCGTTAGACAAACGCCAGGTTTACGCCAAAATTCGTTATTTGAACGTTCGATAACCGCTTATGTGTGCTTCTCTCACGCCTAATACACGCGTGAAGCTCGTTGTGCACAAAATACAAATATGATTAAAAGGTTTAATGCATCCAAAATTACAAGCAAATTGGCAGCGTACATGATATTTCAGCATGCCCAGCGTACGTCGGAGCGATACGTTGATGTGTGACGCAAGTATTAGACAGCTTCTATAACGAAAAGTAAACACATGATGTTTCGACGACGACAGCGTTATAAAAGAGGGACGAAAGATACCAAAGGGGCAGTCGAACTCATAAATCTAAAACAAACCGACAACGCCATGGCTAAAAACGAAAAAGACAAACAGAAAAACAATAGTACACATGACACAACATAGAAAACTAAAGAATAAACAACACGAACCCCACCAAAAACTAGGGGTGATCCCAGGTAGGTCACATTCATGAAAGGGAAGGGGATTGTAGTTACGACGTAAGGAACATATCCGATATCATTTGTGAAACGGTTATTCCATAACGGTCAACCAACTCGTGATGGCGTTCGTAAAATTTACGAAGGGATGATTTCAACTTCACCATTTGGAACTCTTGGTTTAATAGCTTCCTTGTGAGCAGTAACCCTCTATCAAGAAAATCATGATAGGAAATGCAAGCACGGGAATATCGTATCAATTGGGAGATATATACCCCGTATGCAGGTGCTGCTGGAATGTTGCTACTTAGAAATGGAAAGTTCACAATTGGAAAGCTGAAATCATCTCTTTTGTCGTAAAGTTTAAGTTATGCCTGCAGAACCCACTAATTGAAAAAATTTAAAAACAATATAATTGTTTACTTATTTTGTCTGGGTTTTTTTCACACATCGTTGTCAACATAATGTAATTTGATATAACTCAGATAAAAGTGATATATCTAGCTAGCTATAAAACTAGGTTTTATCAAGAAGTAAGTAAATACACTTCTGGTAAACTGTTAGTTCTCGGAGAATGTATCAACCGAGTTATCTGTGCTTCATTAGCGCTACTGACATTTTATTTTATTTATCAAGAACTAATTCAATTAACTTCTGGTGAACTGACATTTTTTTTTTATAAAATAATCTATTTACTTGTTCAGGAAACTATATACAGTCCTTGGATGGTGTAAACTTCCCACAAACACCATACACCATTACACCATACACCATACACTATTACACCATACACCTTGTACCAATACACCATACACGTTACACGTTTGCACCATACACCTTACACCATACACCATTCTCCATTCTATCTACACGATCCGAAATTACCCATAATGCAATTAAATTTCAACGACTACAAAATTATTTATTTGTTTTAAAAAACGAAATTTTATCACAATATTGCAAATTAATATATAAAATTAAGACTTCCGTGATCATGGTCATGTAAACAATACAGATCAAATACATGTATTTGTAAATAAAGTACGCATAAAACTTTGCTTGTATAAATTAAGCCGTGATCTGCCTTCCTGTAGAGGCTGTGTCTACGCGTACACGCGTGGCCGAATTGGCCTCCGTTAATAAATAACGATATAGGTTTCACTGCTTTTATTATTAAGTTCTGATCGGTTTTAGAATGTAGCGTATATTTAAAAAACTTGGTTTTCAGATAAAGTCGACAAACAATGCAGAAAACGAATAGTACTAAAATCATATAAAATATTCATATATAATCATGAAAGCGATATTGGTTTACAGTTAACCGGTCAGGGCGAACTCTAAAAATCGAGTATACTCGGTTTTGCGAGTTTACGATCCCGTCGTGCAATAACTATTCATGCTTATGGCCAGCGTAATATAAATGATTATTACTTTTCTGCACCAATCAACAATACATTCATACATATCCTTTTTTATTCAATTAATTGAATTATCCACAAAAATTATAGCTTTTACATCTTATCTTCACTAAAAACTAAAACGAACGAACCTAAAATATTCCGGTAAATTTTTGCAATTTCTTTTTTTTTTCCTCCCTTAAAATGTCGAGATTGAAAACGCATTTTTGTTCCTTTAAAGTACGATACGATGTATTATTTTAAAATGAAACTTGAATTTTTTCCTCAAATTTGTGAGAAAAAAAAATCTCAATTTTTTTTAAGTAATAATCCTTATACGTTCAACATTCAAAGTTTTCGTTTGGTGTTAATAAAATGTATGTATCTTTCACTCAGTAAGGACATTGGTCCGCAGAAATTCAAGGTTGGTCAGGTTTGAGTGTTAACGTTTCTCGGACCAACATATTTTTGGTCATGCCAAGTAATCCTTGATCACAACTCTGTTGGACCTCCTACGGCATCCATTAGTTATTAAAAAGATTAGATAAAAGCACATATAAACCTATCAAATGTACCGTTTTTGAAATAAAAATATTGCCAGTGGACCACTCAAACCTCCTTTTTTGGCGCTTACAATTTTCAACCCTCGAATTAAGCTTTCCAAACTAACTAAAATTAAAAACTTGCTTTCTAACCGATCTTTTCGTGTACCGGACAGGCACCACTCGTTATTTTATAAGAAAAGCCTAGCTGCTATGGTCTAATACACATGCATGTTGTCTACTTGGGAGTTTCTGCACAAACACTTGACTCAGAATAAACATCGAATACGGCAGTGGTACTACCATTCATTTTTTTGGGCAACGGTTACCGGGTTAATACCGAGTTCAAAATATACATGAAATATCATAACTCCGAGATTTCGATCTGTTTCATGCCAAGAAATTCTTGCTCAAAACTCTAGTGGTTCTCCTACGGCACCCATTAGAATATGATTTCATTCAACAAAATAATTTGTCCTGCATGTACGTATCGCTTTAAACACGGACATATACATGTACCAAATGGTGAATATGAATCAACCTTGAAATTGCTCTGGCAAATTGTTAGCTTGTAAAGTTTTAAAAAAAAACATGTTTGGCAAAGGTGTTGGTTTTTTGGGTTTTTTTTTTTTTTTTGTCAGAGAAGTTAAAATGAAATTTACCGTTAAATGGAGTTACACTGAATCATGGAAGTAATATTGTGAATCTTCTCAATTGAAGAATGATGGATTGAACCTGGTTTTATGGCAAGCCAAACCCTCTCTCTCTTATAGGCAATGTTAAAAATACTGCTATTATATGACAATAAAATTTGTAATAATACACTATAAAAATCTTGAAATTATCTGCTGTTATTCGTATAAATAAGAAAAGAAAGTTGCGATATGATTGCCAATGCGACAATTCTCCACAAGAGACCAAAATGACACAGACATTTAACAACTATAGGTCACCGTACGGCCTTTAACAATGAGCAAAGTCCATAGTATGTTTCTTTTTATCATAATTGCAATATGATATTTTATAAGTTATCATTAGACTTCAATATGTTGAATGAGTTGACGCCGTATACTGCTAATTGTATTTTTTTATAAAACTCTGTGATGTGTACAATGGTGTAGTTTTGAGGGTATTCAACAGATTACACTCGTGTCACAGGATGTCGATGTATATCCTATAGGTGGCCATTCATGTTCAATAAACGAATGTAGGACAGAAAGTCACAGTACAAAAAGTCACAATTTAGTTTAGTTAAACAAATTTTATTTGTTCAAGTACAAATTGGATAAGACACAAAAATAAATAAAGGAATATTAAGAGAACTAAAAAAAAAAAAAAAAAATACAAAATTAATTCAACAAACGACGAAAGGGAAACATTTAACTTAGATGATGATTTGTGTGCGATCATGGTTTGCTATCTAGACAATTAGAATTCGGTTTTTAGAATATATGTCTTTGAACAAGAAAAAAATCATTTTAAAGATAGTGTTGTGTTTTTATGCCCCACCTACGATAGTAGAGGGGCATTATGTTGTCTGGTCTGTGCGTCCGTTCGTCCGTCCGTTCGTCCGTCTGTCCCGCTTCAGGTTAAAGTTTTTGGTCAAGGTAGTTTTTGATGAAGTTGAAGTCCAATCAACTTCAAACTTAGTACACATGTTCCCTATGATATGATCTTTCTAATGTTAATGCCAAATTAGAGTTTTTATCCCAATGTCACGGTCCACTGAACATAAAAGATGAAAGTGCGAGTGGGGCATTCGTGTACTGAGGACACATTCTTGTTTCTTGAACTATTATATATAAAGCAACTTTGTAATTAAAATTTATTCAATTTAAATCAATACAAAATGTCAATTATCATATATTTTGTCTCAGTCTCCATAATCACTGAAATGCACTATCCTTAATGTATTTCATAACATGGAACGATTCAGAAACATTGTTGAACATGTATTATTCTATTTTATTTAAACGTTGTTCTCATATCATTATGGTCATAAGCAAGGATATCCTAATCGATGTTGTTGATTGTGTGATTCACGGCTGAGTAGGTGTGTAATCGATGACACGTGCATGCCCGCATTATATTATGAAAATTAAAAATATCTCTCTAAGTTCGGTTTTAAATATCTAAAATATTACCTCAGGGACTCGGTCAGCAGATTTTTTATGCTTTAATTTTAATTTAATTTTTTTATATTTCTTGTCTGGACACTGGACACATTTTCATAGTAAATACTGCCCATGGACAATATATACTTATTTAAATGTGTCCTGGACACAATTTCCTATGAAAATATGTCCTTAAGTATAAAAAAAAGAGTCCATGAACAAAAACATTATTCACTACCATTATATTGTCCAGGGGGACATTTTTTCAGAGGACATTGTGTCCCCCAGGGCATCTTTTGATGGGATTTAAGTATTAAATGATATCCATTGCCTTGTTATTACTGGACACATTTTAACTTTTAATTGCAGACTTTAGTTAATTGTTACTTTGACATAGAGTTGTCTCATTAGCACTCATACCATCCTTATCTTAATATTTATATCTCTTAATATAATTATATACATCCATAATTCAAACTCAAATAATTAACAGAATGCTGTACAGTATTATTTTCCTTAGAGGACACAATTTAATAACATTTACTACAACAGTTTGTTCTGTAGATGGACCATATTTCATAACTGTCGCTGTAAAATGCTGTCCACTTAGGAGACAATATTTCATGGCAATGGACATTATTTATTTTCAATTGCCTTCTTCTCTGACATTACAAATATGGTAAAGTTCTTCGGACTTAATTTTACACTTCCTTCATTCAATTAAAAATACTGCTTGTAAATATATTGTACTGTAGCACATATTAGAACCCCACTTAAATCATGAATGATCATGCTTTTCGAATTTCTTTCACATTTACATGTATGACCCATTCTGTTTGGCTATATACAATGATATAGGTAGTGTTATACCTTGACATTTCCGGGTATTACAAATCAACATGTATATTAACGGCTCATTTTTTATAATGGCGTTAAATACCTATCTCTGATATAACAACATTTTTATAACATTCACATTTCTGAATGTTCTGTATATCAATTTCATATTTTATTGACCGAATGAGAATATGTTTATATGTAAGGAAACATATTGAGTATCAAATTAATATAGGTGGTTTTTATTTATCTTGGTATTAAATTAAAGAAATTTGAAAATACTATTGCGTGTCAGGTATAAAGTAGACTTGTTGACTGTTAGCGGAGAAATAATATGCCCTATACTAAAGAATATGAATTACTGAGACAATGACAAGTCTTGCAAAGGAACAAGATATAAAGCACATCGAATTTCCAGTCGGGTGCGTCAAAACACTCGGCTGCTAAGGAGTCCACTCTGTCTTAAACAGTTCACAAACGGGTTTTTTTTTGCACTAAATACTAATAAGGAGCACGCTTCAGCTAAACTTTTTTTTTTCGGTTTCATTCTATCTACATAGGCAAAGTTGACTCTAGATATTTTACCAAATGATACGAAACATTTAAATATGTCACAAGTATTACTCCATATATAAAAAAGAAGATGTGGTATGATTGCCAATGAGAAAACTGTCCACAAGAGACCAAAATGACAAGACATTAACAATTATATGTCATCGTACGGCCTTCAACAATGAGCAAATCCCATACCGCATAGTCAGCTACAAAATGCCCCGATATGACAATGTAAAACCATTCAAACGAGAAAACTCACGGCCTTATTTGTATTAAAAAAAATTAACAAAAAACAAATATATAACACAAAAACAAACGACACCCACTGAATTACAGGCTCCTGACAGCCACATCCATAAATAATGTGGTAGGGTTAAACATGTTAGCGGGATCCCAACCCTCCCATATTTTTTTTTAAATAATATTTCGTCCTAAATATGCATGAAATGTTTGCCACTGGATGTTAGGCAATCAACAATCAATTGATCAAATTTTGCACTAAAATAGGAATTCAACAAGTTAGTTAACTTTCTGAATTCGTTTTTGTGCAGAAATAAATTCCATAGAATATATTAAGTATGTAAATATATGCAAAGGGTATCTTGTGGTCTTTTGGTATAGTTTATATTAGATCAATCATTTGGCTGTTGTCTGCTCTTTGGTTGTTTTGTTGTCTCTTTTACACATTCCCCGTTTTCATTTTGAATTTTATCGTATGCTAATTTTTATTGTATATGCCAGAAAATGTATTAGCCAAGTTTATTAATGAAAATAAAGAGAATTAGAATATTGTTGAAGAGAAAACACATATCCGTGTGGAATTCGCCTCAGGTTGTTTTTCCAAGTTTGATATCCAACTTCTTTACCCGACAACCTTGTATATTGTATATGTTTAATGGACTATCATCATGCTCATGTGACCATCAGGTACTGAGATAAATATGTTATGGTTTAAACTCTGTCAAAGCCAAAACGATTAAATATATATATATAATTTAAATTCATTCATGCATGCAGTAAAACGTTTCTATTTTTCAAACTTTTATCTTTAATGCGTTTAGCCTACATGTGAAAATAAACCGGGAAAGGAGTTGTGATAGACAAATGGACAACACAAACATATGTATTGATATTTTCTTTAGTTATGAACTGTAGAAAATACCCGATTCATTTATCCTCATTACACATAATCTGTGTTGAAATGCGTTGAAAGCATGGGAGTTTGTATTTCTTGCTCCTATACTATGTATTTCTTAAATATTTTCTTCGCCTAAAATGTGATCGATGTTTATATTGTTCTTATTAGTCCTGAATTTTATAGTACGAATCACACCTCTTTAACACAAGTGAAAAAGAAAGGGGGAAACCTTAAATGACACAGTACAAAACTCCCAGTATATTTTATTTTATCATGGCCATTATAATGCTTAATCTGCATGTATATATTGTTTACTACAAACATGAAATCGACAATAAAATTATACCACCAGATATTTAATTGTACCATGTTGGTACTACTTCTACTACTTTGCGTTACACGAAGTTCCTCAAAACAAGGACTTGGTATAGAAAGTCCCTGCTCAAAATAAGGCAATTTTGACATTTCAAAGAACTCAGGTGTTTTTCGTTTTATTTTGTCTGTCATTGTCGGTATGTTTTCGTCTTATAAGTTTGAAATCCCCATTGCACGTTATATGTTGCCTGCCTTATTGTGCAGCAGCAAATATTCCATAAGTACGTTATAAATACTTAGGACCTCGTGTCATGACTAAATAATTGAATCCTTTTTTCAGACAGGATAAAATGCTCATCTCGGGTCCTTTAATAGCTAACTTACTTTGGTCTCTTGTGGAGAGTGGTCTCATTAGCAATCATATACTACATATATAATATATATATATTTATAAGTACGTCTGAGTCAGTGACAACCCTACAACAGATGTATCCATCGGATCGCCATCAATGATGGTGATACATGGCTGTGTACATAATGTATATACAACTCGTCTAAACATCAACCCAACAATGTTAGATCTGTAAATTTGCTTTCGCAAATTTTTGGTTCTTCCCTCGCCGGGATTCGAACCCATGCTACTGTGATATCGTGACACCAAATCGCCTGCACTGCAGCCGTCCCGCTAGACCACTCGACCACCTGTGCTCTCATAAAAAGAGCTTTCGCTGGCCGTGTGTTACCTTTCCATGTCAGTTTTAATCTAGCGGCGTACTGCACTGATATATATATATATATATATATATATATATATATACAACTCGTCTAAACATCAACCCAACAATGTTAGATCTGTAAATTTGCTTTCGCAAATTTTTGGTTCTTCCCTCGCCGGGATTCGAACCCATGCTACTGTGATATCGTGACACCAAATCGCCTGCACTGCAGCCGTCCCGCTAGACCACACGACCACCTGGGCTCTCAAAAAAAGAGCTTTCGCTGGCCGTGTGTTACCTTTCCACGTCAGTTTTAATCTAGCGGCGTACTGCAGTACATGATATATAAGGCATGAAGATGTGTTATTGTTACAGATCAGCTAAATTATCTATAGTAAAGGATCCTACAAATTAATGTAAGATACAGTCACAGAAAATAATTATATTAATAAATACGTCTGAGTCAGTTTATATATATATATATATATATATATAGTACCACATCTCCTTTTAATGGGCGCACTATGTTTGCACACATTTGGGAATTAAAATGTTTTACGTTTCCACTCAGCTTTTGATTACATTTGCACGCATTTATTTAACAGGTTTATTTCAATAATAATAATAATAATTTTATTTGCAAAATACACCCATATGGGTCAAGCAAACACACATACAACATTTAATACAGACAGTGAAGAATTACAAATATAAACAAAAAAAACATAGTTATAAATGGTAATTAATGTATCCTCTGATGGTCATGGACCTCATTTTCGCAATTCTAAAGATTGCTTTATAAAGTCACCAATTTCTGTCAAAAGCTAAGATTTAGAATTTAAAAGTTGTTTTAGCTTTAAAAGTGGTTGATAATTTGTAAAATCAGGATTTATATTATTAATCTTTAAAAATAAGCAATCTCTTAAAGTTAAGTTTAGTTTGCAATATAGAAAAAATGGTATTCATCATCAATTTTATTACAAAGTTTACATAACCTTTGATCTCTGGGTAGATTTTTATATCTTCCTATTTTAACCTCTAGGTTATGGTCACTAACCCTTAATTTAGAAATTAATTGTCTGGTTTTAAAATTTGATTCTTTTAATAAATAATTTTCAATTTTTATCTCAGTCAATCTAGATTGCCAGCATGTTCTCTTTTTATCCAAAAAAGTGTCTCGCAACAAAATTTCAGTGATTTGATACCCCAAGCTGACTTGCATAATAAAATTATATCAATGCATCAACCAAAACTGACCATATTTACATTTTATTATGTAAATCTATATATATATAGCTGCACAGTACATAGTAAATCAGCAATATTTTGATATCAGAATGCATTGCATTATACAAATGAGTCGACAGTAACAGTCCCAATTGGGATGAAAATTTCAGGAACTGAATTTTCGGCTCTCCCTTGACACCATTTGCGAGTATGGTCTCGAGGAAACGATGATAGTCCGTCGGAAGGGGACGATAAATGGCTGACCCGTGTCAAGAGAGAGCCATATCTCTTGCACGTTAAAGACACCCTTGTAGATTTCGAAAAAGAGCAGGCTAATGCCGCTACAAGGCAGCACTCGCACCCGCAAAGTGGAAAGGGATTAATATAAGTTGCAAAACTTGTTTCCCAATCCACTATAAATAAATATGTTTAAACTAAACAGTAACATTGAACACAATGTCAACACAAATTTATTCCAATCATTTAGATTGCCAGCATATCCTCTTTTTATTCAAAATAGTGTCTTGCAACAAAATTTCAGTGATTTGATACCTCAAGCTGACTCATATAATAAAATTATTTTAACGTGTCAGCATAATTTCAGTGATTTGATACCTCAAGCTGACTCATATGATAAAATTATTTTAACGCGTCAACAAAATTTCAGTGATTTGATACCTCAAGCTGACTCATATGATAAAATTATTTTAACGCATCAACAAAATTTCAGTGATTTGATACCTCAACAATGCTGAAGCTGACTCATATAATAAAACTAGTTTAATACGTCAACAAAATTTCAGTGATTTGATACCTCAACAATGCTGAAGCTGACTCATATAATAAAATTAGTTTAACACGTCAACAAAATTTCAGTGATTTGATACCTCAAGCTGACTCATATGATAAAATTAGTTTAACACGTCAACAAAATTTCAGTGATTTGATACCTCAAGCTGACTAATATAGTAAAATTAGTTTAACACGTAAACAAAATTTCATTGATTTGATACCTTAGGCTGACTCATATAATAAAATTAGTTTAACACGTCAACAAAATTTCAGTGATTTGATACCTCAAGCTGACTCATATAATAAAATTAGTTTAACACGTAAACAAAATTTCAGTGATTTGATACCTCAAGCTGACTCATATAATAAAATTAGTTTAACACGTCAACAAAATTTCAGTGATTTGATACCTCAAGCTGACTCATATGATAAAATTATTTTTTAAAACTGACCATATTCGCTCTTTATTATGTAAATCAATATATACAAAATGATATAGCAGCATAGTAAATCAGCAATATTTTGATGTCAGAATGGATTGCCATTATATAAATTTTGCTGATTGTTGGCATGTCTTGTTTTTATTCAAAATATTGTCGCGCAACAAAATTTCAGTGATTTGAAACCTCAGGCTGACCATGCTGACTCATAATAAAATTATTTAAACATGTCAGCCAAAACTAACCATATAAGCACTTAATCATGTCTATTATGTAAATTTATATAGCAGCATAGCAAATCAGCAATATTTTGATTCTTTTCTGTTTACGTAATATAAAACGGTCACTGAAGTCAGTATCTGTATCTGTATTTCAAACTTCTGAACATGGATGGGTATGCCGTTAATTCATTTTGGCTATTGTTTGATTGGTGGATCTGCGCATAAATAAGTCATGCTTGCTGAGGTGTGCTCATTTAAACCCAGTGGTTCAGGATATTTTTTTACTTGCAAAATAAGTCGTTCAAAAATGAAATAAAAATGTCAGAGGTTTTGTGATTGCTCTTCAAACTTTAAATTATTTTTGTCTCAATTATATTTTCAACAATACGTGAAATGATCTTTCCTCATGTTATTACTTATAGATTTGTAATGGCAATTACAATGGTATCAACATTACAAAATTCTGAGATAATTGAATAATTAAACATACAGAATTGCGAAAATGGTCCTTTGTTCTATAGTTTTCAGTTTTAAAGTGTTAATCATTTATTGCCCCGAAAATATCACTTATTCCAAGATAGTTTTAAAAAAAATGTCAACATAGATATAATGGTACTTAAAAAAATACAGTTATAGAAATAATATCGAATACAGAATACAGAATATTTTTTAAATTATAAAACAATATTGGTTTTAAAAAGTGTAGTATCCGTAACAGGCTTATCATTCTACTAAAAAATAGCAATAGTAAACAATAAACTATTTTTCTTTTTAGATTTGACACTTAAAAGTTAAAATAAATGAAACCATATAACGTTATAAAATATGTGAGCTTACAGATTTCCTTGCATGTACTTGACATTAGTATATGACATTTTGTTTTCATATACACTTAAATGTTAATATAATGAACGCAGGTATATTTGAAGGTTAGGTATATTCTATATGCATTGTATTTACAATTGTCATAGCGTTTTATGATAAAAAAAAAACATTTATTTCATGAACTACTGTAGAATTAAGTACCCTTTAATCTACAAAAAGAGGGATGTTTTTGGAAAAAAATGGAGGAAATATATTAGTGGGTAGTGTCCGTAACCATCAACATTTCTATTTTTTTTCTAAAAAACTTAATATGTTATTCTTAGAATTGTCTGCTTTACATTTTGTCATTCTGATAATAGCATATCATCTAATTTTAAGATATGTTAAAGGCTTTGACTTCAGATTTTAAATTTTATACTTGAGCCTATTGGTTTCAACATAGATAAGTGTATATTAGAATTCTGTTTGATTACATCTATTTATTTACAATTATTGGTAATTCTGTTTTTAAAAAATGGAAACAAAAAAACGAAATAAACTAAGGTAAAAAATAATACAAACGGAATGTTATTCATATTGAATAAATGATAAACATAATGTGTTTTAGTTGATTTCAATCTCTGAAGCATGATTTTTTATAACAAATTGTGTTTGGCTTTTAACTAGCTTTCAGTAACAGCGAGTACTAGAATGCTCGTCATAATTTGACCTGTTGATATAATTTGTACTGTTTTTGTTTGTATGTTAACGTATTAAGGGCATACGATACAGTTTTGATCCCGTATTTACATTTTGATAAAAACTTCCATATAGACTATTTCTTACCTGATTAAATCACATATGTAATAAAAAATATACCTTCATGTGCTACTTTTTGAGTAAAATGGGGTCGAAATTTTGTATATTTGCTCAAAATTCAGATTTGTGGTCGTATTTTCCCTTTCGAAAGAGAGCCATATTTTTTTTGTTTTACAAGATAAACACAAATTGTATTTTGTTAAATAATTTGTAATTTGTGTATTTTATAAGTATCCTAAAATTTTATGCATTTTTTATTAAAAAATAACTGATACTTATGAAATGTTTATGAATTGAGAAAAAACGACATTTTTTGCTGTATAATTATCAAAATTAAAAAAATTCCACTATTTACATTTTCATGAAAATTGGCTCACATAATCTTGTAATGTAATCAAACCAAATGACATTTTAAAAAAGAGGGGTCCATGTACTCGTTTTCAGGTCAATAAGTTTAAATGATAAAAATCAGTCGAAAACTGAATCTTTTCCCGATAAGGCATAGTTTGACGTAGCGAAAATAGAAATTTACGTAAGCAACGTCATTACCTCCCCTGTAATTGTATCGTATGCCCTTAAGGGGTATATCTCGTTTCTCTATTTTAAAATATACCAGTTTTTAGTATGACTATTAATTTCCACTTCTATTCTGTTACTATGAACAACAAAACTATTAATTTTGTAAAACATATGTTCGTTTTTCTTTTTTACTGTATACCTTACAACAAAATTATTTTCCTTTGTCTGTGTTCCTTATTCTTTTTGGCGGCAAGGTTATTTGTTCAACGTTATGTTTGCCTTTCAGAAATTATTAAACATCTTACAGCGGTAAAGTACTGTTGTCTTTATTTATTTACACCTTATTTTATTGATTATGCATTTACATTGTGTCATACATCAAATTTATTTGTTCAGTGTATGTTCACTTGTTTTAATATGTCTCTTGATTGAGTTAAGTCATTTCAATTGATATTTTCAGTTCAGGTTTGCATCTGGCTTAAGTCAGGAACCTGCTGTTCAGTAGTGATTGTTTGTTGGTGACTTTCATAACAGTTTCTCCTTTTAATTTTTTATAAAGTTTAGTCCGTTGTTTTTTTTTTCGTTGAACTGGATTACACTACTCATTGCTAGGGCTAGCTTGCTGTTCGAATAGTATAATTATTGACGATATCAAACCATGATCTCCTTTGACACAAAACCCCATTTGTAACCTTACTTTGGCTATCTTCGTTCAAACTTTGACAAATAAGTAATTTTTAAAAATGTCAAAGTTGCTGTTTTGCATATTCGCGTTTTATCCATGTGTTTATGTTGATTAGCAGGTGAATGTTGACCGTTTCGTGCAATTTAATTGGCAAATAAGTGCAGCGGGATCCTTCCATACAGTTGTCGATAAAAACGGATATAAAACACATGTCATTTGGAGACAAGCATTTGATTTGGTAGAGAAAACATCCGATAAAGTAATAGTATAACCCAAAGTACGTGTATCAGTTTAGTGATGGTAATCATAGATGTATTTTATATGTTACGGTTTACAAAAATGACAACCCCGTCCCTTTTCTTCTCAACAAAAGACAAACATTCATTTTCGGATTTACTAGGAATGTGTGTGTTTTGATTAGAAAATCCGACAACCAGACACGCTCAACAAACACGAATACAGATTGAATATTTAGGATTTCTGTTTTAGAATAGATACATATGACTGGAATCAAAAAAATACGTTCAAGCAAGGTATTGTCTAAACTATTTTTTTTTTATTCAAAATATATACTTAATATCCGAAGACCTGTTCAATCATTTACAGAATGGACTATTTGAGGCTTATATCTTACTTAAAAAGATATAGGAAGATGTGGTGTGAGTGCTAATGAGACAACTCTCCATCCAAATAACAATTTTAAAAAAGTAAGCCATTATAGGTCAATGTACGGCCTTCAACACGGAGCCTTGGCTCATATCGAACAACAAGTTAAAACATTGTTTAACCCGTCAATTAGCAGAACAAATGTAAGCAAAAACCAATTTTGTTACGATCTATTTTCATCAAGTTTAAACATTGTTATCTATATAACTAAATCAATAGAATTTAAATTGGATGTCGCGTTTTCTTCTTTCACAGAAAATCCACGATTATTGTTTTATAACATAAAGGGGTGACGACCAGCGTAGTTTATTATGTGTTCATTAAAAGATCTGTTGTCGGGTATTTGGGGGTAAAATCGAAAATAAAACAGTTCGGATCGACAGATCGGTTAAAAATAGGTACCGTAGTGCGGCTGGAATGTGACCTACACCCAGTCATATATTAATGCATACAATTTTCAACCTACTGAGAGGGAGAAGGGAGGTTCCGGGCACGGAAACACCAGAAATCAGGTGCAGATTCTGGATATAATGTTAAGGGGGTAGCAAAATATAATGTTCTGCGGAGCATAGAATGATGCGAAATATTTTTGGGTAAATAAGCAAAGGTATATTTCGCAGGTATTTTTTAGTGTAAATAAACTTTCTTTGCGTTAAAATCTATTCTATATGTTCGCCTCTTTTAACAGTAGCTAAACTTAAACAATAGACAAACAAACTGAAAAAATATTTTCTTAATTTAAGGTTTAAAAAACGTTCTTTTCAATGTTTATATATTCAACAGATAGGCGTTTACTTTTGTTTAATTGGAAGCATTTATAGAATATATATCAAAGCCTTGTACATTTATTAGCCAATACACATTTGAATTTTCTGTCCGTCAATATCAATATCCAACAACAGGAAAGCAATAGTTTGATTCAAGATTGAGGTTAAAGTGCATAATTTGATCCTTTTTATCTATCCGAAAGATAACAAAACAGCCTCACAAAAGGACGGATTTGTTTTTTTTTCTCAAAAAATTGATCTGCAATGCTTGTTGATGGTAAATTTTAATCTTATAGGTGTACCATGAAATAAAGGTTCATCGAAAAGCAAATCTTTTATTGTCCTTTGCAGACGTTGATAAAACCACTAAATCAAATATGCACGAAAATGCTAGTTTTCCTGAACCAACCAAAATTGGTCTCCAATAACATAAATGAATACACAGTATTATGATTCTAGAATCCTTTTTGATATTTGTATTTTTTATACTGATGTCAAGTGCAAGTAACATTACTTAATTTAAAACGAAGAATGTATACGTGTTTACTGATTAGGATATAGTATTATAGTATTTGGATGATGTAAATTTAAATAAAACGTGTATAGTATAATGGTGTTCGGCATTTGGTTCAATGGTAGAAAATGTATGGTGCTTTTGGGTATGGTGTAAGGGGAATGGTGTTATGGTGTACAATATTTAAAAAATGTAAAATCATAATAATTATTTATAGGAAGTACATGAAGTATCTTGGCACAAGATTTACTACTGTTGTCATCTTTGGAGATATGTGTGCAAGTTGAACTAACAGAGGTTAGTTTGGTTTCAGCTAACTCAAGTTGCTCCCCGCAGTAGGCTGTATTAATTAGCTCCCCGCAATTGACTGATCTCGGCGGTGAAGCCGTTGAACTTATGGGTTGGTACACTCGATTTCTGTCTAATGCGGTGGTGTGTTGTTTACTTCGGCATTCATTTCAACGGATACTCGCGTAGCAATCACGACTTATGTGCATAGTCGAATCACAGCATTTGTAACAAAGATTGTTTTGCCTCAACAGTTCCTTGCGTTCCTCGATTGATTTGGCTCTGAAACCGCGACATTCATTTAGCGAATGTTCGGTTTTGTGTATTATGCACAAATTTTGTTGCTGTGCAGTCTCTCCAGATCGTTGTTCGACCACTGTCTTATGAACGCTGATTTTTGTTCCAGGCTGAGGTGTGAACCTAGGTGTAGCACCTTTTGAGTTTGATGTGACTCTTGACCCAAAAATGAACCCAGGATCGATCTTAATTTTACTTATTTCCCTGATGGAGGCAGATAATTTTGAACTTCATATTTAGACTTGTATCTTGAAGCCCTTGTTATCCACTTTTCTTGGAGTCCGTATGGCAGTTTTTCCACAATAGGATTTATCCCGGACGAATAGTCGAAATAAGCAAGCAAACATCCCAGCTTGGGATTTTCCTTGTGATATTTTATTTCTGATAGAATATCAGACAGTTCATAGAGACGTTCGTTGTCCTTATTTGTCAAGGTTGGAAAAATGATCAGTTTACTCATGATACAGGCTTCCAACATTTCTGGAGCACCATATCGCTCATCCAGTCTTTGCCATAACCTCTGTAGGCCTATTGTAGGGTTGTTAGCATTTGATGCCCTTATACTCACGGCATGTTTACCAGACTCTTGCCATAGCCACTTTATTAGTAAGTCTATTGGTTCAGATTCAGAAACTTGTAATTCGTCTATGACGTTTTTAAAGCTAGATTTCCATGTATGGAAGGATTCTGCCTGGTCATTAACAATTGTTAGCCGGGAAAACAATAGGTCTCCCCGTAGAAGAAATCTAGTTATCTCCGACGTGGGATTGATGTGTTGCTGGTATGCAACAGGGGTCCTTCTGTTACGCCTTTATTTTGGTTTAAAGCAGGGATCTCTTCTATAACGCCTTGTTTCTGGTGTAAGACAGGGATCTTTTCTGAAACGCTCTGTTTTTTATGCCAGCTTTTGTTCCCAGATCTGGGAATACATTAATTTCTGGTGACTTAGCATCGGAAAGCAAGACAGCAGATATCTGTGGCGGCAAGTTCAGTGCCACGGATGGCACGAACGCTGGTGCTTCATGACTCAGCTCAATCTTACCAGGATTTTGTCTTATTTTGTTAGTTCCTGTTACTTCCCTTACTACAGTTGATACTGGAAGTTTATTGACGAAATCTTGCACACGTTTGAGAGGGTCTTACGTTTCGTCAGGGAGATCGCTAACTGCTTGGCTGCAGTCGCATTCCAGGATACGAGCCTCGGCTTCTGCGGCTACAGCTTCTCTTTTTGCTACGAGATTGTTCATAGCGTTTGTCTTTTTTCTCGGACCGCACGTGCGGCTTCCTGTTCCATTTGAGTTTTCCTTCAAACGACCTCTTGTTCTTTTTATAGCTTTGATGTGATCTTCCTCCTGTTCAATTCGAGCTTTCAAGTGAGCAGCCTCAAGCTCCATTTGAATCTTCATGTGTGCAGCCTCAGCAATTTTACGCATGGTCTCTTGTTCTGCTTCGGCTTTTCTACGTTTATCATCTTGCTTCGCATGGATTGCTTCTTGTTCTATCTTGACTTTGATTTCTGTTTGTCTGTATAGGGTCTATTCCTGTAAAACGGCCTCCTGCTTTAGGAGGGCAGATTCTTGATCGGCTAATGCTATATTTGATCTAGCGAACTCTGCCTTGGCACGCATTCTCCTTGCTAGACTTGACGAGTCAGAGACGTTTTAGCTCCCACTGTGCAAGGTAGTCTTGCCCTTAGATGTCCTCGTTTTTGTTTATTTAGCCTTTGTCAAGGTAGGGCGATGCTCGTGCAAAGTTTCAATTGCCAGGTCGACTGAAGACATTCGGTTATCCGTTTAGAATTTGCACATATCAATGTCTTGAAGGCTGTTTAATGTTTTTGTATTTTTAAGAAACTTCAAGTTCTCGTCTGTGAGCCTACGATAATTAGTACAGGCTTGTACAATTTTATCTTGTGCCGTTAACAATTGCTGGAGGTCGTTAGGAGGCTTGACCGTTTCCAATAACTGAGATTCTAGGTTTGACCATAGGGCCTCTAAGTCGTGATAGTGTCACGTTTTTCTATAAAGGCTCCCTGTCCTTTTTCTGTAAGTTCACGCACTCGCCTAATTTCGGCATTTTCATCTAAATTTGTTGTTTTAGACGGATATTCTTCTAGTTCTTCGGTGACATTTCCATCCGGATGCTGAACCTCTTCTTGTGGTTCCACGTGACTGGGATCCATGATGTAAATCAACTGTTTGTAGAGAATGTTTGTTCAACGTTGTTGGATTGCTGACTGTCGTAGAGTGGCGTACGTTATCCAAGAAAAAACAACAAGCAAGTTGTAGCTTTTTCACTGTACTGGCCGGACCAGTGAGTGTAACCAAGATGACTGGGTTTAAGTAAGGATAAAACAGTCAGGAGCTAATCCAAATGCTGAAAAACAAAAAATACAAATATAAATACAATTTTACAATGTGTTCAATGATAAATAAAGTCCATTAAAAATACGGATAAACAGTTCGTATATATATATAAAGCTGTTAATGTTCTTTATAATAATAAATTGATGAATATTCTTGCACACGTCAGGTTCTGTCTGAATTAAAATATGTATTCCCAGATACGAACAGTTTGAAACGGTAAAAAGTTCATAGTTTCTTTATAACATAGGAAAATATATTAAAACAGTTCATCGCTGATGTAAAGACATGATTTGTAATGTTTTAAATGTAACTCACGCTGTGGTTAGCCACGGATTGTTCCTTTGGACAACGTGTCCGCTGAATGTTTCTTGCAGCTGTGCACATGGCCTGCTGAGCAGTTTTCATCACTCAGAAGAGAGGAGAAAGTAACACGGATTCCTACACTGTCTAAAACTCTTAAAACTGGAGCACGTGAAGCGATGTACGCAATGAACCATTAACAATATAAGGGACGACATCAAAAGATCAATGTAAGATAAAAAAAAAATTCAAATAGTTTGGAGGTTGGGAGGGGGTGAACTGCTGTAAGATGTGGTTATCCGACATTGATTTTTGCATATATCTATATGGGTAAATCAACTTTTCCCAAATTAAGTTAAGAGGGGGGGGTTCAGTTATAAAAAAAACTATGTGAATTAAGTTTTTTATCCTTCATTGAACTTTTGATGTCGTCGATAAAATGATGATCAAATGAAGAACAAATGATGTATTAGTTCCGGAACAAGGGCCCTCAAGTAAGGCAGAGCTTTAATGCCTAATTCTACTTTAAAGGACACACAACATTTATGCATTTTAATGAACAAACCTCATCTAAGATTACATATTGATCCCAATATATGAAAATTACCATTCATTTTATAAATGAAAAATAACAATATGTCATTATTCTTTTTTTCAGACTATTTTTATGAGGCAAAAAAGTTTATATTGCAGAATAGAACAAGAGCAAAACCAAGGCAATTTGTTAATGTGTTAATAACATAAACTTTTTAAGGTTGAGCTCAAATAGACTATTGCCATAACTATAACATCAAACACAACTGAAGTATAGCAAGATATATAGAAATAAGTTGATACTGAATTTTGAAGCTTACATAAAGACATTTGTGTGGCCTCGAATACTTTGTAATTGAGAATTAGTCTGAGCTGATTTGAGTAGAAATTATCTCTGAAATCCTGTTATGTAAATTTGAAAATATAACTGTTATAGCTGACTATGGGTTATGGACTTTGTTCCTTGTTAAATCGGCAGTACAGCTGGTGACCTATAGTGTCAGTTGGTCACTAGTGAGAAATTATCTCATTGGCAACAATTTGTTATCTTTATTTGAATGGTGTAAAAAGTAAAATCACAAAAATACTGAACTCAGAGAAAATTCAAAACGGAAAGTCTCTTATCAAATAACAAACTCAAATGATAAAACACATCAAACGAATGGACCACACCTGTCATATTCCTGACTTAGTATAGACAATTTCAAATGTAGAAAATTGTGGACTGAACCTGTTTTCAAAAGTATAGAAAATTTCAAATGTAGAAAATTGTGGACAGAACCTGGTTTAAAAGGGCTAAACCTCTAACTTGTATGACAGCCGCAGCAAAGTATAAACAAATAAATGCATGAAATGAATGAGGAAACTTTACCGTCTGTAGATTTTGTTAGTCTTCCTATTTACCTTAAATTCTTTACATTTTTAGGAAAAACATAAAGGAGTAGGTCCGGTAAGACCCTTATTTGGCCCCAAAATATAGCAGTTTTACCAAATTTTTAAAATGTAAACTTCTAGTTATCTATTGGAAAGAAGAATGGTTCTGCTACATAAATATATGCTGTTTTTTACAATACAATGCACATATATCGGGTGCTGGCATCATAAAGACATACTAAATTACTGAAACCTTCACAATTTTAGCATTTTAGTTAAATTTTTGGCGGTTTTCGTCTTAAATGAAAGTGGCCGCATTTGTGTTCATTCATAATATTGAAATGTAAGTTGTATTTGATGATAATACATAACATATTTAAAGGTTGCGGATGAACACGGATGCGGCCATTTTCATTTTTGATAAAAACGATCTGAAAATTGACATTTTTTGGCATATTCGTTAGATTTTTCAAATTTAAGGTAGAGTCGGAGCGTTTTTAATGACAAAATCAGTTAAAAAATTTCACATAACATAATTGAATCAATTGAAATAGACACTAAAGTGTTTAAAAAGTGTCCAAAATCTTTCGTCAGATGAACCTGAAATTTGAGGCCAAAATCGGCCCTTACCGGACCTACTCCTTTGGCTTTAAACATGTTGAATATGATCGTTCCGTAACATAAATATGCAATATTTTGAGACTCTGTTGGTATTTTTCAGAAAAGTTGTCCTTCTTCTCGACATTATTAATAACGTTTTTGTCAGGAGCATTAAAATCAGCGCTGTTTCTAATCAAGAGATCTGCGACTTCGACCTCCCCCCAATAAGCTGCTCTACGAAGAGGAGTAGCTCCCTGTAATTCACAAAAGTGATATTATTTTCAAAAAAAACACATCATGAGATATTATCATACGATGGAAATGAAATCAAACATCAGACAATATATACTCCATAACAAAATACCCAAGATATCATGCGAAAAACTAACTTTATGAAAATGAAAAATGTTATTTCCTACTTTCAGTATTATATCAGATCAATAACATAAAACTGTAGTATGTATTACCTTACAGGTGAAACACACTAATGGAGACATGTGAGGTTGGTCTTGGTTGTGTAAGCTCTAAATGTTAATTTAATGAGCGCAACACTTATTTGAAGGTAAGGTTTGTTTTATAATTGTTTTATTCACAAGTCTGGTAGTCTCTTATGATAGAAAAACATGTATTGCATGAACTACTGTTCAAATGACCACCCTTTAATCCAACAAAAGAATGTTGTCTTTTAGAAAAAAGATGGAAAAACAACCAATGTGTCAATAACAAAATACCAAAGATATCAAACAAAACACTAACATCACTAAAATGAAAAAATACATTATTTACTTTCAGTTTAATATCAGATCAACTACAAAAGAGTGTAATGGGTGCGTTACCGTACGGATGCATTACACTAGCGGAAACAGTCGAAGTTGGTATTTGTTGTGTAAGCCCTACAGATAACTTTAATTATGACATACGAATGTTTTGTATTAATATTTGACTTTGAATGTTTTGATCTCTTTTTAAATTTTACATTTTTATCCTGTAGATTTTTTTAACTTGTGAGATAAATCGATAAAATTAAAAATGTCAGAGGTTTTGCGGTTGCTCTTAAAACTTTAAATTAATTTTGTTTCAATAGTATTTTCAACAATACGTGTAATGATATTTCCTCATGTTATCATTCTTTGCAACATAATTCAAAACTTACACCATTGTTAGGAGCATTAACATCAGCTTTGTTTCTGATCAAGAGATCTGCGACTTGGACTTTTCCCAATGTTGCTGCTTCGTGAAGAGGGGTAACACCCTGTAATTCATAAAAGTGAGAATGACAATTAAAAGTGAGAATGGCAATTAAAATGGTATTAACATTATAAAAATCTGAGATCATTGAATAATCAAACATGCAGAATTGTAAAAAAAGAACTGCGTTGTAATACATTTTTCAATTTATTAAGTATAATAACTGAAAATAAAACTAATTTCAAGATCAATCGTTAACAAGATCATCCTTTATTAATATCATTCTTTAACAAGATCATTATTTAGCAAGATCATTCTTAACAAGATCATTTTTTAATAAGATCATTCTTTAATAAGATCATTCTTTAACAAGATCATCATTTAATAAGATCATTATTTAACAAGATCATCCTTTAACAAGTTCACCCTTTAATAAGATCCTTCTTTAAGGGCATAAGATACAGTTTTGATCCCGTATTTAATTTTCCCTTTCGAAAGAAAAACATAACTTTTTTGTTTGAAAAGATAAACACAAATTGTTTTTTGTTAAATAATTTCTGTATTTTATAAATATCCTAAAAATTCATGCATTTTTTATTCACAAATAACTCATATTTATCAAGAGGTCATGAATTGAGGAAAAAAACGTCATTTTTTTACTGTATATTTATCAACATTAAAAAAAATGCACTATTTACAGTTTTATAATATTTGGTCCACATAATCTCCCTGCAAAAAGAAACAAAATGAAATTTTAAAAAATAGGGGTCCATGCACTCATTTTCAAATTAAATAAGTTTGAATGATAAAAATGCTTCTTTTCCCGATAGGTTACAGTTTGACGTCGCGAAAATAACATTCTACGTTAGCAACGTCATTACCTCCCCTGTAACTGTATCGTATGCCCTTAACAAGATCATTCTTTAATAAGATCCTTCTTTAATAAGATCATTCTTTAACAAGATCATTCTCAAATAGTATCGTTATTTAACAAGATCATTCTCTAATAAGAGCATTCTGTTATAATCTCATTCTTTAACAAGATCATTCTATACAAATATCATTATTTATATATATATATTAATGAATATATATATCTGCACATGTGAAAATTATTTTTTACGCCTATATATATATATATATATATATATATATATATATAGAAATGTCTAAGAATATAACTTAAACACACTAATTAAGTACCAGTCCACCTAAGAATCATGCAATATTTGAAAAATCTGCTATATTGATTTTTTTCATAGAAGCTTTTTAGGGGTTTGCATTTGTACATTAATGTTAATTAATGCTTTCTGTAAAATTTTAGGTGAATATATAGTATCCTTTCTAAGATATTATCAGATTTAAAAAGGTACTGAATGTAGTGCATTCTATGTAAAAATATGATAATCTTTTTTTCATTCCCAGTCCTTTTAATTGATATTTTTTATTTGCCTGTTTAAATATATATGAAAAAAACAATAAATACTATTCAGTTAACTTGGACTTGTAAAAATAAAGTAAATAAAACTATGTTTTTGTTATCATTTTTTTACTGCAAATTATATCCCCTTGAAGAACTCTCTAGGTTTCTATGGAATGTAAACAACAATGGCAGACGACACTGATGAATATTACAGATGCCGCTTTTCAGTTTTTACTAATACTAAATGTGGTCTATCTTCACATTTTCCTACAGACAATACTAGGGTGTACATTAAGGATTGCCATAAAAACATTTTGAGTCATCTGAGGTCATTGAATTTAAGCCATTATTCTGAAAGTCTGACAGAAGGTCAACTTATTTGCCACAGAGTTGGAATCTTTAATTCGAGTCCCTTTCTATCAATTTGTCCATCCCACCGATTGTCCCTTGGCTTGTGCTGGAGAAAGAGAACACTTTGTGCATTACCTTCACATAATGGAAAATGCAAAGCAGACAGAACAGTCACACCAACTGTCAGCCGTGGAATTCTGTCACAGAAGGGACTACTAATTCCAGTAGGGTCAGGTGAGTGAAACAAAGTAAATCTCCTGATAAATCCATGATTTTCAAAAGATTAAATCTCCTGATATATCCATGATTTTCAAAAGATTACAAACAAAACAAAAAGACCCCCCCCCCCCCCCCCCCCGGTGTGACCATGAGTATAAGGTCATTAAAACTTACTATAATGTCAATTTTAATGAACATATTTTTTGTCGATTCACCTTTCATGTAAAGTGATTATTAGAGAGTTCCGATTGATTATAAAGTCAATAACTTGACAAAATTAGTGTTGAAATTTTGTGATACGATAGTAGAGGGGCATTATGTTTTCTGGTCTGTGCGTCCGTTCGTCTGTGCGTCCGTTCGTCCGTCCGTCTGTCCCGCTTCAGCTTAAAGTTTTTGGTCAAGGTAGTTTTTGATGAAGTTGAAGTCCAATCAACTTTAAACTTAGTACACATGTTCCATATGATATGATCTCTCTAATTTTAATGCCAAATTAGAGTTTTTATCCCAATGTCATGGTCCACTGAACATAGAAAATGAAAGTTCGAGTGGGGCATTCGTGTACTTAGGACACATTCTTGTTTGTATTGAAATTATTGTATAAACCTTCCGTAACTTGTCTGAGTTGTTTCATAAGTTTAAGAACTTTCTTCAGTGAATATAATTGTCAAAGTCCTCTCAGACTCATGTTATATTTCTATAAATAGATATTTCATAGGTTGTAACGTGCGAATCAATAATTACATTTTTGATTTTTGTTTACAGTCTTGTGGCTCTGGACTACTACAAGCACATGACCAGGCATATTTTGATGAGGGTGGTAATGCCCTTTTATACCATCAGGCGTCAAATTGGTTAAATTTTACTGTGATTCGTCAAATATCCTTATCGCGATTCGTCACAACAGACTACAAAAAACATCCTGCTTTCTATGTCAGTCTAAGAATGAACTGAATTTATAATTTGGTATTTTCATTAAATATTATCATAGCATGTATTATCCTCATCCTCTAATAAACAATAAATGACTCAGCACTTGGCGAATTCAGGGGGCGGGGTTGGGGGACATGGTGATGGCCTATTTTAAAAAATTATTGAACAGGAAAAAAACCACTTTTCCCCATATATGTTTTACATTTCAAGATACCCTCAGAATGCAGGATTTGAGGTTTTATATTAAAAAATATTCAGGGGGGATGCATTTAGATCACATTGTGATCTTCACTAGTGACCCTGACTTTGCATAATAATAATTAATTCCATATTTTATATTTATACTGACGTTCTATCATTTTTTTGGCATCTTGATAATAAAACATAAGAAAAATAATTTTATAAAAAGTTTGAAACATGATCGAATGTTGAAATAACAAACAAAACAGGGTTTCATAATTTGAATTTCAGAATGTTGAGTTTGAAAATTTCTAAAAATTCAGGATCACAAGATTTCATGTTTTTAAGCCTTGTGGTTTTCAGGACCCTAAAATTTACCAGTACTCATCCTACCCCACCCTCCTATATTATAAAGGGTAATTATTGCAAATATAAATATAGGTATGAATCACACGATGGGTGTCGAATACATGCAATATGGTAATTTAATGCACATTCTAATGCAATATCTGTTGTAATGTCAAATTTCATTGGATAACGTTTGTAAATTTCAGGGTATATATTGCACGGTTAATACCCTCAAATAGTTTACACAAGTGCAAACGTATTTATTCACGTATTGCATTATAATGGAGTTAACAGTATTGTAGTTAAAGATTTGTCGCCATCATTTGAAGATGGCTTCAAATCTTTAAATACAATAAACTTATCTCCTAATTAACACATTTGATAATTTTATACATTGAATAATTCATTGCTATTCATTTAAAAAACAGTATTTATTTTTTCAACACAATTATAGCAAAAATCATATAATTATTTTTACAGTACTGTGCAAGAATTGTAAAGGAGAACTGACAGATTTGCTTACAGCCTTTTCAGAAATGGTAAGTTACAATTTAGAAATGTATAACTATTTTTGGAGAATGTGAAACAGAAAGTACAGAATTAGATAATTTGGTAAACAATTTTTGTTATACTATTTGACACATTTCAGCAATATAATTAGGAGATAACTGTATTGTATTTTAATTTTGGGATTTGATGGTCGCAAATTAAGTTTACTGGCGACGCGTTAGCGGAGACAGTAAACGGGTACTTGCGACCATCAAATCCCCAATTGATGCTGTCGGAGCTTATATACAATATTGTTATCTCCATTCTAATGAAACTGAGAGAAAGCAACGTTAAAACTTGTATTTAAAACCTGTCATATGCCGTCTGCGCTTACCGTGTACGTCTCATAGCATCAATTGTCGATTGATGCCATGTAAGAAAGTGACGTTATCCAATCAAAATGAACGTTACAAACGTTGTTGCATTAGAATGCCCAGTAATATATTCCATGAAGTCTAACAATATGCATACAATGTGTTGTAATATAAAGGATATGGTGAACCTGTCTGATTTTGACGCAAAAATCAAAACATGATAATTTAAAAAAAATTGAAACCAATTGCACACATTACATGCATGAACTATCTACTTGGACATACTGAAACTTTTATAAACTAATAATTACTTCTGCAAATACTTACATTAATTTTTATAAAAATAATATATATATGATTGAGAATTGCAACATGAAATACAAGTAAAGGAAAGTTTAAATCAATTGAAATATTTATCAGTTATTGCATTAGCAATAAAGTCCAATCACTCTAAAGGTTGCATTTCTGTAAATATTGACAATGCAATTTCCCATAGGAACTCCTTTTACGGCTAAAACTGTACCACTTTTACTATGAAGTTTTGAAAAAAATCTTATCCTAGAATTGAAAGTTCATATGCACCACAATTTTTTTCAAAGGTCAAAATATAGGGCTGTGCGGCATATTTTCAACGTTTATATGCCCAGAACTTCTCCGAGTTTAAACTTACACTAATTTTCTTAACACTATCCCTACCTCGAATGAAAGGTTACCACAGATTTCAATGTAAACAATATGCACGTGTTTATTTACTGGTAACATTCCCAAGTTCTGTCTCTACGATATGGAACACAGAGAGCATAACTGGGAACCAGTATATAAACAAAATGAATTTTCAATTACTCCCCAAAAGAGGCGTGTTTTGAGAAACAGCTGTATTTACAAAGTGCAACCTATACAGACATTTATTCAAATAGAAAACTCTCTAAAATCAGTTTTTCTCACATTAATACTCATTTATCAGAATTAAAGTCTTAAAGAAATCACTGTGTATACTCTAAGTTTTTCTTTACTATACATTTTATACCCCCTCCCCTGTTTCAATTTTTTAAAGAATTTGAAAACAAGACTTTAATTATTGCCAGCTTACCCTATTTGCATATTTTCTGATAAAAAATGCCTAGAACCTGTTAAAAACTGTTTTGAAAACATATTGAAAGCATATCAGAATATCATAAATGTAATGTTTAGCAGTCAATCATTACAACATTCAAGATTATATAAAGTATCCAATCCAGCCTCTATCTCCAGTCCACATCTTACTGTATGCCTATTTATCAATTAAAGAACACATTTTCTGCCTCAAATGGTCAATTTAGAATTCTTGTCACAACAGTATCATCTTTAACCATATATCTGACACAATTTAGCTACTATATATACTAGAAGTGTTCAAACAAAGCCATATTTGCAATAGTTGTATGTTACGCAGATACCAGTCTGAGATATAAATTCACTTATAATGTTGTAGAGATGACTGCTACCATTTGATTTTTGCATAACTTCCAAGCATAGTTATTGTTTTCTATATCAAGAACTTTAAAATCATAAAATCATAGCATTTACAAGTTAAATTATTTGTTTAATGACCCAGGGGGTAGGCAATTTTCTATGTTTCTTGCCCCTGGGGCCTCAAATTTCCTAAATAATTCTGCTGTTTCTAGCAATTTGGAATATTCAGTACATATTCAGGAGAGAACACACTATTGTAAGTTTTCTTGAGATGTTTTTGTTTTTCTACCTTGTATTTATTATGCCGTGGTGACAAAAAAAGCAGATTTAGGTGTTGCGGCTTACTTTTGGGTTATCGAAAGGACACAAATACCCCATAAATAATATTCAGGAAGGATCTATGAGTTTCAATGACTGCGAAGAGTAAATATAAGCACTTCTTAACAATTTAACTTACAAATATGCAAATATTATGATTTAATTTTGTATCTAGGACTTTAAGTAAACTATGCATACTGTAAACTGTGAATTTATGCTGAGTCATCATATTTAAGGCCCAGGATTCTATCAATCTTCATTAAATATTTATAAAACTTCTTATTTGAGTTAATTTCTTTAAAATCTGTGAAATAAAGCAAATTTGGTTAAATTCTGAATGTTACCTTTTTTCACCCTATATAGGTTGCATTTCTGTAAATATTGACAATGCAATTTCCCATAGGAACTCCTTTTACGGCTAAAACTGTACCACTTTTACTATGAAGTTTTGAAAAAAATCTTATCCTAGAATTGAAAGTTCATATGCACCACAATTTTTTTCAAAGGTCAAACTATAGGGCTGTGCGGTATATTTTCAACGTTTATATGCCCTGAACTTCTCAGAGTTTAAACTTACACTAATTTTCTTAACACTATCCCTACCTCGAATGAAAGGTTACCACAGATTTCAATGTAAACAATATGCACGTGTTTATTTACTGGTAACATTCCCAAGTTCTGTCTCTGCGATATGGAACACAGAGAGCATAACTGGGAACCAGTATGTAAACAAAATGAATTTTCTATGAATATTCAATTTCTCCCCAAAAGAGGCGTGTTTTGAGAAACAACTGTATTTACAAAGTGCAACCTATAGGGGGTTAATTGTAACCAACATTGTCACTTTTCAATTTTTAAATCTATTTTTCAGGCTGACACAAATAGCATATATATACAGGCTGATAATATAATGCCAACTTTAGGAAATAAAAATACGTGTGTGGTAAGCATAGACATTAAGTTTTATTCTTGATATGATATTATTAAAGGCAGTCAGTGTATCGATCATAATTTGACAATATGAAAAAGGAAGGATATGGGTTATGCGTCAATGAGACATAATCCTGATTAGCCTTTCTCATAATTTTTATAATTTATTTATTCTAAGAAACTGATTTTATTTTTAAATATGGCATGTCAACTGTCGTGTATTTGCCAAGTAATACGATACAACTTCATTCGGCATTTTAAGTTTCCACATTTTGGCACTATGTTTCTGCATTAAATTTCCAATGTTTTCCACATTTCTTTAGTATTCTTTTCCACATTGTTTTTAAATTGATTTTGTTAAAGGTTATTTACGTTTTCACATTTTTATTTTTAATGTATGCCTCTTCCATTAGTCAAATTGTTTCCCTCCTATTTGACACAAGTGTAAATTGGTTGATTTATAAAAACGAAGGGTTGTGATCCACTGGAGTTCAAATCAGTGTGAAGTAGATGTAAGCAATTAAAGGCAACCTGAAGACCTTCAACAATGACAAAACCCGATATTGTAAAGTTGTCTAGAAAATGCCTGACATGAAAAGTGTGAAACAATTAAAACAAAAAAATAACGGTAAAATTATACACAGTTAAGAATATGACAGGGTTAATATAACTTAAATAACAAAAATTTGGTATGATGTCAATGAGCCAACTATCCACAAGAGACCAAATTGCACAAATATACTATAATAAAATAAAATCGTACCGTATATATCATTATTACAATTTTTTACATGTGAAATACAGGTAACAATGTGGAAAGGTGGTATCTATTTATTTCGAAAAAGTAATGTGCCAACATGCGGAAATGTGAAACTGGATTTTTGCTAAAAATGTGGAAACGTAATATGCCCACTTAATTGTAGACATAAAACTTGAATGTATGTTGCTCACTTGGCTTAAACGGTTGTCCATATGTCTGTTCACAAATAAACATTTTCATTTATTCATCTGAAACCCATGCTCCATTATATAACTGATATTTGGTATGAATTTTAAAATGCATAATTAGGTAACAATACCTCCAAGTGCAAAATATATTGATGTACTTACGTATGTATATATTTTAGGTAGCTGATGACAGTCTAGATCTGCCAGTGCTAATTGAAAACAGTGAAGTGTTTGATGTGATTACTGTAAGTAAAAGCTGTGCAATAACCCTACCATAATGGCATATAAGATATCTTATAAAACCAAAGTATATTATTAGCTAAGCTAAGAATTTATGCCATTACTATGCGTCTGTTGTCGTAAATGTCGTCTGTTGTGGTAGTAAACTATTTCAAGAATCTTCCCCTCTGAAACTACTGGTCGAAATACTTTCAAACTTTAACAGAATGTTCCTTAGGGTATTTAGTTTATAAATTGTATTCTAAGTTTATATCTATCAACAAACATGGTAGCCATTTCTAAAATAGAAAATTAGGGTCAAATATAGTTTTTGGCTTATATCTCAAAAACTAAAGCATTTAGAGCAAATTTGACATGGTTAAAATGTTCCTTAGGTTAAGTTCTATCCGCCCTGAAATTTGAAAACAAATTGGACAACCATTGTTGGGTTGCTGCCCCTGATTTAATGATTTTAAGAATTTTGCAGTTTTTGGTTATTATCTTGAATATTATTATAGATAGAGATAAACTGTAAATAGCAGTAATGTTCAGCCAAAATAAGATCTACAAATAAGTCAACATGACCAAAATTGTTAATTGGCACCTTAAGGAGTTATTGCCACTAGTCAAATTTTTGTACCTTATTCAAAAATCTTCTCCTTGGAAACAAATTGACAAAAATCCTTCAAATTTTAACCTAATGTGCCTTACAGTATCTTGTTGATAAATTGTGTCTGAAGCTTTGATCTGTCAACAAACATGGCTGCTTTTGCTAAAATGTTTCATGACCAATATTGTTTATCATTTCAATTGACAAAGTTATTGCCCATGCAAGGGTCATATGACAGGCTGTATGTACAATTTTTACATTTATTTTCAGCCTTTCGATTCTCAGTCATCATCACAAATATTTTCATGGAGCCAGGAAAATGACATACATTCTTTGAGTTCTATAAACAAAGCGATGGATATATTAGGCCATGGAAAGATAAGCCCAATCAAATTCCAGGTTCGAACTAATATAGAAGATCTAAAACCATCAACCTTGAGATATTTAAAAAGAAAAGCAACCACGACAGGTCATGAAGCTTTAGATTGCATAGCACCAAGTCAAGCCAAGAAACTACTCCAGTTACTTCATATTGATAAAATATGTATGTAAAACTATATTCTCATGCTGCACTATTGACTGTATATATATTTAAAAAAAAAACAGAGGCTCCTACCTGTCTGTTCAGTTTGGTTTGAAATTAGATCCAAAGTTTAGTTTGGGTATGTGTGTCCCATGGACACTTTCTTTAATTCTTTAATAAAGGAACAATTCATAGACCATTCATTATATCATTGTTTAGCCACAGGCTGTACATTTATTTTATTTTTTTCAAATAGGACAGGTGGGACACATTTTTAATGTCTTTATAGAGACCTGCAATTACCTAAGGCTTTGCAATATCTGATTCATTTAGGTTTATTGAATCATTACCATGGTCACAACAATAAAACAGCTTAAAATTGATGTGCTGACCATTTTTCTGTGGATTGAATTATGAGTCGATGCTCATTAATTTTACTTTTTAATGCTGAATCATATTTTTAAAAACATTGTTGGAAAAACACTGTACATGTATGTATGTGTTTACTAGAAACAGAAATAGTCCTAAGAAAAAATAGAATATACATAAGCCACTCCCCCTTTGTTGCATGTTTCTCATATGTATTTCACCTTTTTCACCACGTGTGTGGTCTCAAAGCCCTTCAATGCCATTATATAAGAATTTTACATAAAGACATCCAGAAGATTATTTTTTTATTTTATGTAGGAACCATCAAGAAGAACAGAATTATCAACTACTGAGGATATCAAACTACAGCAGTTGATCATACAACTATATAATGAGTCATCAGACAGAAATGCCAAGATTCAGCTCTTGTCAATGGTGTCAGATCTATCATAAAAAAAGCACTGCAGGACATTATTCCAGGGATCTCACAGTATGCTCTTGACACAGCCAGACAACATGCTGTTAAACATGGAAAAGGTAGGTCTTTACTTATTAACTTTGTCCCATTAAAGCCTAGTATATGAAATGCTAAATGTAATGAAACTACTGTCTGAAAGTATTCCATCACTCACCCCTAAACTGAGTAAAAATTTAACAAGAGTGCACACACTGAAATGTCTCGCCTTCTTTACTAATCATTGATATTATGTTGATAGTCTTAAGTATAAAGCTTTATTACAACTGTCACATAAACTTAACATTAACCAAGATAGCTAAACAAAGATCAATGAACCATGAAAATGAGGTCAAGGTCAGATGAACCATGCCAGGCAGACATGTACAGCTAACAAAGCTTCCATACAACAAATATAGTTGACCTATTACTATATTACTTATAGTTTAAGAAAAATAGACCAAAACACAAAAACTTAACACTGTGCAATGAACCGTGCAATTGAGGTCATGGTCAAATAAAACCTGCGGGACTGACATATAGATCAAAATATATTTCCATACACCAAATATAGTTCACCTTTGGCATATAATATTAGATAAAAAGACCAAAACTTAAAAACTTAACTTTGACCACTGAACCATGAAAATGATGTCAAGGTCAGATGACATCTGCCCGCTAGACATATACACCTTACAATCATTCCATACAACAAATATAGTAGACCTATTGCATAAAGTATGAGAAAAACAGAACAAAACACAAAAACTTAACTATAACCACTGAACTATGAAAATGAGGTCAAGGTCAGATGACACCTGCCAGTTGGACATGTACACCTTCCAGTCCTTCCATACACCAAATTTACTAGCCCTATTGCTTATAGTATCTGAGATATGGACTTGACCACCAAAACTTAACCTTGTTCACTGATCCATGAAATGAGATCGAGGTCAAGTGAAAACTGTCTGACGGGCATGAGGACCTTGCAAGGTACGCACATACCAAATATAGTCATCCTATTACTTATAATAAGAGAGAATTCAACATTACAAAAATTCTGAACTTTTTTTTCAAGTGGTCACTGAACCATGAAAATGAGGTCAAGGACATTGGACATGTGACTGACGGAAACTTCGTAATGTGAGGCATCTATATACAAAGTATGAAGCATCCAGGTCTTTCACCTTTTAAAATATAAACCTTTTAAGAAGTTAGCTAACGCCGCCGCCGTAGCCGCCGCCGCCGGATCACTATCCCTATGTCGAGCTTTCTGCAACAAAAGTTGCAGGCTCGACAAAAATAAGCTTAATTATACCAATAATCACTATGTTCATCTGTATTCCATCAATTGGATACAAACACTGAAATCCAGGGGACTAATTTAGTTTCCAGAAGCATAGCTATCATAAAAATTGAAAAAATAACATGTTTTATGCTTGTCTTGTGAAATTATATTTTTTGCAGGCATCACAATACAAACTATCACCTTTCAAAAAAAATTATATATGTGTGTCTGTCCATCGCTGTATTGATCTTGAATTTAGAGGGGATAGTTTGCTTCTTGTGAATTGGTGTAATCCAAATGATAAGTTGGTGTTGCCTTCTTATTTTGCTTATATTGTTACATATATGTTATAGCTTAAGTATGCTTTTGCAGGTGTTCCACTACCAAAGAAGGAGAAATTTACCAGGCAGCGGATTGACAAAGGGAAATTAGGTACTCAACCCTCCCCTACATTCTGTGTCATGGCCAAAAGAATATAAGGGTCAACAATAAATATTTATTTAACCAGGACTAGATTCAATGAGCCTCATTGCATTAAACACAATTATACTGCAATCAGCTATTTTACTATACAGATAAAGCTATACGTATAAATGTTAGCTTTATAGGTCAATGACCTCAACTAACCTTTTAGCCCCGCCTACTTACCGGAACTACTGTGTTTCATCAACAACGTCACGTCACAACCATGACAACGTGTAGTAACAATGGTTAAACTTTTAGGTATTTAAACTTGTTATGTCTTGAAATTGGTAATTTATATACCATGTTTATCAAATGTTATTAATTAAGTTCATTTTCCCTTTCTAATTCCTTAAAATTTCAATGTCTTACCGCCTGGACTACGATCATAGGGAAATACCCCAAAATGGTACCACAAGAGGGAAATTCAAAACACTTTTTTTTAACAATATTTGTTACAAAGTTTTTAATTTTTTTTATATTTTTTATCGATTTCAGTATAAATACAATATACGTATAGTGTCTTGAAATATGAAATTTATTTGTATTTGGCACGAAATGGGAAAATGCTCGGTAGAACCTTGCATTTTCCCCGTTTCTAAGCCTCATACAAATAAATTTCATATTTCAAGACACTATATATGTATATTGTGTAAATATAAATACAAAATTTAACTGTCAGCCAGCTCATAGTACCATACCTACTACTAACTATTGGTGCATGAACCCCGTGGGTATTTATTGTTTTATGTTGGGATTTATTTGACACACTTTTATTTCACATACATTATTTACTGCAATCTTAAATAAACCTATAGAAAAAGAAAAATATTTATTTCCAATCATGGGCCTGTGAGAGGCATAATATACAACGATTATGATATATGGTGACAAATGAAAAAGGTGCGGAAAGGGGACTACATTGTTTTATCTATTTAGAAACAAAATACTGTCAGTTATAAATAATATGGGCATACCACCATCATATTTGTATTATATTAAAATATTAAAACTGTATTATATTTATGTAACATATAGTTCAACTTCTTATTTCTTATAGGTATCATCTTTTGGAACAAAGGAATTGAAATTGAGCTCAGGGGAGGTATTACAGATTCCTGAAGTTGTGAGGACAGCCTGCCACTCTAGTATTGTAGAAATCTATATGTCATATTGTTAAGAGACAGAATTTGAACCACTTTCAAGAGCAACATTGTTTAACATCCTAAGTGAGTGTCCAGCCTCTCACCGTACCAATTTGAAAGGTCTTGACAATATTGCAGCAGATGGAGTATGTGCTATGTATACACTTTTAGAAATTGTTGCTAATTTTCAAAATTGCTCTGTACATCAAAATACAAATTTCAGTGATATGAAAGAGAAGCTTATCTCATATAAGCTCTACCTGAAGACTGACTTCAAACATCATGTACAGATGAAGGATCAATGTTCTGACCATTGTATACAATTCGCATTGAGTGACCCCACAGAAAAGAAATTGGCACGTTCATGCACTGACCATTTGCATGATATGAAGTGTCCAAGATGCTGCCTTTTACCTGATACTGTAATAGAGCTAAAGAGAATAATATCTGAATTCACAGGTACATATACAAAATATAGTTATGAATTGTTTTGAAGCTAATTTGCAGAACTTGTTTAAAAGGTAATGTGAGCTTTTCTCATTACCAGTACCTATCGTCTGTCTATTGTCTGTCCACATCTTCTATAGATTAACAGCCTTTTTTTTAATAGTTCATTATGTATGAAAGAGACCAACTTGCTAACAAACTGAAAGGATGTAAGGACTTCATTAAAAAAATTATGAAGAAAATATCGAAAGGTTGTGTGTATGTATTCTTCATATGTTACCACCTAGATTTGGTGTAAATATACTCGTTAATGCTAATGGTACTTATTGCAGATGAACCCACCAGCCATTCAAGATGGCCATCATACATTATTCAATATAGCAGTTTACTGAAAAAATTGTTTAAAATCTTGCCTGAAACCACTGAACTATTATTCTATTCTAGATATATCTGAGGAAGAAAGAACAGAGTTGTTGGCAGATATAGAGACAGCTGAAGTTAAAGTTCTTGACGGGAAAAGTCATATTCTTCGCTGTGTCAATCAAGATAGGTGTCGTTTGGAAACCTTACAAAATCTTACAGAGGGTGATACCATGATTGTTATGGACTGGGCGATGAAGTTTCTGCCACTTCGCCATAGAGAGAAACAGAGTGACTTCTTTGACCAAAAGGGATTTAACTGGCATGTCATTGTTGTTATCTTCAAAGATAATGACACTTCAACACTGAAGGTATTAAATTAAGAAGATTAATATACTGTTTTACCAACATACAAAAAAACAAGCTTCGCAGAGGTCCAATCCGGAATAGTTTTACTAAATGGACACAATATTAAAGATTGATACAGGTCTGAATTGGATTTTAATTTAAAAATATTTGACACATCTATTAGAGGTTTCTGTCAAGAATATATTTAGTCAAAGAACATGAAATTGGTAAATGATTTGAATTTATTTTCAATTGAAGATTTCATGCGGTTGTGCAATACACTGTGCAGTTGCGCAATACTTAGTAAATCTATGTTTTAAGGAATGACTGTAATATTTTTTCTGTCTAAGAAGAAATATCATAAAAAATTTGGTGCATAGCGGGTTATTTGACAGTGTGCACCACATTTTTTATGTTATTTCGAATAGACAGAAAAAATATTTCAATAATTTCTTATAATTTAATTCTAAATTCCATTTTAAACTGTAGAAAACCATGAAAAAAAGTTGATGACGTCATGGTCACATGACTAAATTATGTCTATGGGCTGATAACAAAATAACGTCAGCCAATCAGAAGACGCGTTACATCCAAAATTAAATTATTAGACTATATGTACAAAGAAATAGCAAAAAAGTTTAATTTTAAGAATAACCTGAAATAAAGAATAAAAAATCCCCCCTCCCCCCCCCCCCCCTCATCATATTTGTAACAAAATATAATGTACAGTGTTCCTTTTGTTGTAGTGTCATACACACTTATAATCCATGAATAATAAACAATATATATTTATATGCTTTTTTCATTTTCAGCATAGAAAATATGTTCATACAATTGAATCAACAAAGCAGGATTGGTATAGTGTTACTTCTGTGATTGAACACACTCTCAAAACCATCATTTATTCATGGACCCCAGTTTTTCGTGTTTTGAAGACAAATTGTTGGTTTAATCAAATTTTAATTTTGTGTTGATTTAAATTGATGAAAAAAAATCCATGAATACTATGGTACCCCGCGAATAAAATTATTTTTACATCATAATAAATTTTAAAAAGCAATCTGTAAATATGTCTTTTGTCAGAGATAATGCAAAAACTCTTGTATTCAATGTATAGATTAATGGTCAAGGTCACAATTTAGACACATATTTAGTCAGTTAACAAATAAAATCTGTTTATTCTAAACACAAATATTTGGGTGTTTAGTTTAGACAACTTTTGCTGTATTTGTATTTGAACATTAAAATTATCAATGAAAAATAAGACTTTAAAATTGACACATTGAATACGGAGGTATCATAACATTATACAGAATTTATGAACAGGATAGTGGTTTATCGTAAGCTATTCTTGAAAGGTTTTGCATGATTGTATGCCTTTCCTGTTATTTTTTTTTTTTGTATCAATATGGTTGATTAAAATTGAGAATGGAAATGGGGAATGTGTCAAAGAGACAACAACTCAACCATAGAACAGACAGCAGCAGAAGGTCACAGGTCAACAGGTTTTTAATGCAGCAAGAAATTCTCGCACCTGGAGGCATCTTTCAGCTGGCCCCTAAACAAATATATATACTAGTTCAGTGATAACATATTCATTTTTATCGCAGAATTTATTTATTTTTTTAAACTCATTTTTAAATATTTTCTTACAGGTGTATACATTAAAGAATATGATTTCAGTGAAGCTCAGAACGGAAAATCATATTGTGATTCAAAGATTGCACATATGAGAGGGAAAATGAGGAAATATGTGTTAGAAGGTGGAGACATCACATCTTTAACAGAAATGAAAGAAGCTTTGGATGTGTGCGGAGGTGTGTCAGGCTGCCAAATTTCAAATGTTACCATTCATACTGAAAGTCAGACTAAAGACCAAAGTCAACTTAAAGGAATAACAAAATATCCCAATGTGAAGATAGACCATGATGGTAGACTAACATGCTGGAAAGCCTTTGGTATTGGAGAAGGACAACGTATTACCATGTCATTCTTTAATCAAGAAGGTACAAATTTGAATGTTCTTGAGGACTTGTCCTTACCAAAGCACATAGAGGGATCCATCAAAACCTCTAACAGCATTGTGAATGATGAAGTTCCTAGAGAAGGAGATTTATACTGTCCCGAGATGACTTGCTCTAGGAAGTTTAAATCTTATTCAGAGCTGGAAGATCATTGTTTTGTTGGTGATCATGCTTTATGTTCAACTCATGACCTCATCAAACTGCAATGGAAAGGTGTATGTTTAGACATTTCCTCATGTTCTGTTAAAACTAGAGAAGGATCATTGCAAAATGGTGACTCTACCTTACAGTCTGGATGGGGATTGAAGAAGGATAGGAAATCTTTTCGTTTTTCCTTGAAAACAAAAAACTACCTGAAAGAAATATTTGATTCTGGTGAAAAAAGAGGACAAAAGGCAAATGCAAGCAACATTGCAAAAAATATGCGTATTTTACGTGACAATACTGGAAAGAAAATATTTTCTCCAAATGAGTATCTTCAGCCATCACAAATTATTTCATATTTTTCTCGTCTTCCTTTACTGTTGAAATGTCCATCAAAGAAAGACTGTGAAGTTTCAGATGAAGATTTAGAGAGTGCAATTGCATTGATTAACAGATCTGAGGCTCTAGAGGAATTGTAATGAATGAGATGTTATGATGATGTTAAATTTAATCTGTTATTTTTGTACGGCCTCTATGAGAGTACACAGTAATCACTTAATCATCAAGTTTTGGCCTAAATGTTATAATATCATATAATTATTATTTTCTTAATGGTCATAAATCTATTCCAAAAACTGATTTAATAGAAATAATAATAAATATTACCCTTGATAATCATTTTTTTCAAAATAAATGACTGAATGAAAAAGATGATAAACAATCCAAAAAGCAGCATTTATCATTTGGTCGTCCCTTGATTTTCGTTGTTCACAAATATAGTCCCCAGTGTTGACAGTGGGTAACTTGCCATTAATTTTTATACCCCTTCCAAATTTATTTCTCCATGTTTAATGCCTCAAATTGCAAGAAGGGGGGTGAAATTAAACTGTAAAAAAATCAGGTCAAGAATTTTAAAAGAATGTAGTGATTTGGTCATGCTGAAAAAGGTTTAAAATTAGCACGTGGAAGCTGTCAAAAGATTTCAAGACGCCCTAAACATAAAATTGTCCATACTTTGAGTTAGAGCCGATGACGTTTTCTATAATTTTGATATAATTTGTCCCAAAAGTAGTACAACACACTGTCAAAGTTTCTTTGAGAAAGCGCAGGTGGGATTTTTTTTATTTTCATTTATGTTCTAAAAGAAATGCACTACGAAATAATTGTGGTCTCGGACCATTTATACTTATTTTGATCATCTTCTGCAAATCTAGAACTTATTATTGTGATATTAAAAGAAAAACAGTATTAACTCAGGCTAGATGTTGACTGTTCTCACTGTGAATTTATATTGTCATATAATATAAGAAAATATCAGCCATTATTATGGAACCAAGTTATTTAGACTTATGTTACTTAAAAAAATCAGATATTTGACCTTTAAAAGCTACATCTTATCAAATGTTGTTTTCCAATGCGTTTTGGGTATAAAATTATAATCTGGTACTTTTGATAACTATTTACACCACTGGGTCGATGCCACTGCTGGTGGACGTTCCGTCCCCGAGGGTATCACCAGCCCAGTAGTCAGCACTTCGGTGTTGACATGAATATCAATTATATGGTCATTTTTATAAATTTTCTGTTTACAAAACTTTGAATTTTTCGAAATACTAAGGATTTTCTTACCCCAGGAGTAGATTACCTTAGCCGTATTTGGCACAACTTTTTAGAATTTTGGATCCTCAATGCTCTTCAACTTTGTATTTATTTGGCTTTTTAACTATTTTGATCTGAGCGTCACTGATGAGTCTTATGTAGACGAAACGCGCGTCTGGCGTATAAAACTATAATCCTGGTACTTTTGATAACTATTTACACCACTGGGTCGATGCCACTGCTGGTGGACTTTCCGTCCCCGATAGTATCACCAGCCCAGTAGTCAGCACTTCGGTGTTGACATGAATATCAATTATATGGTCATTTTTATAAATTTTCTGTTTACAAAACTTTGAATTTTTCGAAATACTAAGGATTTTCTTACCCCAGGAGTAGATTACCTTAGCCGTATTTGGCACAACTTTTTAGAATTTTGGATCCTCAATGCTCTTCAACTTTGTATTTATTTGGCTTTTTGACTATTTTGATCTGAGCGTCACTGATGAGTCTTATGTAGACGAAACGCGCGTCTGGCGTATAAAATTATAATCCTGGTACTTTTGATAACTATTTAGCTAAATCTATTGGATAATTTTCATAGTGGAATTTATTAAATACAAACTTTTCTTCCAAAGACTATTGTGTTAGAATTTTAAGTCAAACCCATATCACCCCTAGTTTTTGGTGGGGTTCGTGTTGTTTATTCTTCAGTTTTCTATGTTGTGTCGTGTGTACTATTGTTTTTCTGTTTGTCTTTTTTATTTTTAGCCATGGCGTTGTCAGTTTGTTTTAGATTTATGAGTTTGACTGTCCCTTTGGTATCTTTCGTCCCTCTTTCATCATACTGTAAAAAAATATTTACAGGTATTTTTGAAAAAAATTCTAATTCTACAGAATTAGGGTTTTTGGTTTGTTTGCATGACAACCATTTTCAATGATTCCATTAAAAACTATGATATTGCTGCAATTAAATTTACATATTTTATTTGAATTATTTAAAGAATACATTGAGAATTTGTATGTTTAATGCTGTTGATCAAACTCTATTTTTTGTCACCATGGTAACCATGTATTTTTTATATTTTTCTAAAAATTACAGAATTTTTAAAGTAAAATATTAATACAGATAATTATCTTGAAATCATACAAATTAATTTATAGAAATTCATACAATTAATCGAACATCTATAAATGTGTTAAACTTTTATTCCAAGTTCATGTAGTTGTAGCTACAAACATATTTTATGCAACATCAATCAATATGTTACACTTTTCCTCAACTCTTGTATAGATTAAGCTACAAAAATATTTTGTTGTCATGCATCCGGTTTCACCTTGAGAGATGCACACGCCTGATGAAGCTAATTTGTTTAGCGAAATATTGCGCATTTCTATATAACATCTAATAGAACTTTTTAATGTATTGATTAGTGTGTTTTAGTTATATTCTTAGACATTTATATAATTTTAATTCAGTAACTGTATCAGTTTATTTTCACAAACTGATCCACACTTAAATACATTGAATGTTGATTGTTGCTATTTTTAGACATTATATATATATATAGTACGCCGCTAGATTAAAACTGACGAGGAAAGGTAACACACGGCCAGCGAAAGCTCTTTTCTTGAGAGCCCAGGTGGTCGTGTGGTCTAGCGGGACGGCTGCAGTGCAGGCGATTTGGTGTCACGATATCACAGTAGCATGGGTTCGAATTCCGGCGAGGGAAGAACCAAATATTTGCGAAAGCAAATTTACAGATCTAACAATGTTGGGTTGATGTTTAGACGAGTTGTATATACATTATGTACACAGCCATGTATCACCATCATTGATGGCGATCCGATGGATACATCTGTTGTAGAGTTGTCACTGACTCAGACGTACTTATAAATATAATTATTTTCTGTGACTGTATATTACATTAATTTGTAGGATCCTTTACTATAGATAATTTAGCTGATCTGTAACAATAACATCTGCATGCCTTATATATCATGTACTGTAGTACGCCGCTAGATTAAAACTGACGAGGAAAGGTAACACACGGCCAGCGAAAGCTCTTTTTTTGAGAGCCCAGGTGGTCGTGTTGTCTAGCGGGACGGCTGCAGTGCAGGTGATTAGGTGTCACGATATCACAGTAGCATGGGTTCGAATTCCGGCGAGGGAAGAACCAAAAATTTGCGAAAGCAAATTTACAGATCTAACAATGTTGGGTTGATGTTTAGACGAGTTGTATATACATTATGTACACAGCCATGTATCACCATCATTGATGGCGATCCGATGGATACATCTGTTGTAGAGTTGTCACTGACTCAGACGTACTTATAAATATAATTATTTTCTGTGACTGTATATTACATTAATTTGTAGGATCCTTTACTATAGATAATTTAGCTGATCTGTAACAATAACATCTGCATGCCTTATATATCATGTACTGTAGTACGCCGCTAGATTAAAACTGACGAGGAAAGGTAACACACGGCCAGCGAAAGCTCTTTTTTGAGAGCCCAGGTGGTCGTGTGGTCTAGCGGGACGGCTGCAGTGCAGGCGATTTGGTGTCACGATATCACAGTAGCATGGGTTCGAATCCCGGCGAGGGAAGAACCAAAAAATGGCGAAAGCAAATTTACAGATCTAACATTGTTGGGTTGATGTTTAGACGAGTTGTATATACATTATGTACACAGCCATGTATCACCATCATTGATGGCGATCCGATGGATACATCTGTTGTAGAGTTGTCACTGAGTCAGACGTACTTATAAATATAATTATTTTCTGTGACTGTATATTACATTAATTTGTAGGATCCTTTACTATAGATAATTTAGCTGATCTGTAACAATAACATCTGCATGCCTTATATATCATGTACTGTAGTACGCCGCTAGATTAAAACTGACGAGGAAAGGTAACACACGGCCAGCGAAAGCTCTTTTTTTGAGAGCACAGGTGGTCGTGTGGTCTAGCGGGACGGCTGCAGTGCAGGCGATTTGGTGTCACGATATCACAGTAGCATGGGTTCGAATCCCGGCGAGGGAAGAACCAAAATTTTGCGAAAGCAAATTTACAGATCTAACATTGTTGGGTTGATGTTTAGACGAGTTGTATATATATATATATATATATATGTATTGAAATTTCATATTTGCGCAAGAATGATATCGAATACACAATACAGAATTTTTTTTCTCAAATGTAGTGTCTGTAATCTGCTTTATATACTTATAGAAAGAATAGCAATGGTAAACTCTCAGCTTTTTTCAAATTTGACATTCAACATTAGAAGTTTAATCAATTAGAAAACAGATAACTATTTAATATATTTGAGCTGAGTTTTCCTTCACAAGTGTTTAGTATGCCTTACACTTTCACTTCTGTTTTCGTACTTTGAAAAACAGAACTATTTATTTTGTAAAAACATATTTCAGTTCTTCATTTTTTACTGTCTATGTTACAACACAATTTATATTTTCATTTACCTGTTTATATTATTCTACTTGATGGAAATCCTATTTGTTCAAGGCAGTGTTTGATTTTCAGATTTTTTTAACTGCGATATATTACTGTTGCCTTTATTTATCCACTCATTGTTTTATTGATGTTGTATTGATATTCTGACATACATCAAATTTATTCGTTCAGTATGTGTTTACTTGTGTCCTCTGATTGAATTTATATTATTTCAATTGATATTTTATAGTGTGTCTTTTTATGTTGTAATCTTACACTTTTGTTTTTGGTAAGTGTAATGGGTGGTACTTATCCACACGTTTAAACCGCTGCCTTTGTTTGCACCTGTCCTAAGTTAGGAACCTGATATTTAGCAGTAATCGTTTTTGAATGAGGTTCATAATTATTTCTCGTTTCTCGTTTTTTTGTATAGATTTGACCTTGGTTTTCCGTTTAAATGGTTGTACACTAGTCACTTTGAGGCTTTTTATAGCTGATGTTTGGTGTGAGTCATGTTTTTGTGTTGAAGACTTTGACCTATAAAGGTTTGTCTTTTACAAATTGTGACTGTGATGGCGAGCTGTCTTATTGGCACTCATACAACATCTTCTGTTTTCTATATAAGATCAAAGTAGTGACCGTAAATCAAAAAAACTTACTAAATGTATTTTAGATTTTAGATACTATATATGTAAGGAACACATTTCCTGCGCTGATTTATATTCCAAATAACTCGTAATAGCTTTTAAGTATATACATACTTTTTGATTTTAAGGGTGGTGATGTTCGTATGATAATCATTTAATAATTAATTATGAAATGAAGTATAGTTTTGTAGAATCCTAAAGTTAAACTTTATTCCTATGAATTTTTTCTTCTTTTGGTTGGTATTTTGTTACTTAATTGCCATCCAAACAAGCTGTATTCCGAGGTGTATTACAACCGATGTTAAACCATAGACTTGTTAATATTGATTATCAAATGAAAAAACACGGATAGCATATGTATTGTCCATATCAAACCATGAAACCCCAGTAGTAACCTTACTTTGGCCATATTCGTTTTAACTTTGACAAATTGGTTGATAAAAAAAAAATCAAGCAAAGTAATATTCAACGGATTTTTATATTCAAAATACATGTATACTTTTTATTTTTATTTTATTCTCATGCTATTTACAGAATAAACAAATCAATTGTGATAAATAGTCATTGTCTATTTTAGGGAGGAAGGAGCAGGGGTTTCCAGAAACCTCCCTCGTCAAACACTGTGGTCAAAATATATTGTTATTCGTAACATTAGATCTATTCAATTTACACTTGTTTCAGAAATAGAAACTATGAAGAATTACAAAAGGACTGGGGTGCAACACGATAAAATATCAAAACAAGGAGAGCGGTAATCGTAAAATGGATGAACAAACAGACTTCATTCAGTACAACAATGTATATCAAAATAAAAAGATAGTAGCTCAAACATAATAACTGCGGCGTTGACTTTGAAATAATTAACAGTGTTAGTTGTTCTGTCGTTTCGCACAGCGTTGACATCAATATTGTAACTGGTCTACCGATCAAAAGATCAGTGACATTAAAATTGTCCGCTGCTTCGTCTTTTAATATGACATAATAAAATAATGGAACCTTTCCTAAGGAATATGCAAGTGGTTGTAAATTTATTGATGATGTTCTTTCCATAAACAACCCGAATTTTTCTGATTAGGTTCCATTAATATACCCCCAGAACTAGAGATTTAAGAAACAACAGACACGGCTTCCTCCGCCTCATTTTTAGACTTATATCTCGAATTTGACTTACACAGTCATCTCAGTACTAGAATTTATGACAAACGAGACGATTTTGGTTTTGAAATTATGAATTTCCCCCACCTTAGTAGCAATATACCAACTTCACCTGCATATGGGATATATATTTCCCAAATTATTCGATATTCAAGAGCTTGCAGCTCCTACTCCATGTACTCAGACTTTGTAAAACGTCATCAGTGTCTGAGTAGAAAGTTGATTAACCAGGGGTATGTCAAAGAACGTCTCGTCCTTTTTCTACAAAATTTCATCGGAAGGTACCAAGACCTTGTTGATAAATATTCCGTATCAACTTCACAAATAATACACGATGGTCTTAACGTATAGATTCTGCGTACTGATGTTGTTTATCATCTTAACAACGTGTTTTATAGTTCTTTCATTTGTCTTTGATCTATTATTAATATTACTTTTACTGTTGAATGGTTTTATGCGATATCCGTGTGACGTGGCTCGGTACTTATACATCTCGTCAATGTATTTGTATTGTTTTTCATTTTTTGGTGGCGTGTTTTGTATATGCGACTTTTTGTATTTCTTTAGTTCTTATAACGTGAGTCTGTACTTTAAAAGATCCCGTCAGTATGATATTGTTCTATTTTATGTCATTATTTCTATTATGAATTACAAATACGTTGAACCATAAACGTCAAAATCATTCAATCGCGTAGTGGAATTAACTATTTGTGGAATCTTATAAATTCTATATATAACTTTTGGACTATTTTCAATCTCGGTCTATTTCTGAAATTTATTCGTACATTCTTTTGATTTTTTTAACCCTTTATGCTAACATTGCCTATCTAAATTTTAAAATTGTTTGTATGCACATTGAAGGACAAATCTATGTGACGTTTAAAATTTTCTGACGTCAGATACACAAATCAATGAATGTGTTTGTAGATAGATGTTTTTGTGTTCTGTTAAATTGTTCCTTTTAAATTTGTTATACGATGATGACTGATGTACCCATATTTTGACTATTTTATTTATTGTGTCTGTTTAGTTAACGCATCAATGTAAATATAACGGAATTTGATGAGACTGTCATCAGAGTGAGATGGTTAGCGCTAAAAAAACAGGTTTAATCCACCATGTTCTACATTTGAAAATGCCTGTACCAAGTCAGGAATATGACAGTTCTTGTCCATTCGTTTTTGATGCGTTTTGTTATTTGATTTTGCCATGTGATTATGGACTTTCCGAATTGATTTTCCTTTAAGTTCAGTATTTTTGTGATTTTACTTTTTTTTTGTGTTTGACCTTTTGATTTTGCCATTTGATTAGGGACTTTCCGTTTAGAATGTTTGCTCTGAGTTCAGTAATTTTGTGATTTATATTTTTTTCTTACAAAAACAAATACTGTCTTGGCATGAATATAACAAAAACATGGAGAACATATCAAGGGGGTATGGCTATTACGATAAAGAAAATAAGTCAAATCACGTCCTCACAAAATATTACAGTGAGACAGAATACATATAAAAAAGAAGATGTTGTATGATTGCCAATAGGACAACTCTCCACAAGAGACTGAAATGACACAGAAATTAACATCTATAGGTCACCGTACGGCCTTCAACAATGAGCAAAGCCCATATCTCATAGTTAGCTATAAAAGGCCCGAAATGACAGTGTAAAACAGTTCAAACGAGAAAACAAAGTCCTGTAAATAAGGGGTCTATATAGGGTCGTTTTCAGCTGTATCATTTTCAATTCAACCTTTCCACCATACCATCAGATTCTAGATGATATGGAGTGGTACGTGCTTTCTTAATGTTTAGAATACAACACATCTCTTGAAACAACAAGCTTTCAAATTGCCTGCCTTGATCTGAGTGTATCCAATGAGGAACACCAAATGGTCCGAGTACACAGTTATCGTCCTTTGATTTTCGTTGTCCACGAATATAGTCCTTAGTGTGGACAGTGTGTTACTTGCCAATTTTTGTTATACCCCTTCCAAATTTATTTCTCCATGTTTTATGCCTCATATAGCAAGTTGGGGGTTGAAATGACACTGTAAAAAAAATTGGGTCATAAATATTAATGTAAAGTAGTGATTAGGTCCAGCTGAAAAAGGTCAAAAATTAGCACTTCGGAAGCTGTCAAAAGATTTCAAGACCCCCTTAACATAAAATTGTCCATATTTTGAGTTAGAGCTGATGAAGTTTTCTATAATTTTGATATAATTTGTCCCAAAAGTAGTACAACACACTGTAAAAATATTATTGAGAAACCGCAGGTGGGATTTTTTTAATTTTCATTCATTGTCTAAAAGAAATGCACTACGAAATAACTGTGTACTCGGACCAAATCTCACAATGACTTCTACAACTATAATCTGAGCCACAGTCTTAGCTCCCATATTTGGCATGGCAAAAAGTTCCGTCCACTTTGTGTTGTAGTCAGAAGACTACCAAGATATATTTGTTACTACTCTCTGTTTCGGGCAACTCCCCAAGGATATCTGTAGCTATACTTTCCATTGGCCCATTAGCGCCAACTAAAGCCATTGGAGCTCTTTTGGACTTTTGTTGACTTTTTCGCTTAGCACATTTAACAATTTTGGTTGCCTTCTATTATATATTATATAAGATTAAAATAGTGTCCGTAAATTAAAAAAAAAATACTTGGTTTATTTTAAATTCTAAATACTTTTTTATGTAAGAAATACATTTCCTGCCTCGATTTTTATACAAATGAATATAAGGTTTACTTTAAATACTTTTAATGGTCTACATACATATACCCTTTCATTTTAAGAAAACTGTTGCTCTAATTATGAAAGAGAGTATAATTTTGCAAAATGCTAAAGTTAAATTGTTTTCCTGTAATATAATTGTTTTTCACTTGGTTGGTATTTTGTTAAAAAAAAAAGCATTGGAATAATAATTCTACAAAACGACTCGGGATATTTCATTTTAGACATACAATTTAGAAGATACTTTTACAATTAATGTCCGTCACCAGCACTTACATTGCCCTATACAAACTAGAAAATAAAACGTGTCTCATTATTTTTCACTATCCTCTATGGGTTATACAAATTTCAAGAATAATTGTCTCATATGCAGACTTTGGCAACAACACGGCATCAAATATTCACGAAAACACAAGTTTTTTTTTCAATTGAGGAAAATTGGTATCAACGAAAATGAATGAGTCCAAAGTATTACAGTTTAAGAATCCTTTTTGCTATATGTATTTAATAAAACTTTATTTAAAATTAAGAATTTATACTTGTATACTGATGAGGATACAGTATAATTATAATTTTAGTATTATCTTTACACATTTCAAAAAAAGAGCACAGTGAAACAAAGATGATATCAAATATCAGAAATATTGGTATTCTAACCTTGTTATTTGAGACTGACACATTTGCACCTAGACGAATCAAACTTTCCACCATCCTGACCATGTTCCGTTGGTTATGGTATGCGTTGATTCCTTTATGCAGAGGCCTATCACCCTAAGGAAATACAATAATTACTACAATCATTATTACACACGTAGAAATCATTCTAACTAAAGCTATTGACGGAGATTTTTTACAATTTATTAACGATGATTTAAAAAAAAAGGTGCAAATTGAAACTTTAACATGAAATCAGTTTAAAATAAAATTTTATTAATGACAGTTTATTAAATCCAACTTGATTTCAATAGTTTAAGAGTTGACTTACCATCTATTTTTTTCTATTATCTGAGGACATCATCTGTAGATTAGTTCCTTATCATAATATGTAGGATTAAAATAGTTTAGTTAATAACTTTTTTTTCTATTTTAACATGTTCAGGATCATGCAAGAAATGTGATACTTTATTAAGAAAAGATGTTTGTAATGAGCAAGCGAAATCTGAAGATGAGTTGGATAAGGTAACAAGTATATGGTAATGTATTGCAGATACACTTAAACTTGTATAATCTGACAAACATACCTTGAGATCAGAAAATCTTCTTTGTCTGATTTCACAGATTGAAACAAAATAGACTACTAAATATACCGATTAACTGTGTTAGATAATACATTCTGGAATGATCTAGTGTCAAAATAGACAATTTCCATTGAACTCAAAGAACAACACATCAAATCCTGATAAAATGTCTTTAATAAATGTCAAACAAAGTATGCCACTGCTACAAACTCACTCACTTTTGTATTTCAAAGAAAGTCAAATTTGGCAAGAAAAAAAGGGGGATGAGTTATGTGGTAGGTTGTCCTGCTTGAATACAAAAAATCAAGAAAATAAAGATTAAAATTTGAATACAATACACTGAAGTTAGATTTGATTACTAAGACTGAGTTCCACATTCATAAGTAATATTCACTTATGTTGTTGTTGAACATATAACATCTGTATTAAGAAAGTTCATTTGGTAAACTCAATACATGTACAATACAATTAATTTCCTTCCCGACACATTATACCTATAGGGCCCTCAAGTAATGCCTAATTTTAAAGGACCCACAACATCTATGCATTTTAATAAACAAACCTCTTCTAAGACTACATATTGATCCCAGTATAGGAAAAAATTCATTCATTCTATAAATCAAAATTAATAATATGTCATTATTCTTTTTTTACAGAAGATTTTTATGAAGCATGAATGTTATATTGTAGACCCAACAGCAGAATAGAACAAAAGCATGCGCATAACCATGGCAGTTGGTAAATGTGTTAGTAACACTAACTGTTTAGGTTTAAGCTCAAATAGACTATTGCCATAACTATAGCATCAAAAACCACTGAAGTGTAGCATGATATATAGAAACAAGTTAATACTGAATTTTGAAGCTTACATAGACAAAATTCTGTAGCCTCGCATACTTTGTTATTGACAATTAGTCTGATCTGATTTGAGAAGAAACGATCTCTGTTATAGCTGACTATGGGATATGGGCTTTGTTCAGTGTTAAAGCCAGCAGTACAGCTGGTGACCTATTGTGTCATTTGGTCTCTAGTGAAGAAAAATATCTCATTGGCAACCATTTTTTATCTTTATTTGAATGATGTTAAAAGAAAAATCACAAAAATACAGAACTCAGAGGAAAATACAAAATGTAAAGGCCCTAATCAAATGGTAAACTCACATAATAAAACACATCAAACGAATGGACAACACCTGTTATATTCCTGACTTGGTATAGGCTTTTTCAAATGTTAAATTTAGATTGAACCTGGTTTTAAATCGCTTAACCTCTAACTTGTATGGCAGCCGCAGAAATTATAAATAAATAAATGATTGAGGTTTTAAATCGATCAGGCAGACTTTACCTTCTATATATTTTGTCTGTCTTCTTATTTACCTTAACCTCTTTACATGTTTAGCAAAAACATAAATTTGGCTTTGAAAATGTTGAATGTGATCGTTTCGTACCATAAACATGCAGTCTTTTGATACTCTGTTGGTATTTTTCAGAAAAGGTGTCCTTCTTTTCAACATTATTAATAACTTACAAAATTGTCAGGAGCATTAACATCAGCTTTGTTTCTGATCAACAGTTCTGCGATTTCGGCATACCCCGTTCTCGCTGCTTTGTGAAGAGGGGTAACGCCCTGTAATTCATAAAAGTAAAAATGACAAAAAATAAATATTATCTTAAAGAAAAACATGATAGGATACATCATACGATGAAAATGAAATCAAACATCAGACAATATATACTCCATAACAAAAACCCAAGATATCTAGCGAAAAAATAACGATATGAAAATGAAAAAAGTATTTCCTTCTTTCAGTCTTATATCAGATCAATAACATAAAACTGTAGTGTGCATTACCTTACAGGTGGAACACACTAATGGAGACATGTGTAGTTGGTCTTGGTTGTGTAAGCTCTAAATGTTCATTTAATGAACGCAATAATTATGTGAAGGTAATGTTTGTTTTATAATTATTTTATTTACAATTCTGGTAGTCCCTAATAATGGAAAAACGTGTATTTCATGAACTACTGTCGGAACGACCACCCTTTAATCAAACAAACGAATGTTGTATTTTAGAAAAAAGATGGAAAAAACAACCAATGTGTCAATAACAAAATACCAACGATATCAAGCAATGGACAAACATCACTAAAATGAAAAATGCATTACTTACTTTTAATATCAGATCAACTACAAAATTATGCAATGGGTGCGTTACCGTAAGGATGCGGAAACAGTTGTAGTTGGTCTTTGTTGTATAAGCTCTACAGATAACTTTTATTATGACATAATAATGTTTTGTATTTATATTTGATTCTGAATGTTTTTATCTCTTTTAAAAATTTTATCCTGTATATGTTTTCTTAACTTGTGAGACAAATCTTTAAAGATGAAATTAAATGTCAGAGGTTTTGCCGTTGCTCTTTAAACTTTAAATTATTTTTGTCTCAATAGTATTTTCAACAATACGTGTAATGATCTTTCCTCATGTTATCACTTATAGATTTGTACTGGCGATTTAAATGGCATCAACATTATAAAAATCTGAGATAATTGAATAATTAAACATACAGAATTACGAAAATGGTGCTTTGTTAAACAGTTTTCAGTTTTAAAGTGTTAATCATTTATTGCCCCGAAAATAAAATTTATCCCAAGATGGTTCTTGAAACAAATATGTCAACATGCTTAGAGTAAAATAGTATCGAATACAGAATATTTTTTAAATTAGAAAACAATATTTTTTTAAAAAGTGTAGTATCCGTAACAGGCTTATCATTCTACTAGAAAAAAAGCAATAGTAAACAATAAGCTATTTTTCTTCTTAGATTTGACACTTAAAAGTTAGAAGAAATGAAACCAGATAACGTTATAAAATATGTGAGCTTACTGATTTCCTTGCATGTACTTGACATTAGTAAATGACATTTTGTTTTCATATACACTTACATGTTAATTTGATGAACGCAGGTATACTTCAGGGTATAGGTGTATTGTATATGTATTGTATTCACAATTTTGATAGCGTATTATGATAGAAAAAACATTTATTTCATGAACTACTTTATAATGTTTTACCCTTTAATCTTCAAAAAGAAGGTTGCTTTTTGAAAAAAGGAGGAAACATAACTAGTGGGTAGTGTCCGTTACCATCAACATTTCTATTTTTTTCTTTTCTAAAAAACTTATGTTATTCTAAGAATGTTCTGTTTTACTTTCTATCATTCTAATAAGTGCATATTACCTAATTTTAAGATAAGTTGAATGCTTTGTCTTTAGATTTTAAATTATATACTTGAGCATATTCATTTCAGATATATAAGATTATATTGGAATTCAGTTTGATCATGTTGATTACAACTATTTTTTTTACAATTATTGGTAACTATGTTTTTAAAAAATGTAAACAATAAAACGAAATAGAAGTAACAAAAATACAAACGGAATGTTATTAAGTCTTTCCACTTTTCTGTGGAAAGACTTATTGTATTTGTTCTGATTATTATTAAGTCTTTCCACTTTTCTGTGGAAAGACTTATTGTTTTTGTTCTGATTATTATTATTATTAGGTCTTTCCACTTTTCTGTGGAAAGCCTATTGTATTTGTTCTGATTATTATTAGGTCTTTCCACTTTTCTGTGGAAAGACCTATTGTATTTCTTCTGATTATTATTATTTTTTTTTTTTTTTTTTTCTTCCGCCTAATTTTGATATTGCCACAAATGTTTGTTTCTCAATATGTCGCTTAGATATTTTTCATATTGTATCGTACAGTTTATGCGCTTTTACATTTAACCCTGCTAAGCCGAACACTTTTCTTTGTAAGAGTTATCTCCCTATTCACTGTTTATCATCAGAGTGCATCTCCTTCGTAACAAAAAAAGATAGCGACAAAATTCTTTTTACAAATTGTTCGTTACATCCTAAGGAAAATTTGGCTTATTTGGATCGAAGCGATTCGATGAAATTTTATAGGAGTTATCTACCTTTACAAAATTATTTTCTCAATATGTGTTATTAACTAATAAACCGTCAACCGTATAACCCTGGAATGTATTTATTTGAGATCCCTAGGCCCTTTATTAGAAAATGGGGTCAAGGTCAAAGGTCAAGGTCAAGTTCTAAATTCGGAATTTTCCATGTTTTTGCATTTTCTCCAACCCTTGAAAAGGTACATATTAAAGAACAAGTGCAAAATGATTGCTATATAGTTATGAAGATATGTTACATTTGGTCTGATACAATTAAATAGCATCTAATAGGAGTTAGTGCCCCTGAAATGTCTTGATATGAGGTTATTTGATTATAACTTCAACTAAGTGCATTTTAATGGCATTTGACCTTGTGCAAAAGGTTGGATGACAAATGACCTTGAAAAATGACTACCGGAAGTGACCTTGAGAAAACCGGAAGTAACCTTTTTTTGCAATTTTTTCGTATAAAAGTACTCAGAATCCATATATTTTGTCATATAGATACATAAACTGATTACTGAAGACTAAAAATGACTTCCAACAAACCGGAAGTGACCATGTATCTCCCATTCTAAATACAAAAGTATATAGAAACTATATATTTTTGGAATCAGTGTGAAAGAAGCTATCATATGATTAAACCATTATTTATCGTATCAGTATGAACAACTATCTTCTTATCAAAATTTCTTTGATATGGAAAGACCTTCAATTGTTCTCTGAACAATTGGTTTTTAATTATTATTATTTTTTTTTTTTTTTTCTTCCGCCAAATTTTGTTCTTGCGATAAATGTTTGTTTCGCAATATGTCGCTTAGATTTTTTTCATATTGTATCGTATAGTTTATGCACTTTTAAATTTCACCCTGCTAAGCCGAACCATTTTCTTTGTAAGAGTTATCTCCCTATTCACTGTTTGTCATGTGTGTGCATCTCCTTCGTAACAAAATAAGAAAGCGACAAAATTCTTTTTACAAATTGTTCGTTACATCCTCAGGAATTTTTGGCTAATTTGGATCGAAGCGATTCGATGAAATTTTATAGGAGTTATGTACCTTTACGGAATAAATTTGTCGGTATGTTTTTTTAACTCATAAACCTTTAACCGTATAACCCTGGAATGTTTTTATTTGAGTCCCCTGATTCCTAACTTAGAAAATTAGGTCAAGGTCAAAGGTCAAGGTCATATTTTAGATTTTCACATGTCTTTGATTTCCCTATAACTCTTGAACGGTTATAGATACAAAAAAATTAAGCAGTGAAAAATGCTTGGTACTTCATGGGGCAACTTTTTTACATTATGACTATATTGATTTTACTATCATGTAAGGGACATAACTCCCATCGATGGTTTTTAAAAAGCCATTTTTAGTCAAAACTCTTAAACAAAAGGTCCTTGACCCATAGGGTCTTTTGCAATGACCTTGTGGAGCAATGACCTTGACGAAGGTTACAAGGTCAAAGGTCAAGGTCATCAAATTATGTGGTTTTGGCACTATTTAAACAGTTTTATGTGTGTTTGAATTTCAATCAACCAACCAACCAACCAACCAACCAACCAACCAACCAACCAACCAATCAATCAATCAATCAATCAATGTTTCCGTTTCATGTGTTTGATACGGGATTCAAGGTCTCTTTTTTTTCGCTTGTTTTAATTGAGCCTATCAAACGTGTTTAACCAACATGTTTAACCAATATGTTTAACCAATGTGTTTAACCAACATGTTTAACCAACGTGTTTAACCAACCAACCAACCAACCAACCAACCAATCAATCAATCAATCAATTAATGTTTCCGTTTCATGTGTGAAATACGGGATCCAAGATGTTTTTTTTCGCTTGTTTAAATTGAGCCTATCCAACGTGTTTAACCAGACAACGTGTTTCACCAATATGTTTAACCAACGTGTTTAACCAACGTGTTTAACCAACATGTTTAACCAACGTGTTTAACCAACCAACCAATCAATGCATGTTTCCGTTTCATGTGTTAAATACGGGATCCAAGATGGTTTTTTTTTTTCGCTTGTTTAAATTGAGCCTATCCAACGTGTTTAACCAGCCAACGTGTTTAACCAATATGTTTAACCAACGTGTTTAACCAACATGTTTAACCAACGTGTTTAACCAACCAACCAACCAACCAATCAATCAATCAATCAATGCATGTTTCCGTTTCATGCGTTAAATACGGGATCCAATTTTGAGCCTATCCAATGCGTTTAACCAACGTGTTTAAGCAACATGTTTAAGCAACGTGTTTAACCAACCAACCAACCAACCAACTAATCAACCAACCAATCAATCAATCAATTAATCAATCAATCAATCATGATCATGATCAATAAATCATGTTTCATGAAAAATCGAAATTCAATATTGTTCTTGCGTCACTTCTGAAAAAAAATCCACATGTACTCTGAAACTACAAGTACAATCGACCTCAAAATTTCCAGTCAGCAGGGCATACATGTACTGAAAGTTTATAAAAAAACTTGGTGCAGATATCTCTTAAAGCTTTTCCTAGAGAAAAGAAATGGCAATGCGTAAAAATCGCTTGCTAGGTCCGTAAATCTCAGTAAAAACCTACAATAAAATGTCCGCTCCGAGATTGAAATACTAATCTGTGTTACAAACAGGTGCTGAAAAATGTACAATATCAGAAAATGATCAATAAATGGTTTTTAAAGTTACACCGGATCAATTAAATCCAAAACATGCACTGCTTGTGAACTGTCATCAAAATGTCAATTTCCTACAATGACAAAAGAAATTACATTGTGTTTATTCCGTCTCTATACATGTTGTCTGTTCAAAGTCCCCACCTAAAAAGAAATAAAAAGACTATCTTTTCGTTATTATAAACCCGTGTCACGTGATGTGGCGCGCGCGCTGTACCTTAAATAAAAGAAAAACTTTCCAAACTAAACATGAAACTTCTCCGGTAACAATAATATAGACCCCATACAGGAACGAACAAACAAGCAAACAATCAAACAAACAAACCCCCCCCCCCCCCCCCCCCCAAATTCAATTAATTCTTAAGGGGGAAAGACCACCTACAATTGCTTTTTTAAAGCAATTGATTTATATTGTAAAAAACCTTTTTAACCATTCTGTTCCGTTAATAAAAAAAAAAAAAAAATCTCCCCGAGACCCCCTTTTGCCCCCCCCCCCCCCTTTTTTTTTTAACCCTCCACTTACAACTGAATGTAGGTTGTGTGCTATCTATCCTATCAACGTAAAACGAACGACAACTCCAGTTTTATCCATATTATTAGGTCTTTCCACTTTTCTGTGGAAAGCCTATTGTATTTGTTCTGATTATTAGGTCTTTCCACTTTTCTGTGGAAATACCTATTGTATTTCTTCTGATTATTAGGTCTTTCCACCTTTCTGTGGAAAGACCTATTGTATTTCTTCTGATTATTATTATTTTTTTTTTTTTTTTTTTTTTTCTTCCGCCTAATTTTGATATTGCGACAAATGTTTGTTTCTCAATATGTCGCTTAGATATTTTTCATATTGTATCGTACAGTTTATGCGCTTTTACATTTAACCCTGCTAAGCCGAACACTTTTCTTTGTAAGAGTTATCTCCCTATTCACTGTTTATCATCAGAGTGCATCTCCTTCGTAACAAAAAAAGATAGCGACAAAATTCTTTTTACAAATTGTTCGTTACATCCTAAGGAAAATTTGGCTTATTTGGATCGAAGCGATTCGATGAAATTTTATAGGAGTTATCTACCTTTACAAAATTATTTTCACAATATGTGTTATTAACTAATATACCGTCAACCGTATAACCCTGGAATGTATTTATTTGAGATCCCTAGGCCCTTTATTAGAAAATGGGGTCAAGGTCAAAGGTCAAGGTCAAGTTCTAAATTCGGAATTTTCCATGTGTTTGCATTTTCTCCAACCCTTGAAAAGGTACATATTAAAGAACAAGTGCAAAATGATTGCTATATAGTTATGAAGATATGTTACATTTGGTCTGATACAATTAAATAGCATCTAATAGGAGTTAGTGCCCCTGAAATGTCTTGATATGAGGTTATTTGATTATAACTTCAACTAAGTGCATTTTAATGGCATTTGACCTTGTGCAAAAGGTTGGATGACAAATGACCCTGAAAAATGACTACCGGAAGTGACCTTGAGAAAACCGGAAGTAACCTTTTTTGCAATTTTTTCGTATAAAAGTACTCAGAATCCATATATTTTGTCATATAGATACATAAACTTATTACTGAAGACTAAAAATGACTTCCAACAAACCGGAAGTGACCATGTATCTCCCATTCTTAATACAAAAGTATATAGAAACTATATATTTTTGGAATCAGTGTGAAAGAAGCTATCATATTAGACCGGAAGTGACATTCATTTCACCGGAAGTAGCATATTATCTCCTTTATATCACTTAAAAATATGATTAAACCATTATTTATCGTATCAGTATGAACAACTATCTTCTTATCAAAATTTCTTTGATATGGAAAGACCTTCAATTGTTCTCTGAACAATTGGTTTTTAATTATTATTTTTTTTTTTTTTTTCTTCCGCCTAATTTTGATATTGCGACAAATGTTTGTTTCGCAATATGTCGCTTAGATATTTCTCATATTGTATCGTACAGTTTATGCGCTTTTACATTTAACCCTGCTAAGCCGAACACTTTTCTTTGTAAGAGTTATCTCCCTATTCACTGTTTATCATCAGAGTGCATCTCCTTTGTAACAAAAAAAGACAGCGACAAAATTCTTTTTACAAATTGTTCGTTACATCCTAAGGAAAATTTGGATTATTTGGATCGAAGCGATTCGATGAAATTTTATAGGAGTTATCTACCTTTACAAAATTATTTTCTCAATATGTGTTATTAACTAATAAACCGTCAACCGTATAACCCTGGAATGTATTTATTTGAGATCCCTAGGCCCTTTATTAGAAAATGGGGTCAAGGTCAAAGGTCAAGGTCAAGTTCTAAATTCGGAATTTTCCATGTTTTTGCATTTTCTCCAACCCTTGAAAAGGTACATATTAAAGAACAAGTGCAAAATGATTGCTATATAGTTATGAAGATATGTTACATTTGGTCTGATACAATTAAATAGCATCTAATAGGAGCTAGTGCCCCTGAAATGTCTTGATATGAGGTTATTTGATTATAACTTCAACTAAGTGCATTTTAATGGCATTTGACCTTGTGCAAAAGGTTGGATGACAAATGACCTTGAAAAATGACTACCGGAAGTGACCTTGAGAAAACCGGAAGTAACCTTTTTTTGCAATTTTTTCGTATAAAAGTACTCAGAATCCATATATTTTGTCATATAGATACATAAACTGATTACTGAAGACTAAAAATGACTTCCAACAAACCGGAAGTGACCATGTATCTCCCATTCTAAATACAAAAGTATATAGAAACTATATATTTTTGGAATCAGTGTGAAAGAAGCTATCATATTAGACCGGAAGTGACATTCATTTCACCGGAAGTAGCATATTATCTCCTTTATATCACTTAAAAATATGATTAAACCATTATTTATCGTATCAGTATGAACAACTATCTTCTTATCAAAATTTCTTTGATATGGAAAGACCTTCAATTGTTCTCTGAACAATTGGTTTTTAATTATTAAGTCTTTCCACTTTTCTGTGGAAAGACTTATTGTTTTTGTTCTGATTATTAAGTCTTTCCACTTTTCTGTGGAAAGACTTATTGTTTTTGTTCTGATTATTAGGTCTTTCCACTTTTCTGTGGAAAGTCCTATTGTATTTGTTCTGATTATTATTATTATTATTATTTTTTTTTTTTTCCGCCAAATTTTTTTCTTGCGATAAATGTTTGTTTCGCAATATGTCGCTTAGATATTTCTCATATGGTATCGTATAGTTTATGCGCTTTTAAATTTCACCCTGCTAAGCCGAACCATTTTCTTTGTGAGAGTTATCTCCCTATTCACTGTTTATCATGTGTGTGCATCTCCTTCGTAACAAAAAAAGATAGCGACAAAATTCTTTTCACAAATTGTTCGTTACATCCTCAGTAATTTTTGGCGTATTTGGATCGAAGCGATTCGATGAAATTTTATAGGAGTTATCTACCTTTACGGAAGAAATTTGTCGCTATATTTTTTTAACTCATAAACCGTTAACCGTATAACCCTGGAATGTTTTTATTTGAGTCCCCTGATTCCTAACTAAGAAAATTAGGTCAAGGTCAAAGGTCAAGGTCATATTTTAGATTTTCATATGTCTTTGATTTCCCTATAATTCTTGAATGGTTATAGATACAGAAAATTTAAGCAGTGAAAAATGCTGAGTACTTCAAGGGGCAACTTTGTTACTTGATGATTGTATTGGTTTTACCATTATGTAAGGGACATAACCCCCATTGATGGTTTATAAAAAGCCATTATTAGGCAAAACTCTTAAACAAAAGGTCCTTGACCCATAGGGTCTTTTGCAATGACATTGTGAAGCAATGACCTTGACAAAGGTCACAAGGTCAAAGGTCAAGGTCATGTACATATGTGATTTGGGGCACTTCTTGAAGAATATTATGTGTGTTTGCCAACCAACCAACCAACCAACCAACCAATCAATCAATCAATCATGATCATGATCAATCAACCAATAATGATCATGATCAATCAATCAATCATGTTTCCGTCTCATGTGTTTATTATAGGGTTCAAGATCTTCTTCGTTTCTTTTTCGCTGTTTCAATTGACCCTAACCAACGTGTTTAACAAACCAACCAACCAATCAATCAATCAATCAATCAATCAATCAATCAATCAATCAATCAATCAATCATGATCATGATCATGATCAATCAATCATCTTTCCGTCTCATGTGTTTAATGTAGGGTCCAAGATCTTCTTTGTTTCTTTTTCGCTGTTTCAATTGACCCTATCCAACGTGTTTAACCAACCAACCAACCAACCAACCAACCAACCAACCAACCAACTAATCAATCAATCAATCAATCAATCAATCAATCAATCAATCATGATCATGATCAACCAATCATGTTTCCGTCTCATGTGTTTAATATAGGGTCCAAGATCTTCTTTGTGTCTTTTTCCGTGTTTCAATTGACCCTATCCAACGTGTTTAACCAACCAACCAACCAACCAACCATGCAACTAATCAATCAATCAATCAATCAATCAATCATGATCATGATCAACCAATCATGTTTCCGTCTCATGTGTTTAATATAGGGTCCAAGATCTTCTTTGTGTCTTTTTTCCGT